>JADLZN010005371.1:0-28898 GCA_018155175.1 Sinocyclocheilus anophthalmus
GATCACAAGTACAGTATGGAGTGCCACTAGGCTCAGTACTAGGACCGTTGCTTTTCACAATTTACATGTTACCCTTGTGAGATATCATCATGAAACATGGTGTTAGCTTTCACTGTTTTGCTGATGATACTCAGCTCTATATTTATTCGCGGCCCGATGAAACTACAAATTTGCAAAACTAATGGAAGGCATAGTTGATATAAAAAACTGGTTGACTAGTAATTTCTTACTGTTAAATTCAGAAAAAACAGAGGTGTTAATTATAGGACCAAAAACCTCTGCATGTAATAACATAAAAACTGTCGAACACTGATGGCTGCTCTGTTAAAATCTTGCTTATTACTTAAAAAGCCCTGAATGGTTTAGCACCTCAGTATTTGAACGAGCTTTTATTGCATTATAGTCCTCCACGTCCGTTGCGTTTTTAAAACTCTGGCAATTTGATAATACCTGGAATATCAAAATCAACTGCGGGCAGCAGATCCTTTTCCTATTTAGCGCCCAAACTCTGGAACAATCTACTTAGCATTGTTTGGGAGATCCTCTCTTTAATTGGCATACATATAACACCAATCATATTTCTATAATCAAATACGTTTGTTTTTTAAAGGGATAGTTCCCAAAAATGAAAATTCTGTCTTCATTTACTCACCATCCACTTGTTTCAAACCTGTATGAGTTTCGTTCTTCTGCTGAACTTAAAAGAACACATTAAAAAATTGCTAGTAACCACACAGTTGATGGTAGCCATTGACTTCCATAATACCTTTTGAATACTATGGAAGTCAATGGCTACCGTCAACTGTTTGGTTACCAACATTCTTCAAAATATCTTCTTTTGTGTTCAACAGCTGAAAGAAATATATACAGGTTTTGAACAACTTGAGGGTGAGTAAATGATGACAGAATTTTCATTTTAGGGTGAACTATCCCTGTACAGCATTGTTAGGCTGCATTAATTAGGTCAACTGGGACCGGGAACACTTCCCATAACACCCGATGTACTCGCTACATCGTAAGAATGGCATCTACGCTAATATTAGTCTCTATATAGTGACCTCATCACCAAATGTAAAATAAAGAATATGTCACAAAATAGAGATGTCATGATAAGTGGGTTTTTAGTGATTAACTCACACACACAAACATTCATGCAGATACAGTGCATACAGTACAATATACACAAGGCGTACCATAGACATGCTAAAAGGGCCTCTTAATACTCATGTCATGAATCCCACACCTACCCAAGCAAGCCTTATGAAAACATTTTTAAATGAGTTACAATGTTTTGCACTGCTTTTTGGGCTCAAGTTATGCGAGATATGTGAACTCAAATAGTCAAGGAAACATGGACATTTGCTGTAGCCAGTGTTGTGATCCAAAAGCAACTGTTACATGACTTGATAAATATGCTGCACTGACTGGATCAGACTGGTGACCTACAGTTCCGACAGAAGCCTCGTAATTTGAAAAGAAAAGTCGAAATGCTTAAAACTGTCTGTCTGTTCCTTAGCATGTAAGCAGTGACACACACACTCACAATTATTACACGCAATAGGTCTCATTTAAATATGGGGGCATTAAATCTATGCTCACATGTTGCTTTTGTGCAGTTACTCTTTGCAAAGCACCTGGATTACACCTAGAAGTTGCCCACACAATTTGTCATACTGAACAAGCAAAGACCCATCTCTTTAACTTGGCATACATATAACACACAATCATATTTCTATCATTCAAATCCGTTAAAAGATTGTTAGGCTGCATTAATTAGGTCAACCGGAAACGGGAACACTTCACATAACACCCAATGTACACTATAGACTACATCGGAAGTTGGCATAATAATGTTGGTTGCTAATATTAGTCTCTTTCATTCTTGTTCCAAGATCACTGTAGCCATACGGATCCAGTCTGTATCCAGATCAGATGGTGGATCAGCACAGAGACGACCTCTACTGCCCTGAATGTCAGCGGAGACCATGACAACTAGATGCGCCCCAGAAACAGATCCCTTGTAAAGACTAACAACTCGACGTAAAGACAAGTCCTCTGCACCTGTGTTGCAGCTTGGAATTAAACCACGCCATGCTGGTTTCGCCAGACCAGAGGAGAACTGGGCCCCTGACTGAGCCTGGTTTCTCCCAAGGTTTTTTCTCCATTTCTGTCACAGATGGAGTTTTGGTTCCTGGCCACTGTCGCCTTTGGCTTGCTTAGTTGGGGACGCTTGACAGATTGCACAGACACTATTGGAAGAGAACGGAACTGGATGATGACATCACTGAATCATCAATGAACTGACTTTAGCTGGAAAAATTACTCTGTTATTGTCTTCTTGCATTATTGACAAACTATTTTCTTAATTAATGCTGTTCAGTTGCTTTGTTACAATCTGTATTGTTAAAAGCGCTATTAAATAAAGGTGACTTGACTTGAATTGACGTAATATAATCAACCAGATACTCCCTATGCCAGGATATGCCACTGCAGATACTGTATGTTACTTTTATTTTGACTGGCAGAATTTTTCTACAATTTTGTTTTAAATGTTACTACTCTTCTTTCAAATGTTCGCCATGATATGAAAAAGAAAAACTAAACTTGACACATAATCAACATCTGTCAACTGTTTTGTCAGAGCAACCAAACCTGCAGTACATTAATTGCAGCCTGAGTAAATATGTAAAATTTGCATGCAACAAAATATGACTTGAAAAAAAAAATGCCTGCCACACAGACAACAGGCCTTGGAATGTATTGTTAAAATGAGAGAATCACTTCATGCAGCACCCAAACGTTATTCTTTTAAATTGTCAGTGATTGTATGAAAAAAAAGCTTTGCAAAATTCAAAACAATACTGTCAGATGAAAAACTTCAGACATCTAATTTCAGGAGGCGATTACTGTAGTGGCAAGCAGTCTTGGGTGACTGAGTTCATACTCCCCAAAAGTGTGTCAATAGTTGTGCAATATGCAACCCTATCTGCAGTCTCCATTGATGGAAACAAACACACATGAACAGACTGACGGAGAGTAGGAGCTGGTGAGGGAATCTGGACTAGGGCATGGAGGAGACAGGGTGAGGAAAGGCATGGGGGAGGGGCAGTGTACCTTATCACTGGACAATTTCAGCATAACACCTACCTGTCCTCACATCTGTCAGCACTGTCACTCATGTACTGCATGTGTCTGTATACAGGAAACATGCTAATGCCACTAAAAGTTTTACAACCAAAGCAGTGAGGTACAATTTTATCATTTTATAATAGTTTTTAAATTATAACAAATAAACTTCATCCATTTAATTATTAATTTATTTTCTGGCAAGTGTGCATTATTAGCGGTACTTCCATGTATGGCCAAAGGCTTCTGTATCACTCTATTTGCTCAAACAGGGACAAGACAAAGAGTGACAAAGAGTACGAACCAAGTTAAAAAAAAAAGATAGAAAAGAGGCGAGAAGGGGTATAAGACTTTTAGCAAAGTTTCTCAATATCTAGTCTCAGCTTCAGGCACCTTGTCCACGGACCACACAGTCTGTTCACTGAGAGTCTAATGCATATAACTCACAAAAATGGCAAGCACTGCCTAAAATCGCCTGTTCCAAATGGCTAGCACTACCCCTGAAAAGAAGGGCATACATGATTTAAAATCAGTTACGTTTTACTTGAGGCGCTTACTAATAAGTAAACTTGATACATGAGCAGAATCTGATATTACACTTGTTTTCTGATATCAGCCAAATACATAAATAGAAAAACTGTGGCTGGTCACTGTACATGTCAGATGGTTGGTCTCCTTCTACAATAAGGACCAGACTTTTACCGCAAGTCAAAAGTCCGGCTATGTGAGACTATTCAAAAAGTTCACTTACTCACTGCATTACTAAAATTTACAATTGTCTCTCATTCTCACTCCCCTTTACAAACTCTCTTTTTGTATGCTGCCGAGATTCTTTTCCCCACAACCCCTTGTGAGTCTTCCCAAAGATCTACTCTCTTCTTTCTCCTTCCGTTCCCTCTCCCACTCTTTTCTCTCGCTATTGGCCTGCTGTCCTGGCCTCAACTTTCTTTGCACACGGACTCTCCCCTTTCAAAAACAACTGCGAGAGCAGCCAAAAACACAGAGGGAGACAGAACACTGTACAATGACCATGTCTCTAAACTGCATTGCTCCGGCACAGACCGACATCATGTTCTTTGGGGAAAAGATGCATGTTTGTTTTCCCCATGTTTGTATATGCGTGTGTGCAGAGGTCAGCTGCTGACAGGCAACAAGAATGAACAGCACTTGTCTCTGTGTGATGTTATGTGTGTATTTAGCATACAGATTTCTTCTCATGTGTGCTGTGTGCATGCTTCACTCATCCTGCCTTGTGTTGTGACACGTCCCTCTATCTGCACACTGGAATTTCTACCTCTCTGTGTATTCCTACTGGAATCCGGATGGCGCTTTGCCCCGGTAGAGAAAGTGGAATGCGGAACGCCCCCTCTCCCCGTCTTGTATCAGGCCATAGAGAGCCCAAGACCAAGTTAAAGATGTTCAATACACTCTTATATAGCTCCCAGCTGTGTGGAGCTGGCCAGATCCTTGGTGCTCGAGTGGCCTGGAATGTTTGGAGTGCAAGCATGCTGGAAAGCTCAAATCACCAACAACAATCTCTTGGAGATGGAGTAGAAAAGAAAGAAGGAGAGAGAGTGAGAGAGAGACAAAGAGAGAGAGGGAGAAAGACAAGGCAGTAACATGTTTCAAAGTCTGCCACACCCAAAAAACTGAGGTTTTAGTTCCATGACAGATAACAAATGGCTGGAAAAACATGCAATTGTGTTCCTTAACTGTCTTTAACTGCTAGTAATTATGCATTTACTGTTCTCATTGTTTGTCAGGTTTGCATTGTCCAAATAACACAATCAGCCTTAAACCTATAGATATGAATCTGAGTTTAAACATTTGTCACGGCAAGTTCCATTAACTCATAGACATGCATCATAGCATAAAAAGTTATTGATTAATCCACAAATCAAAGTGAAATAACACAGAATGTCCTTCTGTAACTGGTCTTATTATTGAAATGTAAATACAGTTGATGGGTGTTTCGTACACAAACACTATTAATATGTATCATTGATTTATTCTTGCTTTAGAATGCTCTGATTCATTTTTAATACAATACAGCAGTAGGGTGTGGTGTGGATTATGACCAGACAGTCAGTGTTTACTCAGCTGTGCGAATTCCTCAAAATTTACGGGGAGAAATGTGGAACCAATATGAGTTCATTACAAAGTGCCATGCACATCAATTATGAAGGGAAGGACTGAGTTTACTGTAACTGTAAACGTGCATTACGTGTTGCTGAAGCGCAGGAGTTTTCAATCTTAGCAGGGCCAGGATCTTTCAGCCAGACTCTTACCTAACCCATGGATTCATAGGATTAACAAAACTTTTGTAATGATTAAAAACATTATCTAAAGTATAACATTTAACAGATTGTTGGAAAGTAAAAAAAAATTGATATGGTTGGGCTGTCATAATGCCATGACCCACTAACGCCCCTTGAGTATCTTTAGGGATCCCTGGTTGAACATCCTGGGTGTAATGGAATCCTGAACCCATGTCATTTACACCAGTGACACTCACAGATTTGTTGTGCGTGCGTTTATAAAACAAACACTGGCTGTATCGCAAAACATACTGAGCTGCCTATATAGACAGCATTCGTGGGCATCATGTGCACCAGCAATATTTTTAACAAGAATGCACCTAATGAATGTGTTCTACAAAGGCATTCAAATAGGTTTTAAGACACAGCCAAAGCATGACAACAGATTAATAGTCCTCCTAGTGGACGGTAAGCCTACGAAGAAATTGCTAAAATGTTAAAAATAGCTAAAATGATTTTTTTTTTTTTGTAAAAGGATGTTTTAATCGTTATGCTTACAGCATTTTGATTCTACTCATTAACATAATTTCTATAAAAAAAATTGTGTTTTCAGAATTTCAAATCTACTTTTTTCGGTGAAGAACGACTTTTTGAAGAACGAAAAGTGCAATGAACAGTAGGTTATAACTGCAATCACAAGTTGTCACTGGCACCACTTTGATTTAAAATTTAAGGCAACGATTAAACTGAATTTGTATTACTATTTTAGTGTGTAGCAATGTTTCAAGGCAAACTAAGGTGAGCTTAAGACACAAAAAAACTCAAACGAATGCACATATGGGCTAAAACAGTCAATCACACTAAATACAGACAATAAAACATTAAATAATATTTCAAACTTAAAGTTTCTTTAAAAAAAACACTTACCTTTGATGTGATTTCGCCTCGTGAATCTGTCGGGTTACGCGCGTCAGTAAAGTGCTCACTGCCTTCTACTTACAAAACCATACGGTTTTGTGTCCTTCTTCCATAAAGATAAAAGAAAAATAAGTTAGTCATTGAGCTGGGACAGCTCAAAACTCTTGGGAGGGACAGCAGATGAAGACCGATAGTTCTGAGATCCTGTAAAGACGGGCTTCGGCTCGGAGTCTCTTCCAAACAGAGCAGACGAAGTGTGCTCGCGTGGTGCTGATGCGAGTTTTCTGTCTCGCCCTTTTGCTTCTGTCACGCCTTTGAAAAGAGATTGGTACAATTATCTCTCTGCTTTGCCACAACTATGAAGGAATGCAGTTCGGGATATCCAGATATAGCAACGTATACCACAAACCCCCCCAAAAAATGACCAAACAAAGCAGGTCTCTCAGCTGGTTTGGGGGTAAAATGAATCGCGCGAATCAAAAAGTCACGGTGTGAATCATGTGAGACCATCAGCGCGATAACAGGGAATGTAACTTTTTATTATGCAGTCCGCAAATGTGTCCAAGTTGTCTATGGGCGGTCAAAAAACTACACGCCTGCGATTCCTTTGTCTCCCCTAACCCATCCTCCCACCCTGTAACATGTGAGCTGCCCCTGTCTGTCACAGTCGCGTGCTCACCCTATCGCCTCGAGTCGCCTTTTGCCCCTAATGCCCGCTCTGGCTGCTGTCGTATGCTGTCCACTTGCTGTCCTGTCAAGTCCACTGACGAACGCCAGCGCCTATTAACAGCGTGACTACAGCGCCACTCCCATCCATTCATAAAGTAGAGCGCGAGCGATTCTGCCTACAGCTCGCGCTGGAGCGCGCGGACAGTCCACAGCGCGTGTTGGGTCAGAAGGCTGAAATTTCGCTCAAAGGTTGAAATTGCGCAAATGATGGAGTGGGACGTGTGTGCAAACGGCTGTGTTTGCTAACACGGCTACTAGTGTGTTCTAAGCATTGATGAATGTTGAAATTTAGCTATGAGCTAATGTGGGTTCACAATACTGTGATTAAGTAAATGCTATTAATAACACACATAAGGTAAACATTGCCTTCGATGAATTTATTTCCATGTAATCAGTGACTTTCTCTTAAGGAATACATGACAGTAAATATGTACAGTGCCAGAACAAAATAAATTAAAGGAATGTAAATATTTAAATTGTTGTCATCAAAATATGAAAACGAGGATAAACAAAATATTACAAGGGATTTTAATTTCACTCTGACTCTACGTTTGTTTATTTTATTTGTGGGTTTTATTTTTGAATAGTGATGGTTTAACTTAATGTAATACGCAGAAAGTATAATAATAACAACAATGACTATTTTCTATAGCTCCTTTAAAGGAGCTTCTCAAAGCGCTTTACAATGTAAGAGTATACCGTACATGTAATATTAAAACAGGAATGCAGAATAAACAAAAGAGCACAGGAAGATAAAATAAACAGAAACAGCAATGATTATCACAATCAACAATAAGCTTGCTTAAAAATATATGTTTTTAAATGCGTTTTAAAAACGCAAAGAGACTGTGCTTCCAAATTTCAACTGGAAGTAGGTTCCACAACCTGGAAGCAGATATAGAAAAAGCTCTGGCACCCATGGAACGTAAACTTGAATACCCGTAACGTAACGTTTGAGGGACACCCAACAGACCCTGCTGAGAAGAGCGAAGACTTCGATTTGGAGAATAAGGTAGGCTATTAAAAGGTGAGACAAATACTCCGGGGCCAGACCGTGGTATTTCACTGGCTTGCAACACTTCTCAATTCAGTCTGCTGACTAGTCACAATGTCTCCTATCATTCAGCAAAGGAGAGGCATGTTCTATTATACAATCGTTTTGCTACAAATCACATTTTCTACAGAAAACAGAGATCACTACCTGCTTTTGAATATACTGACAGGGATATTTATGAGTAGTTGTCACTTTGTTATCTTTCACACAAAGTTTTGCATTTTACTAACAAGTACTGACATAGACCCACAGGGGACACACTCACTGGTGAGCATAAAGCATGTTAAACGTGCTCCACTGTGCAGTCGGTTCACCTCTGCTGGACCTGTCAGAGCGCTTCACATATGGCCTACATCAGTGACAGGCGTGCAACTCCATCTCATTACAAACGCACCTGGGGCACATTCAGCAGGGTTTGTTATTCTAGAACATTTCAGCAAATTTCAGAGAACAGAATCCCACTTGTGATATGAGACTGATCCATAACCTAAACTTAAATAAACACTCTTGGGAAAATATTTGCTCATCAATATTAAAATGTTGGACTGGCCTGAATGAACAATAATATTAATAATAAAAAGGTGAAACTAAAATAAATAAATAAAGCCAAAAATTCATTTATTTGTACTAAAAGATTTGTTAAAAATAAGTAAATACAATAAAATATATATTTGTAATTATTATTCAATAAAGGATTCTATGTCATCGCACTGACAAAGCAAGATTTTTCCTTCTGTTTGCAAAACAGAACACTGTTCCATAATGAATAAGAATTACTAGGTGATGCTGTTTAGTGTTCATTGATCTTAGAACTTTCTGAGAAGTGACCTGATATTCCCTCTTGTTCTTACGTAAAGGGGTTGGTTGAGCAGTTTTTTGTCAAAAGCTGATTGTGTTTTTATGGATGCGTAACGTGTGTTCAGGCTCGTTTTCAAAAAAAAGTTATTTTCACATATTTTACCTTTATTCACACCGTAGTTTCCATTCTCGTCAAAACGGTCTGTTGAGTTCCTGGTTCTATGAAGCCCCTCCCTCAGAAATACGCAATGGGCTCTGATTGGTTAGCGGGCTCAGTGTGTTTGTGATTCGCTAACCGCCTACTGCACGTTGTCTGGAAACGTCACGCCCTTGTCTTTGCCATTACGGGTAGTTGCGTGTTCCCGGGAGCAGGGTTTATGCAACGCGGGTTTTTGTGATGTCACAAACCCGGGAAGAAGCTTGTTGTAGTCCCTACCAGCCTTTTTTTGTAGTCCTTAAACAGTGATTTCTTTAAAAGAAAATATCTCCCTTTGCATTGAACTTTGAGCTTCGTAACTTTGCAGATATTGTTTATGCTCGAAAAGCAACATTACACACGAACTAAAGTTAAAAATGTGAAATCATAATCAACCACCCCTTTGAGTTTTTCTGAATAATTATGTCACACACTGTTTTTGCTGAGGCTGAATGACAGGTGAACAGTATGGCAGAAACATATCAGGCTATTCAAGTTATAGCCATGTATTATTAGTTAGGACAGTTATTTGTGATTTGCAAAATATAGAATTGGATTAAAAAAATGGTATGAGGTATCTACTTAAAAAAATATGGCAACAATATTACAGGTAAAATTTTGAGTAGTTTTTAAGGCTTGATTTTTTTAATGGAATCTACCTGAATAAATCATGCAAAATTTTCTAAATTATTTAATCTATGACACAATGATTTTAATATTATAAGTGAATGTCTCATTTATTTTAAATTAAATTGGATTCCAAAAGTCCAGATTTTGAGTAAAGCCTGTTTCCATTAAAAGACGGTATACCGCCCAAATAAGTCAATAGAAAAAACTTATTGCACTACATATCGAAGCTATTGCTGATTGCACATTCAGCATGCCTCTAGTGGTATTCAGTTATCCAAACCATAGCTCATTCTTCTGGATAGTGGAACGAATAGAAACTTCAGCACAACATACACTCTTTCAAATGTCAAACCTACCTGAACCTTAAACTAGAGCTGTGAAATTAACGAATGTGATTGTCAACGCATCTGGTCGTAAGCCGTTCGGATTAGTATATAAATCTCCATCCCTGCTTTCAGATGGAGAGGGCATTTACTACACAAAGCCGTAATTCACCACTGACAATTAGGCAATATTGCGTTCCTTAATTGCGACTGAATCGCTGGCTGCGAACGAACGCGATATTGCCAATTAATTGTCAGTGAATAGCTTTGTGTATTAACTGCCTCTCCATCGAAAGCAGGTGATGGAGATTACTACTATCCCCGGCTTTACTGGTGAGAATGCGGCATGACAATCGCATTAGCTTAATGCACAGCCGCTTCATTACCCATAATAGATGTTTCCCTTTACTCGAAAATGCAAAAAGTAGCACTTAATTTCAATATTTACTCTACATCCAGCCATGTGCAAAGCATGCTGGGAACTAACAATCACCTCTAAAATAAAACTGCAAAATTGAGCTAATTCTCTTAAAATAAACAGGTAGCCTTCCTTTCTTTAATTTTTTTTTTCAGTTTAATCAGTTCCTCAATTCAAGCCTAAAAACTGCTTAAGTTTCCTTAAAAAAGAACTTTTATTAGTTCTCAATATTTTCTATACAACACTGAACCACAATTACTTTAATAAAATATTACACACTATTTTTAATTATAACCTTAATTTTTTGTAATGAAAATTACAAGTCCCATGATTAATTTTTACAGTGTAGTTAAACTTCCCTTAATGGTATAGTTCACCCAAAAATGTAAACGGAAATGATTGTCATAATTTACTCATTCTAATGTCATTTCAAACCTGTATTCATTTGTTTGTTTATTTGCAGAACATGAAAGAAAATATTATAAAGAATTGGTAACCAAACTGTATATTGGTTACAGGTAATTTAACTAATTATTTTAAAACAGTATGGCTTATCTAAAATTTTATATTCAGGCTCTTCTGAATAATAAATAGTATATGATATATTTGGTACCACCGGCAACCCATCAAGTCACCTTTATTTATATACCTCTTTACAAATTATTTGCAGATGTGCCAAAGCCCTTTACATTGTAAACAGAAAATAATTTTTCAATAATACACCAAAACAATTCAGTTCTGCTAGAACGCACTCTAAAAAGAGGAACCCTAGTATAGTCAATTTTTCCAAATCAGTTAAGTCAGTTCATCGGTAATTTAGTGACGCCACCTGCAGCTCCTTCATTTCAACCAATAGTGTCTGTGCAATCAAGTCTACAATAATGTCAAATATTAAGTGTACTCAACTAAGCAAGCCAAAGGCTACAGTGGCAAGGAACCTAAACTCCATCCTTGAAAAATCCTTGGGAGTCAAAGCTGGCCACTGGGTCCGTGCAGAGGGCTTGCATGGTTCTCGTGGTCTTTGCTGAGGATTTGTGCTGATGACTTTTCTAGTTGGTGAGGTCTTCGCAGTAAACAAATGTATTTATGTAATAAATACATTTATCAGTGTCATTTTCCAAATTTGAAGTTCAGGGTATTTTGACCCACTGCTTTGTGCTTGGTGTGAATGGAGTTAGAATGAACGTATATAGACCAAGAGGTATTATCAGATGGGGTTATTTAAAATACCAGTGTCTGTCCAAACTAAATGACCCAGTTTATTTAACCTTGTGGCAACTGGCGATTTCACCAGGGTTTTCAGACATCCTGGGATCTGTTCCAAGAAAAAAGCTCCCTCATGCTTGCCACTCTGTTCCACAAAGTGCCGTCTGAAGTAGGCCAGTAGGATGTGTCCAGACTCGTCCCTTTCAGTTAAGATATGATGTGTCCCTGAAGCATTTGAAAAATCTGTCTTCATCTTATTATCTAGAAATAATTAAGTATTGCACCTGATTCATGGGTTTCACACAATCTAGTGACACTTTTGGTATTTCTAAATCTAGATTTCGGTGAAAATACTGTATCTTACCCATGATACTCTGCAAAAGTCCATGATGCCTATTCACAGCAATGTATAAAAACTGATTTATTTTGTTTACCAAGATGAAATTATCAAAATGTATTTTGGAGGGAAAAAATCAATACAAGAAAATTTGAGTCATGAGATATAAATGTGAAAACCATAAATACAACACACGTCAGTGTCGCTATAATAGTCTGTTTTTGCTGCTAGTCCTAGTTTTGAGTGAAATAAGTATTAATAAATATATTTATTAAGTATTTATAACATGTGAGTTAAAAAATGGCTCACTATTTGGCAGGGATTGCATTAAAATTACCCTTTTTATTCATGCATTTAGAACTGCTTATCAATTATTTATAATGCATTTGTAAACAAGTTATTAGTCATTTATGAACACATTTGTAAACCCTTTACAAAGGGAACCTTAATGTAAGTGTTGTTACCTATATTCAAAAACAACGTGGAAAAACTTAACATCACTCATTTTTTTTTTTCAAATACATTAATACCTTTTCTTGCATAAACTGTAAACGTTCTGATAGAGTGTTTTTTTTCTGTGTATAGGCACCTACAATACAACAGCAAGCTGTTGCTGATTCCCTTATTCCAAAGTGTCTTTCCCAGCAGATTTTTTGCTCAGGCTTCTACCCGAAACTATTGATGTACCCGTGGGCACAATGAGGAATAAAGGTGGCTTCAGTGCAGTCCAATGCCTCTCCCCCTTCTCCCAGGGGGGTAAAGTGCTGATCATTGGGTTGGAAAGACCTTGCGTAGGCTGATTCTAACAAAGCCAATACTGGCCAAAGCCATAGACACATGAAAGACTAGAGGTTATGCCTGGCCAGATCAATTTCTCTCAGCAACTAACTCTCCATGTCCCGAGCACTGAACAGACAGAGCCCACAATGGCTTGTTTTCTGTGGTATAGAGCCGTACCATTCTCCTCACTGATCCACTTTACAAAAGCCCATTACAGAGGTGCCAATTGAGCTTGAACAATCACCCACAAAAGCTGTTATTTACATAGGTTCTGTCCCCTAGGCTCAACCCGTCTGCCCAAATAAAATAAAAAACTGTCCAGTGGCGGACTAGTTGAGCTCTTCTCACTGTGTGAGCACTTTTGGGTCCAACCACAGAGTCAAGATCATTGAGTCGTAAATACATGGAAGCTGTTTTTAGGTAAGGATATGAGAGCTAACAAATAATTAGAAATATTTATGTTTTGTACATTTCATGACATAAATAATACAACTTTTAATACAGATAAAATAATAAAAATGATTTAAGTTATTGTTTTTTATATTTAAAACATATTATATTTTATTATTATTAGAATACGAAAATCTTACAAATATACCCTACCACAAATATACAATAACCTACCTACGTAACTGTTACATACTCATCTTCATACTCTCTCTCTCGCTCTCTCTCTCTATCTCTGCCAGCTTACCATTGTATTGTAAAATATATTTCGATTTTTTGTAATTAATAGAATTTATAATCGACTTTAAAATGTAAGATTTTATCCTCTGTTGTATTTCTATGCGCAGAGAGTCGAAAAAGCATTTCACTGTATAAATCATATTATTTATGGTTGTGTGTGTGTGTGTGTAACAAATTAGAATTTGACATTTAAACAATTCATTGACAAGCCAAGACAAAATAAACAATAAATTCAAATTGCAATAAATGTCGAGGTACATATTTAATTGAAAAGGTGGGCAGAAACCTTTCTTCAAAAACACAATTAAATCAAAATGAAGTAAATCTCTTTGTTCATGACTAAAATGAACATTCTTAATTTAAAATGGCCTTAATAGATTTTATCTGGGGAAAACTGTGTCACTAAAGCCCATCACAGTTGGATAGCAGGTGTTGAACTGAACTACTGAGAATTGAGGTTTTGCAGGCAGCCCATCCACACACCTGCGCTGTGCCAGCCTCCCTCATGCTCTACCCTGCGTTTCTCTAAAATCAGCATGAGACGGTCTGATCTGGGCTGGGTTGCGTAGCCCAACTGTACCTGCCACATGCCCATCCTCAGGGTGGCTCTCCACTGAGCACTATGAATAGAAACTTAGCAAACGAGAGATAAGCAGTCGGCTTTGGCACATGCCACACTCCTAGCAGCACTTTGGGGTTGCCATGGAAACAGGGACGAGTACAGCTAACGCTGCCCCGACATCTTCCTATCATGCCCACTCAAGATCATTAACATTGCATGTTTATTTCCTAACCTCCATGACAGGTGAGAGTCTTCTTTTGAAATTTGAGGGTCAATGTAGTTTGGGTCAGCAGATTATTAATATAGCTCAGGTGAAAAACCTTCTGCTTCATTTTTGTGAGAATTTTCTCAAATTGTTTCTCACAGATTATGAATGCATCCACTCAGGTTTACAATGCTTGGTAGCAATATCATATGTTCCAGACTGTTGTTCTGAATTAACCCTATTCACATATCCGGGTATGGAATGCGGAAGTAAACTTTAGCACTGTAAACATCTGTAGAAGTAGCCTACACGATTCCCATTTGCTCCATCAAATAAAATAAATAAAAATTGATTTTCAAGAAGTCAAATGTTGGCTGCAGTCATTTCATCAGCAGCTGAATTAAAAATACCAAGTTGATTTCACAAATATTGTTATAAATGTGCATTGTTATTAGGTATATTATTTATATAAAAAATGTATGACATTTTACTGTGGGAATGCTGCATCATAGTTTAGCTAAAGGAGCAATGCATTCAGACCAACAACATGATTTATAGTGATTGTAGAATGACATTTATTTTAAACAATTTAGTAAACAAGAAGGTTGTAACATTTCCACCGAGGCGAGCGTTGTAATAACCCAAGTGCAGTTTATTAATATCCAAGAATGAGCAGATACACGATAAACAATGACTTGACTTGACTTGACTCGAGTCGAGTCACCAACAGCAGGTTACACAAACAAAGCTAGACATAAGACAAATGGCAACATGAGGGCTATTTATACACAAGACTAAATGACTAAACAAGGAACACCTGTGAACAATCAAGACAATGACCCAATCACAAAACAAAACTAAGAACCACATTACCAAATCAACCAATAAGAACAAGACACATGAACAAGACAACCAATAGCAGGATTACATAAGGGCAAGGGAAACACATGACAGGAACCATAACTAAAACAAAAAAAGGTCTACCAGAAAGAGTCAAAAGGGTAGGTGAACGTTTACATGTTTTTTTCCATAAAGAATTTACAGATGGTAGCAAGCTGCAATGAATCAAGTCTAGTTACATGGAAAGGTTTTTTGGCATGGTCCCTGTCCTTTGTCCAAATCCTGGTGATGCAGATTTGGCTGGTCCTGCCTGAAGATGAAGGCAGAGGTGGCACCTACCCCTGGATGGACAGGGACCAACCTGGTGGTGGTGGGGAGGAGGATGGAGGGTAATGTCAACGTCATCAACTGCGAACATGCAAGAGAAAGTTCAATACTTATATACTCCAAGTATCAAGCTGTGATTGGCCAATAACAGTTATGAATGAATGATGTGGCATTAGGATTCTCCTGGTAAAACCATCATTGATGCTTCATTTCCAACACTAATCTCAAGCAAAATCCTCTACTTGCATCCCAAAACGAAGGCCTGTCAATACCCACACTTGCGGTCTTTGCACTTGACCACTTGTCTACTTGCATGACATATTTCCTGTATTTGGCTCAAGTGTTGGCTCGCGATTTCAGAATGTGAGTTCCTGATTATCATGCATTATGGAATACACTTAGCCTCGAATACACTCCAAAGTGTGGGTTTGGTGTGCGTTAAGAGCACTGAGCTTTGGTGTTTTTAAGACCTGGGACAGTCTTGTGGACTTACTTGTTGTTGCATGCACACGCTCTCAAGTGGCCAAGACCACAAGTGTAGGTATTTGGACAGACCCAGCATTTAATTCCTAAACAAATCAATGTTGTTTGAAAGAATTGGTTGAATAAATTATTCAATGACTCCCTTTTAGAGATAGTTATTTGTCTCCACCCACTGGGATAACAATATATCCTGCAGAAAGAGTCAATGAAGAATCCCCAACAAAAGGTGAGTGACAAAAACCGTGAAAAGGACTAAATATAAGCACCCATGTTCAGTCAATCAAAGCTGAGGACCAGATCTAACTGTTTTATTATACTTATAATTATTAAATTTAAGCACAAGCAAGGCATTGTATTTTCAAATGAAATATGAGCAAAATGTCTGCTGACTATTCCCTAACCACTGGTAGAATCTGCTGCAGCATATCTCAGAGTAACAGTCTACTATTAAAGCCCACCTTCTACACTTCCTATTGTCAAAGGCAAACCTAAGATGTTTGCACTTCGTTTGACCATTTTCATTTAGTGTCCATCCTCATTAACTGTCTGGAATGAACTGACTAAATGTACAGACTGCCGTATTTGTCTTTCTGCTCCATTTAGATTTCTGCGTTGGTTCACCTCTGATCACGCTGTCCAGGCCTGAGTGCCCATCTGGAGGCCACACGGTCCATCAACCCAGTCTCCTATATAAACCCAGTCAAGAGGAGAATTTATCGGTAAGCCCCGTCCCCCTTAGTTAATGTTGCTAACTCGGACAAACAAACAGGGTTGATAACTGTCATACAATGACAGCTGTCAGTGTGAAAACCTTGTTAAATTTTGGACAAAAGAAGGACCACTTCTCATCGAGGAGCATTCAAGTGGGATTTTAATATGCCATGGAGGGATATATAAAAGATTTTAAAATAAATATGGTGGGGTAACAAGATTAATTTGGAAGCGAGGCTTTACAGATCACAATGCAAGTGGCAGAAGCCTCGTGTTACGGTTGTCATGATCGCAGATGACTACATCCAGAATCAACACTGTTCATGTACTGCAGGGTAACATTAAATTAATTTACATTTAACCCGTTTAATATGGAGAGGCACTGAAATATAGACCTTCATTTATGTACACCGTACATGACGTGAGAACAGTTAGCTATTTAGGTTTGTACATTTTAAAATGGGCTTACTCATTTTAATTGTATCTTAATGAGAGTATGACAACCAGAAAATGAACGTTTTCGTCTTCATTGGGATTGGGGTTGAATCGGTTACTGCGCCCACATCATTTGATTAATACACCATGTGAACCTGCTGTGTACCAAAGATGAACAATCATGCACTAGTCTTCCACAGAAGTGGCACCATTCTCTCAGGATACCTGGCATCAGTGTTACAAGTACCCCAGGCACATCGTTTTACCATTTTTGTAGCATAAACACCATCAAACTGATAAGAGCTTCGCATCTCCCAATGTTTCTCTATGGCGCTGAAACCTAAAGATGTCTGAGTTTCGGTCCCCATGCAACTGATACTCAACTGCCATTGGCTCATCTGCGTTTGAGGGGAGGGGCTTACCGATAGGTCAATTCCTTGTATAGGTGTTCTATTTCCAGGGCATGCCGATGTCACTGCCTCTAGGATCTTGTGACTGTGGTGTCTGGAATAGAGAACACTGACTGTTAATATACTAAAGTAAAAATCTGACTTCATGTGTATCGATGCTGACAATTTAAATTTGCTCGAGTTTTGGGTAGTAATTTGGATGGGAAAACAGATTGTAGTTCAAGTCTACAGTCTCTTGGCTTTTAGGGGGGCTGAGAGGATTGTGTTTTAGTGTGCATGTAATTATGACTAGGTTAAATTTCTGCTCAGCACAGCAAATTTGGATCCTCTTTAGAGAGCAAAGGCCAGTGTGTTAGGAGTGTAGTTGGTTTCCTTGAGTGACGGCACAGCTGGAGCATACAAACACGCATACAATGTACAATAAGAAAACAGTACTCCCATGTTTACTCATGGTAATTATATATTATGCAATTGATATGTCTCTGTTGTGGCCTGCAGCCAGTTCACTGGAGCTGTTATTGTTTTTTATTTTTTTTATTTTTAATATGCTAAAACATTGGCTAATTCTAAATCCTTTGAGGCAAAATTTGCACTACATTGTTATATATCTAGCCAGCGCTAGAAGTTTGCACAAGCACACTGATAAGAAAAAATAACAAACATCTTTGCACGCACTGAGACAAGAAAATGTTGCTTACACTGCAATGTCAAAGTCCTGTTCCTGATTCAACAAATACTAACACTACATTTTGGACAAATTCAGAAATGTCAACAAAAACGTCATTAAAATCTGTTATGGATGAATACATGCAACTGCTCTAGATCTAAATCTTAAGTGTGTGTGTTTGAGTGCACCATGAAATCACCAGTTTCCCACGTGATACAGTTCAAAACATATTGACTTCAAAACTTGACATATGAAACCAGGTCTGAACACTCTGTGAAAAACTTACCAGGAACTCCCTGGTAAGACCTTGCTGCTCTGCAAACATTATTAGTTGACATAATCATGAAACCGTTATATAACTAAATATCTAACTAAAACATTAAGTTCAAAGTGTGGAGTGTTGGATTCAAGCCTGAAAACATACTTTGCATTTGTTGTTTGAACTAAAAAGTCTTGTGGAAAGATATTTCATCAGCTGAAGAATTGGTGTGTTGTTAAACAACAGTACAGTCCATTGAACACATTGCACTTCTAACCCCCACAGCATCGTTTTCATTCCTGTCTAAATTAATAATGCCACTACCCTGACTATAAGGTCTGTTCGGCATGGTATTTTGTCGCCAAATATGGAAGAGAAGAAGAGAACAATTGGATCTCCAATAGGTTAGAGCAAATAAGATTTGAAAGTGTTTGAAAATTGCCCATCATTTTTGAAAATACAACAACTTATGGTGATTTATAACTATTTTCTGTTTTGATGACTGATGTCACGATCAGGTTCAGAGGAAGATGATGAAAAGGGTTCAAACAGATGTCCACAAACAAAAGGTTATTTAATAAAGCAAACTCGGGTAATCCAATTACGAGAAGGCAACGTAACAGCATGTCTACACACAAACAATACCAGACGCCAAATGAATGAAAAGGAGGAACTTAAATACACAGGGAGCTAGAACTCAAATGATGAACAGGTGATAACTCTTTAATCAGAAACCATAGTAACAAACAGGGAGCGGGAAATTTGAACAAATGAAAACAGGTAATAGATAGAAACAAATGAAAACAAAAACAAAGCAGGCAATTCGTGACAACTGATTTGTATGAATTCTTACAATCTAATTCATAGGTTTTTGTACGATCTGCTAACTGACATTTAAGTTTAGGGGAGGACCTTTTTTCTAATAATCGTATGTTTCCATACATGAGTTTGGGTTGGAAAATACAAAGTAGCATACCGTAGATCCAGCTGGACCTGATTGTAAAATACACCACACCTGTATTTCTTTTTTTAAATGCAACCGGTTTTGAATAAGAACCAATTCTCAGCTCCCAACCTTTATTGTGAAACTATTTGAACTGATATTGCACACACATATACAGGTGCATCTCAATAAATTAGAATGTCGTGGAAAAGTTCATTTATTTCAGTAATTCAACTCAAATTGTGAAACTCGTGTATTAAATAAATTCAATGCACACAGACTGAAGTAGTTTAAGTCTTTGGTTCTTTTAATTGTGATAATTTTAGCTCACATTTAACAAAACCCACCAATTCACTATTTCAACAAATTAGAATACTTCATAAGACCAATAAAAAAAAACATTTTTAGTGATTTGTTGGCCTTCTGGAAAGTATGTTAATTTACTGTACATGTACTCAATACTTGGTAGGGGCTTTTTTTGCTTTAATTACTGCCTCAATTCGCGTGGCATGGAGGTGATCAGTTTGTGGCACTGCTGAGGTGGTATGGAAGCCCAGGTTTCTTTGACAGTGGCCTTCAGCTCATCTGCATTTGTTGGTCTCTTGTTTCTCATTTTCCTCTTGACAATACCCCATAGATTTTCTATGGGGTTCAGGTCTGGTGAGTTTTGCTGGCCAGTCAAGCACACCAACAACCATGGTCATTTAAACCCAACTTTTGTGCTTTTGGCAGGTGTGGGCCCGGTTTTTTGTTTTTTGCCAACTCCGCTGGAAAACGAAAGCAGCATCTTCAAAAGCTGGGTCAGCAGAAGGAAGCATGGAGGGCTCCAAATTTCTTGTAACGGTTGCGTGACATTGGTTTCAAAAACACAATGTACCCTCACCAGCAGATGACATTGCACCCCAAATCATCACAGACTGTGGAAACTTAACACTGGACTTCAAGCAACTTGGGCTATGAGCTTCTCCACCCTTCCTCCAGACTCTAGGACCTTGGTTTCCAAATGAAATACAAAACTTGCTAATTTTTTTCATCTGAAAAGAGGACTTTGGACCACTGGGCAACAGTCCAGTTCTTCTTCTCCTTAGCCCAGGTAAGACGCCTCTGACGTTGTCTGTGGTTCAGGAGTGGCTTAACAAGAGGAATACGACAACTTTAGCCAAATTCCTTGACACATCTGTGTGTGGTTGCTCTTGATGCCTTGACTCCAGCCTCATTCCATTCCTTGTGAAGT
The DNA here is from genome assembly GCA_018155175.1 of Sinocyclocheilus anophthalmus. NCBI lineage: Eukaryota > Metazoa > Chordata > Actinopteri > Cypriniformes > Cyprinidae > Sinocyclocheilus > Sinocyclocheilus anophthalmus. Next base: position 20,537 of record JADLZN010005371.1, read on the forward strand.
TCACTCAAATCTTGAATCGATTTTGCTTGACAATCCTCATAAGGCTGCGGTTCTCTCGGTTGGTTGTGCATCTTTTCTTTCACACTTTTTCCTTCCACTCAACTTTTCTGTAACATGGTTGGATACAGCACTCTGTGAACAGCCAGCTTCCTTTGGCAATGAATGTTTGTGGCTTACCCTCCTTGTTAAGGGTGTAAATGATTGTCTTCTGGACAACTGTCAAACCAGAAGTCTTCCCCATGATTGTGTAGCCTAAAGAACCAAACTGAGAGACCATTTTGAAAACTCAGGAAACCTTTGCAGGTGTTTTGAGTTGATAGCTGATTGATTATTCTAATTTGTTGAGATAGTGAATTGTTTTTTTTTTGTTAAATGTGAGCCAAAATCATCAATATTTAAAGAACCAAAGACTTAAACTACTTCGTTCTGTGTGCATTGAATTTATTTAATAACCGAGTTTCACAATTTGAGTTGAATTACTGGAAATTTTTTCCACGACATTCTAATTTATTTAGCTGCACCTGTAGATGTCCATACATAGCCTGTAGACCATATTTTGACACTCACTCTCACACACATACACAGACACTTACACACGCTACTTAAGAAATTCATGCTCATTTTCTGGGGCCAGTGTGCTTGGGTCATGATTAAGTCCCGCTGCACATCCACACCACTTACACACACACACACACAGCAGTAGTGCTCTGCCCCTGCTAACGTGTTGATCTCTGATGCCTGTCTGCTAGTGCCAAGCCTTTGGGCTGTCTGCTCACTCCTCTGTGCCAAACTCACACCCTTGTGCCCTATACTGCTGTGCCATTTGATTACACCTGGCTCAGGACATTCGTGTCTGATAATTGAGGTGCAAATTTAGACTGATGACAATAAACACACTTGATCTTTATACACAATTACCTCTTGTGGTGAAATGTGAATAGGTTATTGTGATAGGCTGTTCTGTGTCGGTGTCCAGGGTTGCTAGGCAACGGGGGCGGGGCCAGTGTGGCAGCCTGCCGATGATGACAGAGCTAGAATGTTCTCTGAGTGTGCATGTTAATAAAAAGTTAAGACTGAGTTCATCGAGTGGTCTGCTCCGTGTATCATGACATGGTGTCAGAAGTAAAAGTTATCCGCGCACTCCTGTGATCTGTGAAGGAGGACGGAAGAAAATGTCCAAGTTTCACGCGCCCGAAGCTTTTGATTTTGCACAGCCATCAAGTTGGCCGGCATGGAGGCAGCGTTTTGCACGTTTTAGGATAGCAACTAAACTCGATAAAGAAGACGGTGATGTACAGGTGAATTCACTATTGTATGCGATGGGCAGACAGGCTGAACCTATATTCAGCACATTTACGTTTTCCGCGGAGGAAGAAAATGATTACTACAACGCAGTAGTTAAAAGGTTTGATGAACATTTCGTGCCCAAACGCAACCTGATTCACGACCGCGCTTGTTTTCACAAAAGGAGTCAACGAAGCAATGAAAGTGTCGAAGCATTCGTTAGGAGTTTATACGAACTGGCAGAGTTTTGTGAATTCGGTGCTACTAAAGATGAGCAGATTCGCGATCGTATCGTGATTGGAATAGCAGATAGCAATGTGTCTGAAAAGCTGCAGTTAGAGCCCGACTTGACGCTGGAGAAAGCGATACAGATTGCTCGCCAGTCAGAACTGATTAAAACACAAAGCGCTGATATTCGAGGTGCGTGTGATGTAAGTGAAGTAGGCTATAAGTCTAAACACACTAAACAATTAAAGAAACACACAGGAGGTAAATACAAAAATCCTGACACTAAACAAAGAGATGAAAGTAACAAAGTGACCTGTACAAGATGCGCACGTGTGCACGAATATGGGGCCTGTCCTGCTCGAGGGAAACGATGCTGCAAGTGTAACAAAACAGGCCATTTCGAGGTCGCTTGTAAAACAAAGACTGTAAAAGAAGTGACCAGTGATACAAAAGATGATGTAACAAGAGAAACGTGGTTTCTGGGGTCAGTTTCGGATGATGCTAATGAGGATGAGTGGCATGTGAAGTTACCAATGCAGGGGACTACTGTAAAGTTCAAGATTGATACTGGAGCAGATATCACAGTCATGTCTGAGCAAACATTTCTGAAACTCCCAAATCTCCCTCATCTTACAAAAACACTCGCAGACATCAGGAGTCCAGGCGGCAAACTGGGTTGTATTGGTAAATTCTTAGCATATACAGAAAGAAAAGGACAAAATCTCAGTTTCTGGACCTATGTAGTTAAAGGGCCATACACCAACAATCTACTTAGTCGTAAAACTGCCTGTGAAATGAAACTAGTGAGCAGAGTCGATTCTATTAGCACTGAGGACAGTGTTTTCGGAGACTTCGGACTGCTGGATTGTGAGCCAATCAAAATTGAGCTCAGACAGGAAGCCAAACCATACAGCCTCTTTACGTCTCGTCGAGTCCCCTTTCCATTACTGCCAAAAGTGGAAGAGGAGTTACAGCGTATGCTAAAGTCAGGAATCATAGAAGAGGTCACTGAAGCAACAGACTGGTGTGCACCAATGGTGCCTGTGATAAAGAAGAACGGCAAGGTGAGAATTTGCGTTGACCTTAAGAAATTGAACGAAGCAGTAAAGCGTGAGAGATACATTCTGCCCACACTTGAGGATATCTTACCACAATTGTCTGGTGCATGTATATTCTCCACATTAGACGCGTCTAGTGGATTTTGTCAGATACCATTGGATGCAAGCTGCAGGAAACTCACCACCTTTATCACACCAGTTGGTCGCTTCTGTTTCCGGAGACTCCCTTTCGGAATTACCTCAGCTCCGGAGATATTTCAGAGAGAAATGAGCACTCTTCTCAAAGACCATGCTGGCACAGTAGCAGTGATGGACGATATACTGGTGTTCGGTAGAGACAAGGAGGAGCATGATCGCAACCTCAAGGTAGTCTTAAAGTCCATCAGAGAATCTGGTCTTAAGTTGAACAAAGAGAAGTGTCACTTTGGAAAATCTGAGATTCAATTTTTTGGACATATTATTGGAAAGGATGGAATCCGGCCAGACACTAACAAAGTGAGAGCTATAACTGAGCTCCCCTGTCCTACTAATCTGACCGAACTGCGACAAGTCTTAGGGATGATAAATTACCTGGGCAAATTCCTCCCGGGTCTCTCGTCAGTTCTTCATCCAATGACTGAACTTCTTAAGAGTGACACTGAATGGTCCTGGGGTGTGGCACAGATACAGGCATTTAACAGGGTCAAGAGCATGTTGACCACAGCACCAGCTCTAGCGTTCTATGATGTAAACAGGACCACATTAGTCAGTGCGGACGCAAGCAGTTATGGCCTAGGGGCTGCCTTGTTTCAGCAGCAGGGAAATGGACTACGTCCTATTGCTTTCTGTTCAAGGACCTAAACTGAGGCCGAACGCCGTTACTCGCAAATCGAGAAGGAATGCCTAGCTGGTGTGTGGGCATGTGAGCGGTTCTCACGGTACTTACAAGGTATGGACAAATTTGAACTCCAGACTGACCACAAGCCGCTTGTGCCCTTAATAAACACATATGATGTTGACAAAGCTCCCTTAAGATGCCAACGGCTACTGATGCGCTTAATGAGATTTAATGTCAAAGCTGTCCATGTACCAGGTAAACAGCTTGTGGTGGCAGACACTCTTTCCAGAAATCCGCTGACTCATCTGGGTGAGTCTGACACAGAGAGTGATGTGACCGTGTTTGTACAGGCAGTATTGTCCACTAAGCCTGTGAGTGGAGACAGGTTATATGCCATAAGGGAAGCCACACAACAAGATTCAGATCTCCAGTCAGTTTGCAAGTTCATCCGCCAAGGATGGCCCAGTCAGACGTCTCAGTTGACAAACACACTGCACGGGTTTCATGCAGCTAGAGCTCACCTTTCTGAAATAGATGGACTTTTGCTGTATGAGGACAGAGTTGTGATTCCTGGTTCACAGAGACTGGAGGTGTTACGTCAGCTTCACACAGGTCATCAGGGCCTCACGAAGTGCAGGGAGAGGGCTAATATGTCAGTGTGGTGGCCTGGAATAGGCAGGGACATCACAAAAACAATAGAGACATGTGAGTTCTGTCAAGTCTACAAGTCGACACAAAAGAGAGAGCCTCTGATGGTTACATCTCTTCCCGATGGGCCATGGCAAAAGATTGCGGCTGACATCTGTGAACTAGAGGGCAAGAAATACCTGATAGTTGTGGACTATTATTCTCGTGATATTGAGATTGCACATCTGCAAATGGTTTCAAGCCAGCAGGTGATAACACGTTTGAAAACAATGTTTGTTCGGTGGGGGATCCCATACGAGCTTTTGACAGACAATGCTACTCAGTTCACGTCTACTGAGTTTGCAGAGTTCAAAACGACATACAATTTCACTCACACTACTTCCAGCCCTCACTACCCACAGGCTAACGGTGCCGCTGAAAGAAGTGTTGCTATTGCAAAAAGGGTGCTCAGACAGCCAGATCCACAGCTGGCTCTTATGAGCTATCGTGCAACACCTATCATTGCCACAGGATTGAGCCCAGCTCAACTGATGATCGGACGTCAGATCAGAACAACAGTTCCAACACTACCAAAGAACCTGCTACCCAGTCCAATTGTCTATGAACAAATCAGACTGAAAGACAAACAAACCAAACAGGCTTATAAGTACTTCTACAACCGACGATACTCAGCACGTTCTCTATCTGACCTACATCCTGGTCAAAGTGTGAAAGTTAAGTTGGATGGAGAAAAATCATGGAAAACGTCAGCAACAGTTGTTGGAAAAGCTCCTGAACCCAGATCATACATTGTGCAAACAAAGGAAGGCACAATCTCTCGCCGGAATCGGAGACACATTCAGAGTGTCCCTGAAACACCTGTAACTCCGGAAACATCTGAGACACTAAATGAGAACGGTGAAGGAACTGATGGACCCTCTCGTGAGACTGATTTAACCACAGACTTTATGAATGGGTCCAGTACCCCAGCTTCCATTACACCACACACCTATACACCCACCTGCAAAAGAACCCTTGCTGGTAGGGAAGTAAAACAGCCCGTAAAGTTTAAGGACTATGTTTTGGGGTAGGTGTTAACAACTATACTGATGCAAAGCATTTTCTTGCATGTTAACTTCTACAATGTACTGTAAGAAAAAAAAGGAAAAAAAGTGAATTGTTAAATGCTAACATGTTCTGTTTAAGAGATGAGTTATATTGAAGAGACTGTGTGCAGTGAATGTTATTGCTGATATCTGATGTTGATATTGATGCCTGTTACTTGGTTGAGAAAGTAATTTGCTTTGTTCTATATTGCTTAGAGAGAGAAAAAAAAATAATGAGGGACAGTTGAACTTTAAAGAGGGGAGATGTGGTGAAATGTGAATAGGTTATTGTGATAGGCTGTTCTGTGTCGGTGTCCAGGGTTGCTAGGCAACGGGGGCGGGGCCAGTGTGGCAGCCTGCCGATGATGACAGAGCTAGAATGTTCTCTGAGTGTGCATGTTAATAAAAAGTTAAGACTGAGTTCATCTAGTGGTCTGCTCCGTGTATCATGACACCTCTTTAATGCAGCTTTGCAATAAATCAGTGAGTACTGCTCCATGCTTGTCTCTACCTGAGCTATTTTAGGGTGTTCAGAAGAAATAGACATTGGAATATTAGCATGCATGACAGTGTAGCTAAGGTTTTAAAAGCAGAGAGTACTTCTAATGCAAGTTTAGGTGATTCTATAATCTAAGTACTAGCAGAAAACAAATAGATCTACCTTCTGCCATTCTGACCATCAAAGTCGACTCCAATGGCCTCTCAATGCCTGGCAACGCTACCATTTCACTACAACTTGCATGTTTTTTTTAACAGTATAACACTCAAACCTGGATGTTTCTTAAGCCAGCCAATTAATATTAGCAAAAGTAGAAAGAGGTGAGGTGTGGAAATGTGGAATATTCACTGTCTGCCTGGATTTCTCAGGCACGGTACTGACTATGTGTCTATTTCATTATGATAAAAGGCAAAATGAAGAGTTATTTTGGTTATTTTTGGTCACTTTTCTATATTTGTCTTTACAGGGATCTCCACGGAGCTTATACACCTCCTCTTAAGTTAGTGGTTCTCAACCTTGTTGACTTAAAAAATGGCTAAATAGCAGATGCAACTTGGTCTGATGCATGTAATGGAATTAATTTTATTTTTTTAAGTGTGACTTAAACATCCAAAAGTGTTCAAATACTTTTTGGGGTCACAATGTATGACTGGACGGCTCATGTTAGAGAAGAAGTCATCATCACCGTATCCACACTCTCAGAAAAAAGGTATAAATACGAACCCTAAGGGTAGATCTTTTTGTACCTTATTTTACCCCTAATAGGTACATATTAGTACCTTAAGTGTACATATTAGTACCTTTTGAAAGGGTACCACCCGACTGACAGTTTAGTAATGTTTTTTTTTTTTATGAGAGAGAGACAGAGTGACAGTCAATCACAAATTAATTATAGTAAAACTGACTTGAGAGTTTGTGTCACAACGTTATAGTTATATTTTTCAGATGATCAATTATTTCATGCCACATGTCTTGTTTGTAACAACGCTAGAATAAAATGCAGAGAAAAATGTAAAGGTTTGAGAAATGAAATCATTGACAAAGGCAGAGTTGAGATGCCTTTTGTTTTGTTGCAGTGCCCCATGGGTAGGACACACCAATGTTTAAAACAGCTCACTCTCCATCCTGTTCTCACAGCACCCAGCAGGAGACGGGAGCAGCTGTTGGAGCGGGTGGAGTGTGCACACGTCTCACTCTCGAGATGACCAGATGAATCATCTGCATGGTGTCAACCTCTTTCTCACTCTGCTTTCTATCCCTCCATGTCTCCAGCCAATCTCTCTCATCCAGTATTTGACTGTGTGTCTGATCCAAGTCCCACTTCCCCCTCCTGCTGATTCCAGTCTATTTATATGAACTATTTTCAGGAGACACTTTCCCCTAATTTCCTCCTTGCGTCTGTTTTTTCCTCAGCTCCAGACTGGTGAGGAATTACTTTGCCAATCCCTGTGTGACGAAGCTTTCCCAGCAGGCTCAATGCTAAGGCCGATAGATTTTGGAAAGTCTTGAGAGGGGGAGCGAGTGCCACGTGTTCCATCCAGGCATCTCCAAATTAATTATTCACGTTAATGGGATGCGTCGGGCGGCTTTTATTTGCTGAACATCAAAGCAGGGTCGCTGGGTTTGGTTATTGCTAAAAATGATGACAAATAGGCAGGATAGAAAGTGAATAAACTGTCATGTTTTACATGGACACATTATTGTGCACAATTCAATGCCAGTTCAATCTCTTCTTCATGAATAAAAAGACATGTGCATCTGCGGAGTATTATAATTGTGGTCATTTGTGTCTGTGCCGTCCTCGAAACCCTCTCCCCATCACATTTACATGAATAAACATGTACAATCTTGCCTCAAAATATATTCCATTCAGCCTAATGAGCCTGTTTTGGTCTCTATTGACTTTTATAATACTATGGAAGCCAGAACAAAGCAAACAACTAATGCATGTTTATTTAATTCCCATAGCTAATTAGATTCTTTTCTTTTGTATTGTGATGTACATCTGAGTGAAAGAAGAAAAATGTAGGGTGGGACTTGGTTTTATCCATTCGTTGTTGATTGTAAGAAAGGAGTGGAGTTTAGGAGGACTAAATGATTGGAGAAGTCCTGCATATGTCACCAGAAATAAGTCTTTTTCATGGAACGACCAACTATGACTCTTTTGAAAAAAAAAAAAGAAGAAAAGAAAAGAAAAGAACCCTGCATGGATCAGGGTTATTAACAAAACTAAACAATTAAAAACCTTTGTTATATGAAATAAAGATTTACTGAAAAGAATATTAAAAACCTTGTTATAAAATAACTACAAACAAAACTGAATTAATAAAAGCTATAGACAATAATAAAAATGGCAAAAACACAAAAAAAATTACTAAAACTTTAACTAAAATTTTAATTGAAACATAAAATGGAAAAAATTAATTCAAAATTTGTTTTTTAAAAAACTATAATAGTACCTTGATGCACTGATGAGTGAAAAATCAATGCTTATAGAAAATAGGGGGAAATTTCATTTCATGCTGACTTTCACATTCTTAAACACATATTCATTTCAAACAGTGTATATACATGTATCCAAAGATATATATTTTTTATTTTTGTCTTTTTTAAAACATAATTTCCAGCACATTGATGTATTGTGTTAAACAGCATTTTGTTATTAAAATATAATTTAAAGATTTTGATAAAATAGCACTTTTGCCTGCTATAATGTCTAGATACTATTTTATGTAGCCTACAT
>JADLZN010005372.1:0-15000 GCA_018155175.1 Sinocyclocheilus anophthalmus
GGAGTGTGTGGTGTGTGTGTGTGTGTGTGAGAGTGGTGTGTGTGTGTGTGTGCAATGTGGAGTGTTGTTTGTGTGTGTGTGTGTGTGTGTGAGAAGGTGTGTGTGTGTGTGTGTGTGACGCGGAATTGTGTGTGGGGGGTGGTGTGTGTGTGTGTGTGGAGAGGGTGGTGTGTGTGTGAGCTGTGTGTGGAATAGGAGTGTGTGTGTGGTGTGTGTGTGTGTGCTGTGTGTGAGAGGTGTCTGTGTGTGTGTGTGTGCGCGCGTTTTGTGACAAATGAGGACATAAATTAATGACAAAGGTATGACATAGGTATAACAAGGAGAAGGTGACTTTTCAGGACAAATAACCCATGTCCCCACTTTTCAAAACACTTATAAATAACACAGAATGGAGTGTATTGAAAATATGAAATAGCAGAAAGTCTCCTGTGAGGGGTAGGTTTAGGGTAGGGTTGGTGTAGGGCAATAGCATACATGGTAGCGCTGGTCGCGTCTGTTACGTGGAGAGTCCCAATAAACATTAAAAACAAACCTGGGTGTTTGTTGGTGTGTGTGTGTGTTTGTGTGTGGGTGTGTGTGCGTGTGTTGTGTGTGTGTGTGTGTGGTGAGTGTGAGTGAGAGTTGGTGTGTTTGTGCGTGTTTGTTTTTGTTGTGGTGTGTGAGTGCGAGCGTGTGTTGTGATGTGTGTGTGGGTGTGTGTGTGTGTGCTTTTGTGGTGTGTGTGATGTGTGTGTGTTGGTGTTTGTGGCCCAGTATTGTCCCTACCTCAGAATTTGTGCTCTTCATTTACCTATCCAAGTGCACACACACAGCCATGACACTAACTCTGTGTTTTCTGGTTGCAGATCCAAATTACTGCTCCAGAACGAAACAAACTGATGGTCAGTCAGAGCATCTCCAGGTAGAAAATGAGTTGCAAACCAGAGCAGACTGTACGACCATCATCAAACTTTCTGCATATGTTCCTAACATGACTGTGATGTTCATAGACGGTTCTCTGGATATGGAGCTTAATCAAGGTTGCCCGAGCTCAAGCCGGTCAGTAACTAGTTCCTCTGTGTGTAGGTGACGTCTTTAATGATCTCTGGGAGTCTCGGCGCAGACAGGCCTCGTTAGAGCAGCACTTGAGCATGCGTGGTTTCTGGAGATGTTACCGTGGCAACAGCGTGACGCACACCTGCAGATGCTCGTCCATATGCCACGCTGAAGCCATGCTGGAGTCACCCGGGAAAACTATTCTGGACGTGAACTTTCACAGCCGGCCCTCCACTCGCTGAATCATGCAGAGAAACCACGTCAATCATCGGAGTGTGATGCAAACACATCTGCCTCTGCCTCGCAACCCGTCTCTCAGCCAATTTATTCACAAAAGTACTTCAAAAAGTGCCTGAACATCAATCATTAGATCAAGAGTCTGTTTAAAATCTTTCACACACACACACACACACAAACTGACTGTCTCATCTTTGTTTTTATATAGAAACTTTTACCAATACAGATGTTTCAAAGTGGCTTACAAGTAAAAACAGGTCAATGTTGCCAAATGCATCAATTATAAAAAAGCTTTAAAGCAGCTCTACAGAAGAAAACGGAGTCATTATTCAGATCAATTCAGTTTTGTTTTGTTCTCATCCGATAATGTCAGTGCAGTCATTTCAACCAAACTTCGACCTGTCTTCTAACATATCTCAGTAAAATGTGTTTGTGCTTCTTTCTTCACGATAAATGACTCTTGATTCGATTAGTATCTAATGCAAAGACATTCAGACATGAAGTGTGACTAAAGACTCAAGCACCTTTGAGCAGAATGATTTTCTCCTTCAATCTCGCGTCAGGTTCATGTTTGCTGCACTTTTCCAGGTGAATCTGCAGCGATGACCAGCAGAGAGGTGCTCGGTTTGATCTCTGTTTCACATCCGGTTCGTCTTCTTCATTTCACCATGCAAAAGTAAACGACAGTGAAGGAGTCACAGATAAAGATCCCAGTCATTCTACAGGAATTCTGCACACATTTCCCGCTCGAGTTCCGGCTCTCGTTGTGGTTAACATCACGTATTTCCTCACATAGCTGACATGTACTAATGACTGAGTCAGTTCCTGACCCGCTGAGCCAGAGGAAACGCTCTGGAAACACTGTTCACTCAGCAGCAGTCAGTTAAACTAGTCTCTGACCAGCTGCAGAGCAACGGAAACACTGAGGACAATTACTTACTGATCGTACAGATAAAACTGCTCTCGTCTCAAAACCGAAACACTTATGAATGCCATTGGCTTGTTTATGATAAATAGGCTGTTTTTTGTCATTCTGATCACTGTCTGATTTCACCGTATGGAAAAGAGCAGTGTGAACGTTCTGCTAAACATCTGATTTTGTGCTTCACTGAGGAAAGAGAGTCATATGGGTTTGAACTTCATGAACGGAGTAAATGATGACAGAACTGACACGTTCAGCTGAAGACACACACACACCGATCTCATTTTTCAGTCATACGAAGGCAGCAGGTTTTTCCGTATGTATCCGTGTTTGTCCACATCCTCGCTGTATTTTAGGAGAGGAGGATCTAAATGTCACATAAATGAGCTGGAGCTCAGTGTGAATGTGACTCGCTCTCTCTCTTTCTGCGTCAGCGTTTGCTCAGCCCACCTTTGATGAGTCAGTCTCCCACACTAGCTGAACACAATAGCCAATCAGAGAGCGCACCTGCCCCCACTGCTGGCAGAGTCTGGAGATCGCACAAAAACACACGCACACACACACGCGCACACTCTTTCTCTCACACACACACGCACACACACGCTCTCTCACTTACCACCCACACACACTCTCTCTCTCTCTACCACACACACACTCTCAAACCACCACACACACGCACACACACGGCTTCACACTTTACACACACCCACATGCCGCACAACACACACACACACACACACACTCTCTCCTCACACACACAACCCACACCATGACAAATCACACACAACACCACACCACACACAACACACACACACAGTGTGTAATATCAGGAAGGTGATTAGCACATCCCCAAGTTACGCAGAGGTTAGACATATTCGACCACAACATCAAAAAGAAGATACTATGTCTGCTATTGAAGAAATTTATAGCAAAATTTTGGAAGAAATAGTAAAGCACCTTAAATCGTCAACCTGCTATCTTAACACACTTCCCACATATTTTTTCAAAATGGTGCTTAACTGTTTGGAAGCAGATCTCTTAGTAGTGGTGAACGCCTCACTTCTTTCTGGGACTTTTCCAGAACTCCCTGAAAACTTCAGTTGTTAAACCTCTTCTGAAAAAGAGAAATCTTGATAAAACCATATTGAGCAACTTTAGACCAATATCAAATCTTCCTTTTTTAGGAAAGATTATTGAAAAGGTAGTCTGTAATCAGCTGAACAAATACTTAAACTAAAATGGATACCTGTCCTGGACAATTTTCAATCTGGTCTCTGACCGCATCACAGCACAGAAACAGCGCTCATTAAGATAATAAATGATATTCGCTTAAATTCTGAATCTGGCAAAATATCAGTGATGGTACTACTAGATCTCAGTGCTGCGTTTGTTACTGTCGATCATAACATACTACTAGTGAGACTGGAAAACTTGGTTGGGCTTTTTGGCATGGTAATTAAATGGTTCAGGTCGTACTTAAAAGGGAGAGGTTATTATGTGAGAATAGGACAGCATAAGTCTAAGTGGACATCCATGAAATTGTGGATTCCCACAAGGCTCAATTCTTGCACCGATCCTGTTTAGCCTGTATATGCTCCCACTAAATAAAATAATGAGAAAGGACCAAATCGCCTATCACAGCTATGCAAATGATACCCAGATTTACCTAGCCTTAACTCCAAATGACTACAGCCCCATTGACTACCTCTGCCAATGCATTGATGAAATTAACAGTTGGATGCGCGAGAACTTTCTTCAGTTAAACAAGGATAAAACTGAAGTCATTGCATTTGGAAAGAAAGATGAAGTTCTTAAGGTGAATGCATACTTTGACTCTAGGGGTCAAACTAAATTAAAAATTCAAGTCAAGAATCTTGGTGGAGTCAGACCTTAGTTTCAGTTGTCATGTCAAAGCAGTAAATAAATCAGCATATTATCATCTCAAAAACATTGCAAGAATTCGAGGTTTTGTTTCCAGTCAAGACTTGAAGAAACTTATTCATGCCTTTATCACAAGCAGGATGGACTATTGTAATGGTCTCCTCACCGGCCATCCCAAGAAGACCATTAGACAGCTGCAGCTCATCCAGAACGCTGCTGCAGGATTCTGACTAGAACCAGAAAATATGAGCATATCACACCAGTCCTCAGGTAATTACACTGGCTTCCAGTTATATTTAAAGTACTTTTACTCGTTTATAAATCACTCAACGGCCTAGGACCTAAATATATAGCAGATATGCTCAATGAATATAAACCTAACAGACCACTCAAATAATTAGGATCAAGTCAGTTATAAATACCAAGGGTTCACACAAAACAAGGAGAGTCTGCTTTTAGCTATTATGCCGCCCGCAGTTGGAATCAGCTTACAGAAGAGATCAGATGTGCTAAAACAATAGTCACATTTAAATGCAGACTCAAAAAAGCATCTGTTTAGCTGTGCATTTATTGAAAGAGCACTGTGCCATGTCCGAACTGATTGCACTATATTTATGTATAATCATTTTCTATTCTTAACTGTTTTAAATTCATTTAAACCTCTTAAATCAATTTTTTTAAAAATAATTTTCAAAGTTTTAAAATTCCTTTTTTTATTGTTGTGATTATTATTATTATATATATTTTTTCATTTATTTTATGTAAAGCACTTTGAATTATTCATTGTGTATGAAATGTGCTATATAAACTTGCCTTGCCTGTGTCCCCGTAATTCAAAAGGCTTAAAAAAAAAAACATACTAAATGGTGTTTTTTTTTTTATCTAAAACAAATGGCTTGTAGGGGTGGTTAGGGTAGGGTTGAGGTAGGGCAATCGAATATACGGTGAACAGTATCAAAACCATTACGCCTATGGAGAGTCCCCACTTTGACCCCCCCCCCCCCCCCCCCCCCCCCCCCCCCCCCTAGCCCAAGTAAACCTTGGTGGGTGTGTGTGTGGTTATAGTGTGTGCTGTAAATGGGATGATGTGGATTGATCTCAGGGAAAGTGTGTGTGAGTGTGTTTAGCGTGTCTCGTGTGTCTCGTTGGCTGTAACTGTCGGTTCATACACGCTTGTTACTGCTGTGTTTCTGTGCTGAACTCTCACACAGATCTGCTCGTCTGACGCTCCTACAAACACTGATCAGACTCTGTTTGGGTGAGTTTACACTGAACCTGCAGCTAGTGATGCTTCAGAGCGGTCCCTAACTACCACCTTCACCAGGTTAGAGCAACGATACACCTTCATCCTCTCTCATCTAACTCATCAACATGAGCTATTAAAATCCAATCAAACACAAATGCTGGGATTTTCTTCCTTTCTACTCATGTAGAAAGGAACAGTTATTATGTACTCATGTTCCTTTCCACCTGCAACAACCAAGATGGCGGCACGTGAACAGCGCCAGGCTCAGCGTTTTTCCAGTTTTCGCAAATTACTTCTTATTTTACTAGTTATTTTCAGTGCAGTTGTTCGACATAGCTACGCATTAACCTCTTACATCCGTCACACACTATTGGATATCAAACTTCGCTACACAAACACTGATGATAGATACCAACATACTTTCTCTATCTCCCGAATTACCTCGGTCCCCGCGCTTGAGTGAACAGCCAGTCCGACGGAAGTGCCGTACGTCGGCTATGACTAATGTAAACAGAGTTGTACATATACAGATATTGTGTCTCCACTTGCTAAGAAGGTTAAATAATCACACTGGAGGATGATTGGACAGAACAAGGGTTTACAGGGCTTCCTATTGGCTGGCTGGTGCTTTGTGCTGTGTGCGCCCTCTATTGCACTTATCAGTTCATGTGTGTAAGGCCAGCGGTAAGTCGTGTGATTGATAGCTCTGTAATTCTGTCTGTAATTGTGTCAATGAAAAGTGATATATTAAGAGCAACAACATATATATATATATATATATCGAGAAAGGTTGGCGGTTTGTGAAGAGTGAAAATTGTGTTTTATTATAGTGCCAGCACGAGGCGTCGAATATGCTGGAATAGGCCTATATCAACTCACTCTGTGTTACTGTGTTTTCTCAGTGAATAAATTGATGAATGAGAGACGATTTATTGAAGCATGAGCTTTATTGCCACAACACAACGCAAAGAGGATAAGAGACCAGTTACACAAACATAAAAAAGATGGGTGTAAGGGAGCGGCCTGGGGTCTAAGCTGATAAAGCTCAACCGCGGGTCAGCGTACCAAGCATCTTCCTTGCTATCGTACGATCTCTGGCAAACAAGATCGACGAGCTACGACTTCGGATCACTCAGCGGATGTTTATAGACTGCAACGTTATGGTTTTCACAGAAACTTGGCTCAATAGCACCATTCCAAATAGCGTGATTGAGCTAGAGGGGCGCAATATCTACAGGGCTGACAGAACGGCTGTGGACTCCGGTAAAAGCAAAGGTGGGGGTGTTTGCCTCTATGTAAACAGATCCTGGTGCTCCGATGTTGTTATTACTAAATCCCACTGTTCTTCTGATATTGAATACATCTTTATCAAGTGCAGACACTTTTTTCTGCCTCGTGAATTTACAACTGCCATAATTGCTGCAGTGTATGTACCCCCGGATGCTAATGCTAAACTAGCCATGAAAGAACTATCTTCTGTTGTTGGTAAGCTGCAAACAACACATCCAGATGGAGTCTTTATTATTTCTGGTAATTTCAATCATGCCAATCTGAGAACAACTCTCCCCAAATTTTATCAAAATGTTACTTGCCCGACAAGAGGAGACAATACTCTTGATCATGTTTATACAAACATCCCTGATGCTTACAAAGCAACTCCCCACCCCCACGTTGGACAATCTGATCACCTATCCCTGTTCCTGCTACCCAAATACACCCCAATCATCAAACGTGTGAAACCCACTGTGAGGGCTGTTAAAGTTTGGCTGGAAGAAGCAGACTCTTCACTACAGCAGGAGTTCCAGAACACAGACTGGAATTTGTTTGCTTCTCAGGCCACACTGGACTCCCACACATATGTTAATACCTACACCAGCTCTGTTCTGCATCATATCAACGAATGTGTTGGCAAGGTAACCACCCATAAAGTAATTAAAATGTACCCCAATCAGAAACCCTGGATGAACAAGGAAATCCACCTCCTACTGAAGGCACGTGACGCTGCTTTAAAATCTGGCGACCGTGAAGCCTACAGCTTATCCAGGTCCAATCTGAAGAGGGGAATTCAATCTGCTAAATACAACTACAAACTGCGCATTGAGGACCGATTTAAAAACAACGACCCTCGGCGCATGTGGACAGGCATCCATGCCCTCACAAACTATAAACCAACAACTTTTATGCTCGCGTTGATCGTGGAAACACAGAACCACCCATCAAAGCAGTGCTTCCTCCTGACGACCTGCCGCTCACACTTTCCACCAGTGACGTGTGCTCCACCTTGCGTAAGGTGAATGCACATAAAGCTGCCGGCCCTGACGGCATCCCTGGCCGAGTGCTTAGGGCCTGTGCAGAACAGCTGACTGAGGTCTTCACCAACATTTTCAACCTCTCTTTGGCCCAAGCCATTGTCAACCACCATTGTACCCGTACCAAAACATGCTGGTGCAGTGGCCCTCAATGACTTCCGCCCAGTTGCTCTTACTCCCATTATTGCAAAGTGTTTTGAGAGGCTGGTACTCTCCCACTTGAAAACATGCTTGCCCCCAACACTGGACCCATACCAGTTCGCCTACAAATCCAACAGGTCAACTGAGGATGCCATCGCCTCAGCTCTCCACTCTGCCTTGACGCACCTGGACAGAACCAACACATACTGTATGTCAGGATGCTATTCATTGATTTCAGTTCCGCCTTCAATACTGTGATCCCATCCAAGCTGACCTCCAAGCTCTGTGATCTTGGCATCAGCCCCTCCCTCTGCATAACACCTGTTCACCCATGACTGGATTACCTGTGCATGGCTCTAACTCTATAATCAAGTTTGCAGATGACACCACGGTGGTAGGCCTGATCAGCGGCAATGATGAGATGGCCTATAGGGACGAGGTTCTAGCAATGTGGTGTGCCAACAATAACCTTGCACTCAACACCCAGAAGACCAAAGAGCTGATTGTTGACCACCGGCGATCTAAGAAGGACCACGTTCCCATCTACATTGATGGGGCTGAAGTGGAGCGCATGGCGAGCTTCAAGTTCCTTGGTGTCCATCTCTCTGAGGATCTTTCCTGGACCCTCAAACTAGGAAACTAAGGGAAGCTTACCTGTCCCCCAACATCCTGCTGAACTTTTACCATTGCACCATTGAAAGCATTCTCACAAACTGCATCACAGTGTGGTATATCGGACCAGAAAGGCCTCCAGCGGGTGGTGAAAACTGTCCAATAAACCACTGGTGTTGGGCTACCCTCCATCAAAGACGTTTACCACAAACGCTGCCTAAGGAGAGTGAGAAGCATCATCAAAGACTCCTCTCACCCCAATCACAGACTGTTCATTCCTCTCCCATCGGGGAGACGTTATAGGAGTCTTTGCTGTCGCACCAGCAGACTCAGGAACAGTTTCTTTCCCTCAGCGGTCAGCCTACTGAACTCCAATCTGAGGCGCTGAACACTACATTCTAGATGGACCACCTAATGCTTAACTAAAAAAAAAGAAAAGTGTACGGAACAATAACCTGTCTGAACTCCTCTCTCTCAATGTTCTTATTATTCCCTCTGCTATTTTGCATATTTCTCTGATATTTTGCACATTCCCTTGCACATTTCTACCTCCGGATGCCGTTTGCTATGCATATGCTATTTACGTACCTCACTGTATAATGCACCTTCTGTTTATACTTTCCTTGCACCCTATGTTGTATGTACAGTCATTTGCATTGAGCTGGTCTCTGCCCTCCTACCTCATAACTTGCACTATATGTCATAAAGCTTAATGTATATACACATAATCTATATTTATTTATATACTCTGTTATTTGCTCTTCTGGTTAGATGCTAACTGCATTTCATTGGCTCTGTACTTGTAATCTGCACAGTGACAATAAAGTTGAATCTATCTAATCTAATCTAAATGTGCTGCTCTCATGGCTCCAGGTCTGCAGCAGAAGGTTGAGTCTTTCTGGAGAACGGCTTCTCACTTGTGGCTCAGAGTAAAACTGTTTTATTTCCACTCAATAAACAAATTAAGCCCAAACCGCTGCGTGAATGCAGTTTACTGAAGATGAAAATCACTGTGGTGGAAATAAGAGAGTTCTGCAGAATCAAAGCTGGGTTAAAGGAGAGGAACGAGACGCTGAGCTACTGTTTGAGATAAAGACCATCCGGCAGAAGCTCTTCAACTTCATCAGCTGTAAGACTGACCTGGGAAACTAAAGTTATTTAATGTTGTACATAACTTACAACATTAAAGCAGCCAGCTGCAGAGCAGATTTGAGTTTCAGTAGTTGTAGTGCTTTCTAGTTTTTGCACGTTAGACTAGTTGTTCAACCAAACACACATTTAAATCAACGTTTCTCAGTAAGTACAGTAAGACCTAATACAGTAAGTGTTTGACGAATAAACTTCTTCATTAATTCTTCATTTTGGCTCCTTTAAAATTAGACTTCAATGTGTTTAGCAGTTGAACATTAAATACAATTCAATAATTGAACAAACCAAACCGAAAGGAAGATTAATCACGCAAATGGTGACTTTAAAACATAATTTTACAATAAAACATAAACAAGTCCCTGTCATACTCAATCTCCTCCATGCCTTCTGTCTCTGGTTGATAGAGTTTTTTTTATCCAGTCAAAGCTCTTTTAATGTAATTGTACAAACGTCCAGCTTCACGTGTCTTTCTGCTGTCAAATATTTATCTTCAAGTAATCGTCAGAATAACTGCAGTAATATCTCCAGATGAACTCTTACTGCACTGAAGCAGCTCAGATTTACTTGATTCTCCATCAATCATGTTCTAGAGTCTCAAAGGTCCTCAGGATTTTGAGGAGCGTTTTGTGACAGAAGGCTTACTTTCACTGTCCTCCGACGGAGGAATGGATTCTTTACAAGCCTCCAGCACATCCTCACATCTTCTGAGGGCCTATTTCTTCGCTTCAAATCAATGCATTATATGGTTGGAGAATTTCATCTCTTCTCAATGAGACAGATTACTGGAGATATAGAGCGACCACTGATATGGTTGCAAAGGGGAAGAAATTGTCTGGGGAAAAAAATAAAAAGTTTCAGAAAATTCCTGAAATTTTCCAAAATTTCTGGAAAGCTTCTGATTTTTTCCCATTTGTAACCCTAGTGACGACTGATATTTATATCATTCTGCTGTACTATTATAAAGATCTCACTGATTTACATCACAAACATCAGAATTTCATCATATTAATATCAGCATCTGATACAAATTCATATATTTGCTCAGTTTGAGTCTCTGAATAAAACCGAGCCGTTTTTCTCCATATTTTCACTATGTCAGACTATAATTACGATGACAACAAAAGACAAGGGCATGTTTGAAGCATGAAATTAACTAATAGCAATAATACGTTATTCTCACTATGAAGCTCCAGCCGTTTCACTTCCTCTGTCCACAGTAACTAATCCCCGAAACAAAGGCAGCGAACAGCTGATCCAGTAACCAGTGATGTGAAGAGAGGAGTTCTGAGCACAGATTCAATTTTCCTGCCGCTCACACACTTCCTTCATGTTTATGGAAGTGTGTTTATGTCATGAATCATGTATACAGCTTCAGTCGATCACACACACACAAACACCCAACACACACACACCACAAACACACACCCACACAACACAACACACACCCACACCCGGTCAAAACATTACTTAGTTCTTAGGGACAAACTGACATTAGAGCGTTTTGTCATATTCTCATAATATCATTATTACCGGCCATATGTACAATTTATATCCATGTGATGTATGCATAATACGTGTCTAATTTATGCCTTTATGGCATCCTATTTACTTGCTCCTAAATTACTTAAGGAATTGATCTAACTCAGCTAATGCGCACATGAAGAGCCAGGTAAAGAAGAAGAAAGAAAGAAAGAAAGAAAGAAGAAAGAAAGAAAGAAAGAAAAAAAGTAGATGGGTGCGAGATTGTGGATGACCTTGAAAATGACCCATTTAGAAAAGTAGCAGCTTGTTCTGGCCAAGACCCGCCCACTTAGACAGGAAGTGATCGTATGATTGACATGAGAAGAGACGCACCACAGTCAGATTAGTGTGGAAACATTCATATCTTTTAAGAGGAAGAGACCGTGATGTCAGACGACAGTCTGCTAACCTGCTGAGCGCGGTCAACAAAATAACAGTCTTCCTAAAAATAAATTTGATACTAAAAAAAAAATAAAAGGGTCTGGCAGACCGAAACAAACTTTTGCAAAAAACTTTAAATGAACCTGGGCGTCTGCATTCAACAGGTAGTACCGGATCGGCTGTGTGGGCGTTGGTTGGGCGTCGCACACACAACAACACACAAACACCCCACCACACACACACACACACACACACAACACATCTATAGTCCCGGAGCAGAGCCCTACCCATAATGCTGTGCCAGACGGGCAGCAGGGCATGAGAAACAGCAGGTCTGGGGCGGGACACAGAATGGTTCCACCTCTTCATTTCCTGACCCAGAACATGAGAGACGGACGCACAGACTTCTGGGAAACACGGGCCAGTTCTCACTCCTCATGTACAGCAGTGTGATGCATGATGGACGTGTAGAGTCACGAGCAGAACGAATGCGACACGCTGAAGAGAAGAGAATGGAGAACAAATCAAACCTAAATCTACCCATTGTCAAATCTCACCCTCACACTGGCCTGTGGTGTGTGTGTGTGTGTGTGTGAGTGAGGAGTGGTGTGTGGTAGCTAACCCTAACCCTCCACAAAACGTGCAAAACACACACACACGCCGCACTCTCTCTCTTCCACAACCCCAATCTATCACACACACCACACACACACACACACACATCTCAGGAGAGATGTGAGGTGTTTAAGCTGTGATGGTAAATCACAGCCTCAGGAATGTACTAAATAAACCACTAGATGAATAAATATCAGACCTTGCACGTATTTTTCTCGCAATTAGATGCAGAAGTGACGTCTGACGAGGAGAGCTCTTACCATATAAAGGTACTCAAACGCACACACACACAAGTATCTCTTTCTAGAACAAACACACACCACACATACACACACACAACCACAACACAAAACACACACAAAAACACACATACATAACACAACACGCAAACGTGATGAAGACGTCACTTCAGATGGAACGGTGGACGTCTTGGCCGAGGTCCATAACCGAAGGACAAACACACTGAACACGAGTGCAGCGATTGGTTAGATAGGCAGAAAACACATGTCAGGCACACACACACACACGGCTTCCTGATCACTGACATTTCAAATACTCAGCGGAGTGCATTCACCAGAACCAGCACTCATTACACACATGAATAACTCACACATCACACACAAACACTCATTACACACAAACACTCATTATACACACACTCTCTCTCTCTCTCTCACAAACACCATGTGCACCGACAAACACACTCCAACACGCATACCATGTAGTTTTCATATAAGCCTGAAGGACTTGATTAGCTGTATCAGGTGAGTTTAATTAGGATTGAGTCTGAACTCTGCAGGGCTCTGAGTTTAACACCACTGCTCTAGTCCTTATGTAGCTCCGCTGCTTTTCAGCGCTGCTCGTTGTCTTCTGTTTGTATTTCCACAGCATAAAGGTATGCGCATTTATGAATGAACCGCTCTTTTAAAATCTTCCCAGTCTTCTGACATTTGTCATGACATCCGCTTCGAACATTACAATGCACATGATAACTTTCGGTACCTCGACGATACTGTAAGTAAACCAACTCACCAGCGCGGCTACAGAACTACCGAAAAACAGGAATTTTAAACACAAGTCAAGTCACCTTTATTTATATAGCGCTTTTAACAATACAGATTGTGTCAAAGCAACTGAACAGCATTAATTAGGAAAATAATGTGTCAATAATGCAGAAGGACAATAGTAAACACTAATTTTTCAGCTAAAGACAGTTCATCATTGAATTCAGTGATGTCATCATCCAGCTCAGTTCAGTTTAAATAGTATCTGTGCAATCAAGTCGATGATATCGCTGGAAATTAAGGGTCCCCAACTAAGCAAGCCAAAGGCGACCAAAACTCCACCAGTGACAGAAATGGAGAAAAAAACTTAGGGAGAAACCAGGCTCAGTCGGGGGGGCCAGTTTTCCTCTGACCAGACGAACTAGCAGTTCAGTTCCAGGCTGCAGCAAAGTCAGATTGTGCAGAGGACTCATCTGGTTCCCGTGGTCTTCTGAGACAAGGTCTTTACAGGGGATCTGTCTCTGGGGCTCAACTAGTTGTCCTGGTCTCCGCTGAAATTCATGGCTGTAGAGGTCGTCTCTAGGTGCTAATCCACCATCTGATCTGCATATGGACTGGATCTGGGTGGCTACAGTGACCATCTGATATGGATACAGACTGGATCTGGTAGCTACGGTGACCTCGGAATAAGAGAGACACAGACTAATATTAGCGTAGATGCCATTCTTCTAGCGATGTAGCAAATACATCAGGTGTTATGGGAAGTGTTCCCGGTTCAGGTTGACCTAATTAATGCAGCCTAAAAATCCTTTAACGGATTTGAATATTAGAAATGTGTTAGTGTGTTATGTGTAAGACAGGTTAAAGAGATGGGTCTTTAATCTAGATTTAAACTGACAGAGTGTGTCTGCCTCCCGAACAATGTTAGGTAGGTTATTCCAGAGTTTGGGCGCTAAATAGGAGAAGGATCTGCCGCCCGCAGTTGATTTTGATATTCTAGGTATTATCAAATTGCTAGATTTTTGAGAACGCAGCGGACGTGGAGGGCTATAATGTAACAAGAGCTCGTTCAAGTACTGAGGTGTTAAACCATTCAGGGCTTTATAAGTAATGGGCAAGATTAATGTATACAATGTTTAAGAGGGAGCCAGTGCAGTGTTGACAGAACCGGGCTAATATGGTCATACTTCCTGGTTCTAGTAAGAACTCTAGCTGCTGCATTTTGGACCAGCTGGAGTTTGTTTATTAAGCGTGCAGAACAACCACCCAATAAAGCATTACAATAATCTAACCTTGAGGTCATAAACGCATGGATTAACTTTTCTGCATTTGACATTGAAAGCATAGGTCATAATTTAGATATATTTTTGAGATGGAAAATGTAGTTTTACAAATGCTCGAAATGTGGCTTTCAAAGGAAAGATTACAATCAAATAGCACACCTAGGTTCCAAACTGATAACGAAGAATTGACAGAGCAGCCATCAAGTGTTAGACAGTGTTCTAGGTTATTACATGCAGAGTTTTAGGTCCTATAATTAACACCTCTGTTTTTCAGAATTTAGCAGTAAGAAATTACTCATCATCCAGTTTTTTATATCGACTATGCATTCCGCAAGTTTTTCAAATTGGTATGTTTCGCCGGGCTGCGAAGAAATATAGAGCTGAGTATCATCAGCATAACAGTGAAAGCTAACACCGTGTTTCCTGATGATATCTCCCAAGGGTAACATGTAAAGCGTGAAGAGTAACGGCCCTAGTACTGAGCCTTGAGGTACTCCATACTGCACTTGTGATCGATATGATATCTCTTCATTCACTGCTACGAATTGATGATGATCAGATGAGTATGATTTGAACCATGCTAATGCCACCAAGTTTCTAGTTATTCAAAAGAAATGTTGTGGTCGTCGTGTCTGAACGCAGCGCTAAGATCCAATAGCACTAA
>JADLZN010005372.1:20000-45000 GCA_018155175.1 Sinocyclocheilus anophthalmus
TCTCTCTCACACACACACACACATCTCTCGCTCACACACACACACATTCTCTCTCTCACACACACACACACATTCTCACACACACAAACACACACACACATTCTCTCTCTCAACCACACACGACCCATTCTCTCTCTCACACACACACACACATTCTCTCTTTCTCTCTCACACACACACACACATTCTCTCTCTCAAACACACACGGACACACACACTCTCACACACACACACCCATTCTCCTCTCTCCACACGACACACACATTTCTCATCTCTCACACACACCCACCCATTCTCTCTCACGACACACACATTCTCTCTCTCACCCACACACATTCTCCTCTCTCAACCCACACACATCACTCCCTTTACGTCACACACACACACACACACTCTCTCTCTCACACACACACACACACTCTCTCGCCACATCACACACACACACACCCACATTCTCTCTCTCCACACACACACAACTCTCTCCACACACACCACTCTCTCTCCGCACACACACACTCTCTCTCTCTCTCTTGTCACACACACACATTCTCTCTCTCTCACACACACACATTCTCTCTCTCTCACACACATTCTCTCTCTCTCACACACATTCTCTCTCTCACACACACATTCTCTCTCTCTCACACACACACTCTCTGTCTCTCACACACACACACACACATTCTCTCTCTCTCACACATACACACTCACACACACACACACAATTAGCACTGAAAAGTGATTCGTGACTTTTCATAATTAAACATTGAGGGAAATGGTTTCAAAGAGCTGAAATACAGTGGCAATTGGCCCAATCCTCCCAAAATGCATTCTAGTCATTTTACCGTGATCCAGGAGGTTGCATGCCTTATTTACTCTGGTAAAATCACTAGAATGGCCTTAGCTCTTTAGTTTATGGTTATTCCGCCGTTCTCCAGCTGTTTGCCTGCTTCTTGAACTCTAATGTAACAAATATTCATTTGCAACACTTCAGAAAAACCATCAAAAACACAGACGAACTCAGAATTTGTCATTTTCTAGAATCTTTCTTTAATGCAGATATCAGCCCTGTTTGAATGACACCATCTGAGCTTCGTCAAGAGAAGATGACAGACTGAAGACACTGGTGTGTGTGTGTGAGACGTACAAACGTCCATCAGCACGAGACCGAGCGTCAGATTTCAGCTCGGTCGTATCAAACACGTGTAATCTCATGTTTGGTGTGTTTGTTCTTCTTCACGCTGCGCTGAGCACAGAACACCAGCGCTTTATGAGGACTAATCAAACGTGTTCTTATGAAACAAATGCGTTGAATGTTCAGTTCATGAAGCGGGACGAAGCGGAGGCTAAAGCAGAGATCAGTCGCTCATCCGGCCAGCCGCTGCGTCACCACCTCGCGGTACATGATGGAGATGTAGATGAAGAGCAGCAGGATGACGAAGAAGTCGTCCATGAAGCCCAGCAGCCCCAGCACTCCCTCGGGGATGAAGTCCAGCGGCGAGACCAGGTACATCAGCGCGCCCAGCACACACAGCAGGATCCGGATGCGGAACATCCAGAAGAGGCCTCCGACGGAGAACATCTCTCTGAAGGCGTGCCGCAGCAGCGTCGGGACGTCCCGCAGACGCTCCAGCAGCTTCACAGACACACACAGACACAAACACGGTCAGCCCAGATCTCTTCTACATGCTAGTGTTCTCCTGAGGCCCGTCAAGCGGCACCAGACTGCTTTAAACCAGTACTAAAACATGAAGAAACGGCTTTTAATTAGAATTACTAGAAAGAACAGTCACCCGTTTGTTTTTACCAGTTACATAAGACCAGTCAGGGAGAACTTTTCTGGAGTTCTCGAAGTCTATCAGGGCCTTAACAAGTACCAAACGGCCTGTAGCTGCTCTACTGCCCAAGCTTTATTTTCCCAGCCGCCGACTGATCGAGAAACTGTGGGTTTCATCGGCCATTACAAGCAACTGGCCTCTTAAAGGGACAGCTCACCCAAAAAAGTAAACGCTGTCAGCATTTACTCACCCTGGAGTCGTTCTAAACCTGTACTTCAAAAGGAAGATATTCTGAAGAATGTTAGTAACCAATTAGTCGATGGTCCCCATTGACTTCCTTAGCATGGAAATAAAACCCACTATGGAAGCACTTTTGAAGGAACTCATACAGGTTTGGAAGGACTTGAGAGTGAGTAAAAGAGACAAACTTATATATGATATGATCCATCTTCCGTTTCACAGATGAGAAGCGCGGCCTGGATTCACACTCACGGAGCGCGGCTGTCCGGAGAAGCGGCGGTTGTAGTCGTGGATGTCTCTGAGGATCAGCGCGGGTTCGACCTGGTCCTCCTGCGTCTGAGCGCTGCGCCCCGTGTCACGGAAGAGCGGGAACAGCAGGGTCACCTGACGAACCAACACAAACACCCGCTCACTCACTGGAGTGTACTGCTAAACACGCTGAGCTTCAGTATTTGAGAGATTATTGTGGACTTTTACCGTTTGCCTGCAGATGGGGCAGCTGATGGCGCCGAGCCACGTCCCGTAGCGCCAGTACGCCACGATGCACGGCCCTGCGGTTAAACACAGAGAGACGTGACTACACATCAGCAGATACGCTCATGTTCAACCGGACCTGAGCTCAGTCTCACCGCAGAACAGATGACCGCAGTTGGTCTCCACGGGCAGAACGGCCTGCTGCAGACACACGGGACACGACATGTCCGAGTAGAACTGAGGCCTGGGCTCGGACGATGACAGCTGCGGAAGACAGGAGCAGCGCTGGAGTCTCAATGCAGCTTTACACAAAATCTTCACGGGGCTTACTGCTTTAATAAATAATCTTGAACAGTACTGACACTCCTACAGTGAATATTCACAAACCTGCTCCGACTGCAGCTGCTCTCGGACCACACGCACGTGCTCCTGATTCTCCGGGTGAATCCTCTGCTGCTCACTCCTGAGAGAGAGAGAACACAGTGCACGGCGTGTCAGTATGTGCTGATGCAGTGCGGGGTCAGGGGTCAGAGGTCAGGGTCTCACCTGCAGAGCAGCGTCGTCAGAGCGAGCAGAAAGCTGATGCTGAGCCCCAGCACGAGCAGGACGGGGTCACTCACTCCTTCAATCAGAGAGCCCTCCTCGGGAGCCGCAGAGTCCATCACAGCTGCTCATGCACTCCAGCCCATAATCACACACACACACACACTCACTCACTCTTCACTCACTCACTCAGCGGCGCATTACACTGATCAGAAGCCACAGAACACATTTATAATGATGCTGTCTCACATAAACGCTGCTCTTCTGAACTCTCTGTTCATCTGTGAATCCTGAAAGATACAACACATGTTTCCACACAAATATTGATAACAAATCAGCATTATACACTGATCTCTGAAGATCACGTGACACTGAAGACTGGAGGAATGATGCTGCGCATGTCTGATAACATGAAAAAAGAACACACACACACACACAAACACCTCACAAACACACACTCTCACACACACACAAACACACACACACACACACACAGCAAACACACACACACACACACAAAAAAAAAAAAACACACACACACACCCACACACAAACACACACACATCTCACCACAACACACGCTCCTCACCAGCACCCACACTCCACACACACTCTCGGTCTCACACACACAACCACACACTCTCTCTCTCTCACACACACCCACTCTCTCACCACCACACCACACAACTCTCTCACACCCACACACAGCACGTCTCACAACACACACACACACACTCACACACACACCCTCTCACACACACACACACAAAGAAGAGCCTCCGTACTCGGTTCGGAGATCTCTCACACCCTCACCACCACACACGACTCTCTCACACCACGCCCACTCTCATCACACACACACAACCCACTCACTCACTCAAACACCCTCTCTCTCACACCCCACATCACACTCTCCTCACACACCCACCACACACTCTCTTGCACACACCACACCCTCTCACACACCACACACCTCTCACACACACCACATCTCACACACACACAGCACACTCTCAGAGTCACACACACACCNTCACTGTGCTGAACACACACACACACAACACACACACAAACACGCCCACACACGAACACAAACACACCCACTCTCACACACAAAACCACTCCTCAAAACATACACACACACACTCTCACCCACTCGCGATCCGGTCACATCCACACACCACACTCGTTCTGTCGTCACCACACACACACACTCGCTCAACACACACACACACCCTCGTCCTCACACACACACGCAGACTCTCTCACACACACAAACAGACTCTCACATACAGACACAGACTCACACACACACTCTCCCACACCACACCACCCTCTCACACACACCACCACGTCTCTCACACACACACACACACTCCCTCACCCACACACACACACACTCTCCGCTCACACACACACCACACTCGCATTTCACACACACCTGTCTCACTCTCTCTCACACACACACTCTCCTCACACACACACTCACACACACACAAAAAAAAAACACACACACACACACACACACACACCACACACACTCTCACACACACAACACCCACTCTCTCCCACACACACACACTCTCACACACACACCCACCCCCACACACTCACACACACACACACCCCTCTCTCTCCCACACACACACACACACTCTCGCTCGAACACGACACTCCTCACCACACCTACCACTTCTCTCCACACCACACTCTCTCTCACACACACACACACACACACTCTCTCTCTCACACACACACACACACATTCTCTCACAGCCTGACGACACACACACACACACACTCTCTCTCACAACACACACCCACACTCTCTCTCACACACTCACTCTCTCTCTCTCTCTTTCACACACACACACACTCTTTCACACTCTCTCTCACACACACACACGACACCCTCTCTCTCACACACACACACACACACTCTCCTCTCACACACACACACACACTCTCTCTCAACACTCACACTCTCTCACACTAACACACTCACACTCTCTCACACACCCCCACACTCTCTCTCAACACCACACCTTCGCCCTCTCTCTCTCACACACACACACCTCTCTCTCACACACACACACTCACTCTATCTCTCACACTCTCTCACACTCACAGACACACTCTCTCACACTCACACACAGACTATCTCTCTCACTCACACACCACACACACACACTCTCTCTCACACACACCACTCTCACTCCGTCCACACACACTCTCACACATCCCACTCTCACACACACCTCTCAACATGCACTCTCTACACCACACACACCACAACACACCCCTCGCTCACCGCACACACACTCTCTCTCCCACCCACACTCTCTCTCTCTCACACACACGACACTCTCTCTCCTCTCACACACCACGCTCACACACACCACTTCCCCACACACCTCTCTCTCCACACCCTCTCACACACACACACCCACACACACTCTCTCTCACACACAC
This sequence comes from Sinocyclocheilus anophthalmus, assembly GCA_018155175.1. Taxonomy (NCBI): domain Eukaryota; kingdom Metazoa; phylum Chordata; class Actinopteri; order Cypriniformes; family Cyprinidae; genus Sinocyclocheilus; species Sinocyclocheilus anophthalmus. The sequence continues at coordinate 25,508 of JADLZN010005372.1, forward strand.
ACACACACACTCCTCTCACACACACACCCCTCTCACACACACACACACGTAGTTGACACTCTCTCTCACTACAGCCACAAACACCGCTCTCACACACACACACACCTCTCTCACACACACACACACCACCCTCTCTCACACACACACACACACACGCACACACCACACACGCTCACACACACACTCTCACACACACAAAAACACACACACACACACACACACACACACACACCACACACCCCCACACACACACACTCTCGTCACACACACACACCTCTCTCTCACACACACACACACTCTCTCACACCACTTCTCACACACAACCCACACACACACTCTCGGTCCCCACACACACACACACTCTCTCACACACCCACACACACACCCACACAAACACACACACACACACACCCTCTCTCTCACACACACTCTCACACACAATCTCACACACACACACACAATCACACACACACACTCTCTCTCTCACCCACACACTCACTCTCTCACACACACACACACACTCACTCTCCCACACACACACACACACCCCACACCACTCACTTCCTCACACACGACCCACACTCACTCTCTCACACCAACACACTCAACACTCTCTCTCTCACACACACTCACATTCTCACTCTCTCTCACACACTCACACTCCTCTCTCTCACACTCACCTCTCATGCACACACACACTCCTCTCTCTCACACACACACACATAAACACACACTCTCTCACACACACACACGCTCTCACACACAAACACTCACGCGCACACACTCACACACACACACAAACAAACACTCCTCTCTCTCCCCACACCCACACACACCCCAGGGAGTGTTTAGAGATACACTCTCTCACACCCCACCACACTCTCTCACACACAAAACACACACGACACACTCTCTCCACTACCACCCACACACACACACACCTCTCACATCACCTACAACACACACACCTCACACAGCACACACCACACACACACAACACCACTCTCTCTCTCTCTCTCACACACCCACACACAACACGACACCGCACACACACACACACACACACACACACCACACCCACACCACACACACACCACCACACACACACACACACACACACACGAACGACAACCACGAGAAACAACACATTATATGCACACGTCTGATTGTAGATGAGAATGAACAGAATATATGAAGTATCATTAGTATATCAGTGACTTACATGAGATAAACAGCAGCTTCAGGCCTCAAATACGCGTTCGCAGAGATAAATGTGTGTGTCTCGCATTCTTCTTCTTCTTCTACGCCTCCTCCTCCTCCTTCTTCTTCTTCTTCTTCCTCTTCTTCTTCTTCTTCGGTGGTGAATATGTGGATTACTGGCTCAATACCGCCCTCTTCTGCTCCGGAGTGTGGGTCAAACAAAAGCATTACATTCGGAGGAAAAACGAGATAAGTTTGCTATCACTCTATCAACATGTTCTTGCGTATTCATCATATCTTATAAAAACTCTGTTCCCTTTTTATTTTAAACGCACAGAGTTCCGCATTCCTCCGCGTCACTGTTGAAAGCGGCGCGTTTCGTTGCCTGTCTCGCTTTATCGAGTCTTATCTGCGCGCTTTGTTACCATAATCATTTAATATATTATATTGTTTTTGTATCCGCTTTAACTCCATGTTTCAGCAGAGCGGCGATGTTTCCCGTCAGGCAGTAGGTGCCCGCATCTGCAGGGTGGCAGCTGAAGGACCCCGCGTCGCACCGAGCGGCGGAAGCTCCGTTACACTCGTGTATTCGCCCTCAACCGGAGACTCTCGCGATCACAGCTCAAGATGAGCGCGCTGGAGACGCTGTGTGGAAGCCTCCTGAAGTGGGTGAGTTCTGATGTTTATATTCTTCTGTCGTGTTCTTCTTCGAGGCGCCGCGTAGACGAGACTCAAGAAAGCGGTAATCTTCCAGTACCGTACCGCGGTGACGGTAACCACCGGAGTACCGTACCGCGGTATCGCCGTACCGTGATACTGTCGCAGCGCTTCTTCTAACTAGCGGTCAGTCAGGAGTTAACCAGTCTTACTTTCCTGCTTCATATTGGACCAAACTAGTTAGCTATTAAAGCTACAAAAGTGTGTGTGTGTGTGTTTGAGGAGTGTTGGGGACACAGAGCGCAGCAGTGAGAGATTGTGTTGTCTTCAGTGGCTGAACACTGCTGAACTCAGTCCTCCCAGCTGCTGTCAGACGACACGTCACGACTTCCTGTCCTGGTCCTGGGTTCAGTGAAATCTGCAGAAACCCTTTCCGTTGTGGGAACCTGAGAGAAAGCTGGGTCTCCAGGAACTCAGAGCTCTTAATGCAGATTACAGCGTCATTGCAGAAGCTGAGGAGTGAGTGTGTGTGCGTCTGGTGTGTGTGTGTGTGTGTGGTGTGTGTGTGGTGTGTGAGAGAGAAAGTGTGTGTGTGAGAGTGTATTTGTCTGTCTGCTGTTTGTGTGTGTGTGTGTGAGTGTCTGTCTGTCTGTCTGTGTGTGAGTGTGTCTTTTGGCTGTCTGTCTGTCTGTTTCTGTCTGTCTGTCTGTCTGTGTGTCTGTCTGTCTGTCCATCTGTCTGTCTTTCTGTCTGTCTGTGTGTGTGTGTCTGACTGTCTGTGTGTCTGTCTGTCTGTCTGTGTGAGTGTGTCTGTGTGTGTGTGTCTGTCTGNTTCTGTCTGTCTGTGTGTGAGTTTGTCTGTGTGTGTGTGTGTGTGATTGTGAGTGTGTGTGTGTGAGTGTGTCTGTGTCTGTCTGTCTGTGTCTGTCTGTCTGTCTATCTATCTATATTTCGGTCTGTCTGTCTGTCTGTCTGTCTGTGTGTTAGTGTGTCTGTCTGTCTGTGTCTGTACTGTCTTTGTTTGAGTGTTTGGTCGGTGTGTGTGTGTCTGTCTTCTTTCTGTCTGTCTGTGGTGGTGTTTGTGTGTGTGTGTCGGGCGTCTTTCTGTCTGTCTGTGTGTGAGTGTTCTTTGTGGTGTTTGTCTGTCTGTCTGTGTGTGAGTGTGTCTGTGTCTGTCTGTCTGTCCTGTGTGTGAGTGTGTCCCTGTGTGTGTGTGGCCTGTCCTGTCTGTCTGTTTGTCTTCTGTCTGTGTGTGCGTGTGTCTGTGTGTGTGTGTGTGTGTGAGTGTGTCTGTGTGTGTCTGTGTCTGTCTGTCTGTCTGTCTGTCTGCTGTCTGTCTGCTGTTTGTCTGTCTGCTGTCTGTCTGTCTGTCTGTGTGTTAGTGTGTCTTGTCTGTCTTTCTGTCTGTCTGGGTGTGATGTGTCTGTGTGTGTCTGTCTGCTGTCTGTGTTGAGTGTTCCTGTCTGTCTGTCTGTCTTTCGTGTGTGTGGCTGTCTGTCTGTCTGTCTTCTGTCTGTGTGTGAGTGTGTCTGTGGTGTCTTCTGTCTGTGTGTGAGTGTGTCTGTTGTCTGTCCTGTCCTGTCTGTGTGTGAGTGGTCTGGTGTGTGTCGTTCTTGTGTGAGTGTGTCTGTGTTTGTCTGGTCTGTCTGTCGGTCTGTCTGTGTGTGAGTGTGTCTGTGTGTGTCTGTCTGTCTGTCGTCTGTCCCTGTCTGTCTGTGTTGTGAGTGTGTCTGTCTGCTGGTCCCTGTGTGTCTGTGTGTGAGTGTGTCTGTGTGTGTCTGTCTGTCTCTGTCCTGTGGTGTGAGTGTGTCCTGTCTGTCTGCTGTCCCCCCCCCTGTGTTCTGTCTGTGTGTGTGTCTGTCTGTCTGGCTGTCTCTGTGTGTGTGTGTGTGTCTATGTGAGTCTGTCAGTGTGTGTGTGTGTCTATGTGCGTGTGTGTGTGTGTGTGTGTTTTTGTGTGTGTGTGTCTCTGTGTGTGTGTTCTGTGTGTGTCTGTCTGTCTGTCTTTCTGTGTGTGGCGTGTGTCTGTGTCTGGCTGGCCTGTCTGTTCGTCTGTCGGTGTGTGTGTGAGTGTGTGTGTGTGTGTGTGTGTGTGTGTGTGTCTGTCTGTTTGTCTGTCTGTCTGTGTGTGAGTGTGTCTGTGTGTGGGTGTGTGTGTATGTCTGTGTGTGATTGTGTCCTTCTGTCTGTCTGTCTGTCGTCTGTGTGTGAGTTTTGGCTGTGTGTGTCTGTTTGTCTGTTGTCTTTCTGTCTGTGTGTGTCTGTCTTTGTGTCTGTCTGTCTGGTGTTTGTTTGTGTGTGTGTGTTTGTGTGTCTGTCTGTCTGTCTGTCTGTTGTGAGTGGGTCGTCTTTCCTGTCTGTCTGTGTGTTAGTGTGTCTGTTCCTGTCTGTCTGTCTGTGTGTTGGTGTGGTCTGTGTCTGTCTGTCTGTGTGTGAGTGTGTCTGTGTGTGTCTGTCTGTCTGGTCCTGTCTGTCTGTGTGTGAGTGTGTCTGTGTGTGAGTGTGTGTGTGTGTTTGTGTGTGTTTGTGTGTGTGTGTCTGTCTGTGTGTGAGTGTGTCTGTGTCTGTCCTGTCTGTCTGTCTGTGTGTGAGTGTGTCTTTGTGGTCTGTCTGTCTGTTGTGTGTTTGTCTGTGTCTGTCTGTTCTGTCCTGTCTGTCTGCTGTGTGTGATGTTCTGACTGTCTGTCTGTCTGTCGTCTGTGTGTGAGTGTGTCTGTATGTTCTGTCGCTGTCTGCGTGTGGGAGTCTGTCTGTTTCTTCTGTCTGTCTCTCTGCTGCTGTCTGTGTGTGAGTGGTCTGTGTGTGGCTGTCTGTGTGGAGTGTGTGTTTGTGTGTGTTTTTGTGTTTGTGTGTGTGTGTGAGTGTGTCTGTGTCTGTCTGTCTGTCTGTCCGTCGGTCTGTGTGGAGTGTGTGTCTGTGTGTGTCTGTCTGTCTGTCTGTTGTGATGTGGTCTGTCTGTCTGTCCCTTTCGGTCTGTCTGTCCTTTCTGTCTTGTGTGATTTTTTCTGTCTTTGTCTGTCTGTCCTGTCTGTCTTCTGTCTGTCTGGTCCCCCCCCCCTGTCTGTGTTGTGAGTGTGTGTGTGTGTTTGTTTTTTTGTTTGTGTGTGTGTGTGTGTGTGTCCTGTCTGTCTGTCTGTCGGTGTTTGTGGTTGTCTGTCTTCCCTGTCTGTCTGTGTGTGAGTGTGTCTGTTTTGTCTGTCTGTCTGTCTGTGTTGAGTGTGTCTGTGTTTGTCTGTCCGTCTGTGTGTGAGGGTGTCTGTGTGTGTGTGGCCTGTCTGTCTGTCTGTGTGGGAGTGTGTCTGTGGTCTGCTGTCTGTACCCTGTGTGTGTGTGTGTCTGTGTGTGAGTGTGTCTGTGTCTGTCTGTCTGTGTGTGTGTGTGTGTTTGTGTGTTGTCTGTGTGTGTGTGTGTCTGTGTGTGTCTGTCTGTGTGTGACAAAGACCATCACTGTCCGGGCCAACCAGAAGCCGTGGCTAACAGGGGAGGTCTACGGACTCCTGAAAACGCGGAACGCTGCTTTCAGAGCTGGAGATGAGGTGGGCTTGAAGTCAGCTAGGGCCAACCTTTCCCGCGGCATCAGAGAGGCTAAGAGACAGTACTCCCGGAGGATAGCCCATCATTTCAGCGACAGCAGGGACACTCGGAGCCTGTGGCAGGGGATACATACCATTACGGACTACAAGCCCCCACCACGCCCCTGTGACAGCACCATCTCTCTGCTGAACGAGCTGAACATCTTCTTCGCTCGCTTTGAGGCACAAAACAGCACCACTTCACAGAAGACTCCACTTACCCCATCCTCATGAAGTGCTTTGAATGGCTATTCATGCACCACATCAAGTCTGCCCTCCCCCCCTTCTTGGACCCCTTCCAGTTTGCATATCGTTCCAAACGCTCGACCGATGACGGCCATCGCCACTACCCTCACACTCAGCACTCACACACCTTGACAAAAAAGACTCATACGTCAGAATGCTGTTCATAGACTTGTGTTCAGCATTCAACACAATCATCCCTCAACAGCTCATTCACAAACTTGTCCAGCTGGGGCTCAACACTTCGCTGTCCAACTGGCTGTTGGACTTCCTGACTGAAAAACCTCAGGCAGTTCGGGTCGGCAGCAAAACATCCAGCACCATCACACTGAACACAGGGCCCCCCCAAGGATGTGTGCTGAGCCCCATCCTCTTCACTCTGCTGACCCACGACAGCACACCGTCACACAACTCCAACCTCCTTATCAAGTTTGTGGATGACACGTCTGTAGTGGGTCTCATTAGCAACAGATATGAGACAAACTACAGGAGCGAGGTGGGCCGCCTGGCCGGGTGGTGCAGTGACTACAATCTCTCTCTGAATGTGGAGAAGGCGAAGGAGATTGTTTTTGACTTCAGGAGAGTGCGCACTCAGCATGCCCCTCTGACCGTCAGTGGTGTGACTGTGGAGAGGGTGAGCATCACCAAGTTCCTGGGTGTGCACATCATAGAGGATCTCTCCTGGACTGACAACATCGCAGCACTGGCCAAGAAAGCACAGCTGCGTCTCTACTTCCTCCGCAAACTGAGAAGAGCCAGAGCCCCGGCCCCCATCATGTGCCCCTTCTACAGAGGCACCATCGAGAGCATTCTGACCAGCTGCATCACTGTGTGGTATGGCGCCTGCAACGCATCCTGCAGCAAGACTCTATAACGCATAGTGAGAGCAGCTTAGAAGATCTTTGGTGTCTCTCTTCCCTCTCTCCAGGACATTTACAGCCCCTGTCTCACTCGCAAAGCCCTCTGCATTGCAGGTGATCCCACCCACCCGACACACAGCTTCTTCAGTCTGCTGCCATCCAGGCCAGGACCAGCAGACTGAAGGACAGCTTCATCCTTCAGGCTGTCAGGAAGCTGAACTCCCTTCCGACCTTGCCCCCCCTCCCCTCTCTTTCCCCACGCACCACTGAACTCTGACCCTCTGATGGACTCTCCCACTCCCCGCTCCCAAATACACACACACACTGTCACTTTAATCAGTCGAAATAAGCTCTTTTGCGCTACAAATCATTTTTTGCACTACAATCGTTATATCTGCACTGTTGTTTACTTTTACTGGTTTGCACTCTATCTGCCATATGCCTTGTGCTTTATATATATTTTTTTTTTACATTTTACCTTATTTGTATATTTGTATAGTTGTATTTTGTATTTTGTATTTAATCTGTACCTATCTGTATTTATGTTATCTGTAAGCACCAAGGGTCTGAGAGTAACGCAAATTCAATTCTCTGTGTGTATGTGCTGTAAATGTGGAAGAATTGACAATAAAGCAGACTTTGACTTGACTTGACTTTATGTGTCTTTGTCTGTGTGAGTGTCCTGTGTGTGTGTGTGTTCTTGTTTGTGTGTCTGTGTCTGTGTCGTGTCTGTGTCGTGTCTGTGTGTCGTGTGGGGTGTGTGTGTGTGTGTGCTGCGTGCGCGCTCAGTGCTGGGGTGTGTCTGTCTGTGTCTGTTTATGTGTGTGTGCTTTGCGTGAGTGGTGTCTGTGTGTGCGTCTGGGTGTGTCTGTCTGTGTGAGTGTGTGGTGTGTGTGTGGCGCGTCTGGGTGTGTGTGGTGCGTCTGGGCGGTCTTTCTGTGTGAGTGTCTGTGTGTTTCTGTCTTCTGTCCTGTCTGTGTGGCGTGAGTGTTTCTGTGTCTGGGTGTGTGTGTTGTGCTCTGGGTGTGTCTGTGTGAGTGTCTGTGTGTGTGTCTGTCTGTCTGTCTGTGTTTGTGTGTGTGTGTTTGTGTGTTTTGTGTTTGTGTGTGTGTGTTCTGTGTCTGTGTGTGTGTGTGCGCAGTCTGGTGTGTCTGTCTGTGTCTGTGTGTGTGTCTGTTTGTCTGTCTGTCTGTGTTGTGCTGAGTGTGTCTGTGTTAGTGAGTGTGTGTGTGTTTTTGTGTGTGTTTTTGTGTTTGTGTGTGTGTGTTTGTGTGGTGTGTGTGTCTGTCTGTCTGTCCTGTGTGGTGTGTGTGTGTGCGGCGTCTGTGTGTGTCGCGTCTGGTGTGTCTGTCTGTCTGTGTCTTTGGTGAGTTCTTTTCCGTTTGTGTGTGCATCTGGGTGTGTCTGTCTGTCTGTGTGTGTGTGAGTGTCTGTCTGTGTGTGTGTGTCTTTGTGTGCGGGTGCGTCTGGTGTGTGTATGTGTGTGTGTGTGTGCGTGAGTGTGTCGGTGTGTGCTCTGGGTGTGTCTGTGAGAGTGTCTGTCTGTGTGTGTGTGTGCTCTGGGTGTGTCTGTGTGTGTGTGCCGCGTCTGGGTGTGTTGTCGTGTGTGTGTGTGTCCTGTCGTTCTGTATGTGCGTGAGTGTGTCGGTTGGCGTGAGTGTGGTCTGTGTCCTGAGTCTGTGTGTGCGTTAGTGTGGCCTGTGTGAGTGGCTGTCTGTGTGTGTGTGCGTGAGTGTGTCTGTGTGTGTGTGTGTGTGTGCGTCTGGGTGTGTCTGTCTGTGTGAGTGTCTGTCTGTGTGTGTGTGTGTGTGTGTGTGTGTGCGTCTGGGTGTGTCTGTGTGTGTGTGCGCGCGTCTGTGTGTGTGTGTGTGTCTGTCTGTTTGTGGTCTGTCGGCTGTGTGTGCGTGTGTGGTGTGTGTGTGTGTGTGTGTGTCTGTGTGAGTGTGTGTGGGTGTGTGTGTCTGTCTGTCTTTGTGTGTGTGTCTGTGCCTGTGTGTCTGTGTCTGTGTCTGTGTCTGTGTGTGTAAGAGAGAGAGATGCACAAGCTTGAGTTTCCCAACTCCACATGTGAGGTCTAAACTGAAAGTGTTTGTGCGTGTAATAACAGCCAATCTCGAGAGCGTGAACACGCGGATGAAGCTCAGCGTCTCTGCCGTGGCTCAGTGTTTGTGTGTTGTGTTCAGATCCAGACGTTCGCTGTGGAGGCGCCGTGTTCAGCGGTGGACGAGATGACCAGTGGAGTGGCCATGGCACAAGTCCTGCAGAAAATGTATGTGAAGCACAAACTACAAATCACAAACAAAAAAAAAGGCATAGCTCGGACAGAATCATGATTTCTCTGTATTTTCCACTGATTTACTGATGAGCATTAGCAGCTTGCAGCGCTGTCTGCTTGTGTTCTCTCGGTCCGGTGCATCTGTGCTTGTCGAAGCCAGAGAGTGGAAAGCCCAAACAAAACAAACACCCCCCCCACACCAGACCCGGATATGAACGACTAGTGGAAACGCCCAGTCCAGTATGACGAGGATTGTTTCCATTTTAAAAGATAAACGCAGCAGTGTAAATGCAGCCTTACATCTAAGCGGGCTGTGGCTTAACGTGTGCGCCTCATCTCTGAGTGTAACCGCTGTAAGCTAGCAGCTGTGTTCGACTGTGCAGACCGATCGGTGCCATCATATACGGAGCACCCGTGGATGAGCCTGAAGAGAGCAGACTCTCGCGGATCAAACACTGATCGATCTGCTCTGCACCTCTTCTAGTCGAACACACCTAGTGCTGCAGGCTTATTGGCTCACTGATGCTGATGAGATTAACCCCTTAGGTATCGAAATTTGGTACCGAACGACGAGACTTTCTTCGATGCTCGATGGTATCGAGGCAATTCAGTCGGTGCCTAAAAAGTATCAAACTTGATACCCAGCCCTGAATATTATCATTACGAGAGTATAGAAGCGGTTCATCATGTCCACCTACAGCTGATGTTACTGTGATCTGTGTGTGATTAATAATGATGAGCATCTCTCCTCTCTCTATCTCTCTCTCTCGCTCTCCTCTCTCTATCGCTAGATCTCTCGCTCTCTCATCTCTCTATGCGCACTCTATCGCTCTCTATGCTCTCGCTCGCTCGCTCTCTCCTCTCTCTCGCTCCGTTCTCTCTTATATATCGCTAGCTTACGATAGAGACGAGCTAGGCGATCGATATCGATAGAGAAGTAGACGATGCGATATAGAGAGCTATCTCGATAGAGTAGAGATAATAGATGATAGACTCTCTCTAGGCTATTTGCCTCACTATATCGAGATCTATATCCTCTATTCTCTTCTCTCTCTCCCTCTCCGCTCTATCTGCGCTATAGCGATCTCTCTATCTCTAGCAGAATCTATCCTCTCTCGCTCTCTCTCTCTCTCGTCATGCTCTTTTCGACTCTCTCTCCGCTCTATATCTCATCTCTATTTATTTGTTCACCATCTCGCTCTCTCGACGCTCACATAGAGCTCTTGCTCCTCTGGCACCCTTCTCGCCTCTCTTCTCTCTCGCTCTCTATCTCTCTCTATATAAACTATCAAGAGATATCTAGGACTACTAGTCGTCTCTATACGCAATCTATTCGAGAATCTCTCTCTATCATATATAGATATCACTCTCTTTATATATAGATATATATAGATTATGAGGTTATCGGAGAGAGAGATCGATATTAGATAGAGATGAGGATAGATAGAGCGTATGACAAAACCATGAAGAATATGCTATGAGAGATAGGGAGAAAGAGACTAGTAGGAAACGCTATCTCTATAGTCTCTCGCGATCTATCTCCTCTTCAGAGAGCTTAGATCGATTACGAGAGGCTTCTATGTGCGCGCTATCTCTCTTAGCGGCGCTCCAACTCTCGCTCGTCATGCGATCGCGGCAGCTATTATCGAGATCGAGATAGAGATCGAGGTAGTTCGCGCGCTCTCGTACGAGTAGAGAAGCACGCTCGATCAAAAGATAGCAGGAGAGCGCTCGAGCTAGATAGAATCAACATCTCAGAGATAGCGATGCAGGACGGTGCTAGAGTGCCGAGCATATAGTATAATCGCGCTATAGCTGCTCCTTAGCGACTCTCTTGCTCTTGCGTCGTGCTCTCGCGTCTCGTCGCGCTGTCTCTCCGCTTGGTGTCTCTATCGCCTTGCTCGCGCCTTCAAAACCTCCTCTCGCGATCTATAGCTTCGCGTTTATCTCGAGCTCTCATCTCTCTATAGCGCTCCGTCGCTCGCGATCTTTCGCGCGCTATCTCGCACGCTAGCGAGATCTCTTATTCTAGCTCGCAGATCGCGAATATTTCACACTCAAATCACTCTTCTCTAGATATACTATCTCTCGCGAGAAAACGCGCTCTCCTCAGCTCTAGTTCTCGCTCTCCCCCTCGACAAATCTAAGCTCGCATCTCCCCCTCGAAAACGCGCTCGCGCGAGCGCTAGAGCTGCGAGCGAGGCGGCGCTCTGCGCGGATCGCGGCGCTCTCATAGAGCTATAGATCTAGCGCGATCGCGTCTATCGCTCGATCGAGTCTACGCAGATGACGATAGCGAGCCGGCAGAGCGATATCTAGATAGCTCTCACATCACCACAAACTCGCGCTCTGGATGAGCATCGAGCCAGCAGCGCGTCGACCTCTCTTCTCTTCTTTTCTCTCTCTCTTGATAGCTCTCTCTCTCTATCTCCTCTCACATACTCTCACACACACACACTCTCTCTCTCGCTCTCCCTCTCTCTCTCTCTATCTCGCTCTCTCGCTCTCTCTCTATCTCTCTCGCTCTCGCGCTCGTTCTCCTTCTCTCCTTCTCTCTCTCTCTCTCTCTCCACACAAACACTCTCTCCTCTCTCTCTCTCTCTACACGCTCTCTATCGCTCTCTCTCGCTCCCACCTATCCCACTACTCTCTCGATCTCCCCTCTCAAACTCACTCTCTCGCGCTATCTCGCGCTATCTCGCGCTCTCTCTCGCTCCTCTCCGATCTCTCTATCTCTCTCTCGCTCTCTCTCTCTCTCTCTCTTTCTTTCTCTCTCTCTCTTTCTTTCTCTTTTTCTCTCTCTCTCTCACACACACACAGCTCTCTCTCTCTCTCTCTCAGCTCTCGCACTATAAGCTCTATCGCTCTCTCGATCTCTCCTTCTCTCTTCTTTCTCTCTCTCTCTCACACACACACAATCTCTCTCTCTCTCACACAAACACACTCATAGCTCGCGCTCTCTCTCTCTCTCGCTCTCTCACTCTCTCGCTCTCTCTCTCTCCTCTCTCTCACTCTATATACTACTCTCTCTCTCTCTGTCTCTCTCGCTCTCGCTCTCTCTCTATCTCTCGCTCTCTCTCGCTCTCTCTCTCGCTCTCTCTCTCTCTCTCTCTCTCTTTGTTTCTCTCTCTCTCACTCTCGCTCTCTCTTGCTCGCTCTCTCGCTCTCTCTCTCTCTCTATCTCACACACACACACTCTCTCTCTCTCTCACACACAAACACTCTCTCTCTCGCTTTCTCTTCGACTCTCTCACTCTATCGCTCTCTCTCTCTCTCTCTCTCTCTCTCTCTCATCTCTTCCGCTCGCTCGCTCTCTATCTCGCTCTCGTAGCTCTCTCTCTCTCTCTCTCTCCGCTATTCTCTCTCGCTCCCTCTCTCTCTCGCGAGCGCTCGCGCTTCTCTCTCTCCGCTCGCTATCTCTCTCTGCTCGCTCTCTCGCTCTCTCTATCTCTCCCTCGCTCGCTCGCTCACGCACACACACACACACACTCTCTCTCTCTCTCGCTCTCTCTCTCTCTCTCTCTCTCTCGCTCTCGCACACACTCTCTCTCTCTCGCTCTCTCTCGCTCTCTCTCGCTCTCTCGCTCTCGCTCTCTCTCTCTCTCTCTCCCACTCTCGCTCTCTCTAGCGCTCTCTCGCTCTTGCTCTCTCCGCTCCTCTCTATCCTCATCTCGCGCGTCTCCTCTATCGCTCTCTCTCCCCCTCTCGCTCTCTTCGCTTTCTACGCTCTCGCTAGCTCTCTCTCGCTCTCTCTCGCCTCTCTCGCTCTCTCTCTCTCTATCTCTCTCTCGGCTCCCTCTCGCTCTCTCGCTCGCTCTCTCTATCTCTCTCGCTCGCTCTCTCGCTCTCTCTCTCCCTCTCTTGCTCTCCTCTGCGCTCTCTCTCTCCCTCTCTATGCTCTCTCTCGCTCTTCTCTCTCTCTCTCTCTCTCTTATCTCTCTCTCTCTCTCTCTCTCTCGCGCTCTATTTCTCTCTCTGCTCTCTCTCTCTCTCTCTCTCTCTCGCCTCTCTCTCTCTCTCTCTCTCCCCCTCGCGCTCTCTCTCGCTCTTCTCTCGCTCTCTCTCTCTCTACTCTATCTGTCTATTCCCAGCTCTCTCTATACTCTCCCCCCTCTCGCTGTTATCTCGCTCGCTCTCTATCTTCTCTCCTCTATCGGTATCTCGACAGCTCTCTCTCGCTCTCTCTCGCGCGCTCTCTCTCTCTCTCTCGCTCTCTCTCGCTCTCCTAGGTTCTCTTGCTCTCGCTCTCCCCGCTCTCGCTCTCTCTCTCTCTCTTCTCTCTCTCGATCTCGCTCGCTCTCTATCGCTCTCTCTCTCTCTCTCTCTCTCTCTCTCTCACAAAACACACTCTTCTCTCTCTCTATCAACGCTCTCTCTAGCTTCTCTCCGCTTCTCCCCTCTCCCACTTCTCTCTCGCTTCTCCCACTCTCCCACTTCATCCATCTCTGCATCTCTCTCTCTCTCTCTCGCTCTATCTCTCTCTCTCTCTCTCTCACCCGCTCTCTCTCGCTCTCTCTCGCTCTCCCCCTCTCCCACTCTCTCTCTCGCTCTCCCCCTCTCCCACTCTCTCTCGCGCTCTCTCTCGCTCTCTCTCCCTCCCTCTCGCTCTCTCTCTCTCTCTCACACTATCTCTCGCGCTCTCTCTCTCGCTCTCTCTCTCTCTCTCTCTTCTCTCTCTCTCTCTTCTCACACACACACACCTCTCTCTCTCTCTCTCTCTCTCTCTCTCTCTCTCTCTCTTCTCTCTCTCACACAAACCACAGCTCTCTCTCGGCTCTCTCGCTCTCTCTCTCTCTCCTATCACCAACCACACACACTCCTCTATCGCTCTCTCTCTCTCTCCTCTCTCGCTCTCTCGCTCTCTCTCTCTCTCTCTCTCTCGCTCGCTCTCTCTCTCAGAGATGGCATGTATTTCACTGACGCGTGGATCAGTCGTATCAAGCCTGATGTTGGAGACAACTGGAGGTTAAAGGTGTTCATCCGCTCGCAGTCACTCTTGTGTTCGGTTCACTCGTCTTACAGGGACTTTTATTTTTCATGTTTGTTTGTTTGTTTTTTCAGATCAGCAATTTAAAGAAGATATTGAAAGGTATTCTGGATTACAACCATGAGGTGAGACGCATGTGTCTGTGTGATCCTGTCTATGTTGGTGTATGTAACAGTCATATGATTCTTTGTTGAACTGAGCCGTCTCCTCTCTGTCCGTCTGTGCTTCTGCAGGTGTTGGGGCAGCAGATCAATGACTTCACTCTTCCAGACGTCAGTCTCATCGCAGAGCATTCAGATTCAGCTGAACTGGGCCGAATGTTGCAGCTCATCCTGGGCTGCGCTGTTAACTGCGAACAGAAGCAAGGTGTGTGTGTGTGTGAGTGAGTGTGTGTGTGGTGAGTGAGTGAGTGTGTGTAGAGTGGTGGTTGTGGTGTGTGTGGGTGTGGTGTGACGTGAGTGGCGTGAGTGTGTTATAGTTGTGTGTGTGTGTGTGTGTGTGTGTGTGTGAGTGAGTGTGTTATAGTGTGTGTGAGTGAGTGTGTTATTGTGTGTGAGTGAGTGTGTTATAGTGTGTGTGAGTGAGTGTGTGTGAGTGAGTGTGAGAGTTAGTGTGAGTGAGAGAGTTAGTGTGAGTGAGAGTGAGAGTGTTATAGTGTGTGTGAGTGGAGTGAGTGTGAGTGAGGTTTGTGTGTGTGAGAGAGTGTGTGTGAGTTAGAGTTGTGTGTGTGTGTGTGAGTGAGTGTGTGTGAGTGAGTGTTGTAGTGTGTGTGAGTGAGTGTGTTTGTGTGTGTGTGTGAGTGAGTGTGTTGGTGTGTGCGTGAGTGAGTGTGAGTGGAGTGTTTAGGTGTTGTGAGTGCAGTTGGTGTTATGTGTGTGTGTGGTGTGAGGGACGTGTGTATAGTGTGGGGTGTGTGGGTGGTGTGTGTGTGTGTTTTAGTGTGTGCGTGTGTTATAGTGTGTGCGTGTGTTATAGTGTGTGTGTTATAGTGTGTGAGTGTGTGTGGTTATTGGGTGTGTGGTGTGTGTGTGAGTGAGTGGTTAATAGTGTGTGTGTGTGTGTGTGTGTGAGTGAGTGTTATAGTGTGTGTGAGTGAGTGAGGAGTGTGTTATAGTGTGGTGTGTGTGAGGGAGTGTGTTATAATGTGTGTGAGTGAGTTTGTGTATAGTGTGATGTGTGTGTATAGTTGTGTGGTGAGTGAGTGCGTGTGAGTGTGGGGTGAGTGAGGTGAAGTGTGTTATAGTTTGCTTGGTGAGTGTGAGTGTTTAGTGGTGTGTTTGAGTGAGGAGTGATTGTGTATAGTGTGTGTGAGGGGTGTGATAGTGTGTGTTGGTCGTGGTGTGTGTTATAGTGTGTGTGGGTGTTTGGGTGAGTGAGTGTGCGGGTGTGTGATGTGAGTGTGGTAGAGTGTGTGTGAGTGGGTTATAGTGAGTGTGTGTGAGTGTGATTTTGTGTTTGTGTGTGTGTGAGTGAGTGCGTGTGTGTGTGTGTGTGTTTGTTTGTGTTTGTGTTTGTGTGTGTGAGTGAGTGAGTGTGTTATAGTGTGTGTGTGTGTGAGTGAAGTGAGGTGTGTGTGAGTGAGGTGTGTGAATGAGTGAGTGAGTGTGTGAGTGAGTGATAGTGTGTGGATGTGTGTGTGTGTTGTATTGTGTGTGAGTGAGTGTGTTATAGTGTGTGTGTGTGTTGAGGGAGTGAGTGAGTGTGGGAGGTGAGGTGTTATAGGTGTGGTGAGGGGTTGTGGTTATTTTGTTGTGTGTGTGATATGTGTGTGTTTTTTTTTTTTTTTGTGTGTGTGTTTGTGTGTGTGTTTGAGTGAGTGTGTTTGTGTGTGTGTTTGAGTGTGTGTGTGAGGGAGTGAGTGGTTATAGTGGTGTGAGTGGGGCTAGTGGTGTGGTGAGTGGGTTATAGTGTGTGTTGGGTGTGAGTGTTTATAGTGTGTGTGTTGAGGAGGGATGAGTGTGTAGTCGTGAGTGAGTGATGCGTGAGGTGTTCTAGTGTGTGTGTGATTGTGTTATAGTGTGTGTGTGTGTGAGTGTTATATTGTGTGTGTGTGGGTTATAGTGTGTGTGAGTGGGTTATAGTGTGTGTGAGTGAGTGTGTGTGTGTGTGTGTTTGTGTGTGTTTGTGTGTGTGAGTGTGAGTGAGTGTGTTAGAGTGTGTGTGAGTGAGTGAGTGAGACTGTGTGAGTGAGTGAGTTATAGTGTGTGGTGTGTTGGAGTGTTATATTGTGTGTGTGTGTGTTATCGTGTGTGGGAGTGGTTATAGGTTGTGTGAGTGCGTTGTTATAGGTGTGTGTGTGTGAGTGTTATATTGTGTGTGTGTGGGTTATAGTGTGTGTGAGTGGGTTATAGTGTGTGTGAGTGAGTGTGTTATAGTGTGTGTGAGTGTGTGAGTGTTTTAGATGTGTGTGTGTGGGTTATAGTGTGGTGAGTGGGTTATAGTGTCTGTGTGAGTGAGTTGGTATAGTGTGGTGTGTGCTGTGAGTGTTATATTGGTAGTGTGGTGGTTATAGTGTGGGTGGTGGGTTATAGGTGGGTGCTGAGTGTGTATAGTGTGTGTGTGTGTGAGGTGTGTTATAGTGTGGTTAGTGGGTTTATAGTGTTGTGTGAGGGAGTGTGTTATAGGGTGGTGTGTTGTGAGTGGTTATAGTGTGTGTGAGTGGGGTATTAGTGTGTGTGAGTGGGTTCTAGTGTGAGTGGGTTATAGTGTGTGTGCCGTGAGTGTGTATAGTGTTTGTGGTGGTGAGTGTTTCAAGTGTGTGTGTGTGTGAGGGATGTTGATTGTGTTATAGTGGGGTGTGTGTGTATGTGTGTGTTTATGTGTGTGTGGGTGTGTGTGTGTGTGTGTGTTATAGTGTGTGTGAGTGAGTGAGTGAGAGAGAGAGTGAGTGAGTGTGTGTGTGAGTGCGTGAGAGAGTTTGTGTGTGTGTGTGTGTGGTGAGTGAGTGTGTGTGTGTGTGAGTGTGTTATAGTGTGTGTGAGTGAGTGTGTTATTGTGTGTGAGTGAGTGTGTTATAGTGTGTGTGTGTGTGTGGTGTGAGTGGAGTGTGTTAGTGTGTGTGAGGGAGTGTGTATAGTGTGTGTGACGTGTGTGTGTTGTGTGTGTGTGTGTGTTGTGAGTGTTGTTAGTGTGTGTGTGTGTGAGTGTGTTATAGTGTGTGTGAGTGAGTGTGTTATAGTGTGTGTGTGTGTGAAGTGAGTGTGTGTGTGTGTGTGTGGGGTGGAGTGAGTGTTTTTAGTGGTGTTGAGAGTGTGATTGTGAGGGAGTTGAGGAGTGTGTGTGTGTGGTGTGGGGGTGTGTGTGTGTGGTGGGTGTGTGTGTGTGTGTGTGTGTGTGTGAGTGAGTGTGTTAAGTGTGTGTGTGAGAGTGTGTGTGTGTGTGGTTATAGTGTGTGTGAGTGCGAGTGACATCTGTTTTGTTATAAACAGCAACTCATTTCTACCTCTTTCCAGTCACAGAGCACTTTATTTTGAAAGAACTTCTGTAAGTTAGTCCAGATTGGGGGAGTTGTAATGTTTAATAATTTCTTTTATTATGCAAATAATTTTTTGCATTGAAATGTGCACAGATTTTTGTTTGTATATGCTGTCCATTATAAAAAAAATTGGAATCTGCAAAAATCTGTATCGGCAGGTCACTCTTACAAAAAAAAACGGACATCTGAATCAGCCTAGAATATTGCAGTCGGTGCCTCTCTATTCTTCTGGATTGAGTCTGTCTGAGTTTCTTCTGTTTCTTCATGTAATCTCAGACAGACCGATGATGCTGAGAGCACCGGCTGCTGTCAGACTCCTAAACAGACACAAATCTCACTGCATTATTACAATTAATGACAAAATGAATGTTTGGAAATGTGAACCGATATTTCCTACTGACACACTACAGCAAAAGATAGAAAAAACAGACTTAAATCCATGTTGTGTTGTTGGTGAAAATACTAATGGCCTGAGACGTCTGCACAGTACTGTGTATATTCTACACGCATGCACTTCTCAAGGTTTAGCATGTTTGTCCTCTCTGTGCATGTAGTGTCACTAGTGTGTAGTATAAAGCAGCCAAACACACACCGGCACATAAGAACTAAAGCTCGTCTGATAATATTGTGCACAACAGCCAAACTAGGAGTGGTCGTACTTGGGTGAGTTCTGGTGTGTTGTGGCACTGCCCTGATGATGCCGTTCTGTTATGATCTTGTCTCCAGAGTATATCCAGACCATCATGATGATGGAGGAGTCTGTGCAGCACGTGGTCATGACAGCCATCCAGGAGGTCAGTCAGCGTCTGGTGTGTGTCACGGATGTGCCGTCTGTGTCTGTATGTCATAGCCTGCTGTTTAATGTGTCTTATTCCCACAGCTGATGAGTAAAGAGTCGCCCGTGTCCTCCGGAAACGACTCGTACGTCGATCTGGACCGTCAGGTGCTGTCCGCTTTATCTGGAGCTCTGTTACTGATGACGTAACCAGCGCGTGATTGTTTATGAGTGAAGTGTGTTTTCCTCTCCCTCTCGCTCAGCTGAAGAAGACGGTGGAGGACCTAAACGACGCTTTGGCCACTAAAGAGGAGATCGCTCAGAGGTGTCACGAGCTGGACATGCAGGTATGTGCGTCTGATCTGCATCTCCACAGCTGAACGGCACTAATCCGGATCGCTGCACATCATATAGTTGTTATTAGTTGGTCGCTAAACGATGCATGGATTAAATCAGGTAAACACGGTATAGCCTCACCATTGCATTGATTCTCTGCTTTTTATCTGATCAGCGTCTCTAATGTGTGTATAGTGTAGTGAGTGTAAGGGTCTCCAGGCTCCGGTGTTGATTTGGCGAAAGCTCACTGCTTGTGAAGTGCTGTAGTGTGTTTCGGTGTGCTGTTGTTGATGTGGTGACCTCTCCTCCTCTGCCTTGCTTTTGAAGGCGTACCTCGTCCAAGAGGATCGAGATAGACTGAGGTTAGAGTGTATTGATCTAGAAGACAGGGTAAATGTCTTTCTTTTCTTCTGCTCTAACCCTTCGCTGTTTTTGCGTCCAGAGTTTGCTGTCTGCTTGATAACATCCCTAAATAGTGTGCAGGGACTTTAACTGTGTGTGTGTGTGTGTGTGTGTGTGTGTGTGTGTGTGTGTGTGTGTGTGTGTGTGCCAGGATTATTATTGTAATAGAACGACTGTCTTTGAAAACAAGTGCATAATGTTTAAAATAATGTTTATAAACCATATATAATTAATAAAGTTGCTTAAACAATTAGAAAAAAAAACAGCACCATGCATGTATGTATAGTTTAATACAAAGGACCTAAAAACCAAACACAAAGAGTAGGCTACTTTCTTCATTTAAAAACATGAGATGCAGTGGGACGGGGGAAACCGCCATAACGTCTTTAGACATGTTTTTGAAAAGTTGAACTTACATTAATTTTACATGGCTCTCTTGTGCGAGACGCGAGTGCAACGTGATAGATGTCCCTCTAGAAAATGTGATAAATATGCGTTCTGTGTCAACGGCTTGGTTTCAGCTTCGCCGTAAACAACATCTTCTGCACACTGATGCTCTCATTTTCCGCAATATATTGAATGAACAACGTAGCAGTGCCACATCTAGTGGGTTCAACTGGATAGGCTAACAAAAGCATTCAAATGCAATGCTACTTTCATCGTATCTTGTGCGCCACTGATAAGGCTGCCTGAAGGCTGACGCAGACCTAA
>JADLZN010005372.1:50000-124948 GCA_018155175.1 Sinocyclocheilus anophthalmus
TCTTTTACACACAATTAACACTTGAGCCTAATTTGACACCAACAGTTTCTGTGAGATTTTTATGAAGCTGACACACACACACACACACTTTCACATATACACACACACAGCGCCAAGCGCTGTTGCACGCACGACAAACACCCACCAGCGTTCACACCCTCACACACTCGCACAAGCAGGCACACACATACACACACCGCACAAGCATGCACATTCACATACCCACCAACAACGCACAACTCGTGCGCATCACACACACAACTCCCACCCACGTCACATCGGTAAGCGGCACACATACACACACTCGCACAAGCGCTCACACATACACACACTCGCACAAGCGCTCACACATACACACACTCGCACAAGCGCTCACACCTCGCACAACGCACACACTTCGCACAAGCGCTCACACCCCACTCGCACAAGCCTCACGAACAATACACACTCTCTCACATACGCGCTCAAACATACACACCCCGCACAAGCGCTCATATATACACACACTCTCAACAAGTCGCACAACACTCTCACCAGCGGCTACACATACACACACCTCGCACAAGCGCTCAGACATCCACATACACACACCTCGCACAATGGCTCACATACATACACACACTCTGCAACAAAAGCCCCCCCCCCGGGTCTCAAAACACAAAATACACACAAGAGCTCGCACAAGCGCTCACACATACACACACTCGCACAAGCGCTCACACATACACACACTCGCACAAGCGCTCACACATACACACACACACACAATCACTCACACATGCAGACTCACACAAACACTCACACACACTCACCTCGCACAACGCTCCGACAGACACACACTCACAACTGCGCGCACATACACTTACACCACTCCACCAGACTCACACATACACACACTCTGCACAAGCGCTTCAGCCATGCACAACTGACGCACAGCGCACACACACGACTCCGCACAGCGTGCAACCCCCACACTCGCACAAGCGCTCACACATACACACTCTCGCACAAGCGCTCAGACATACACACACTCGCACAAGCGCTCACACACACACACCTCGCACAAGCTTCAACATACACAGCACTCACACAAGCGAGCAGACATACCACCCACTCGCAACAAGGCTCAGCGACCTACACACTGGCTCGCACAAAGCGCTCAGTACATACACACACTCGCACAGCGCTCGAACATACCACACTCTCAACAAGCGCTCAGACATAACCACACTGCTCCACAATCGCTCAACATACACACACTCACACAAGCCTCAGACATACACACACCACCACATGGCCTCAGACATACCACACTCGCACAAGCCGGCTCAGACATACACACACTCGCCAAGCCCTCAGTACATGCACACACTCGCACAAGCGCAGTCACCTCGCACAACGCTCAGACATTCACTACACTCGCACAACGCACACACTCGCACAAGTGCTCACACATGTACACACTCGCACAAGTGCTCACACATGTACACACTCGCACAAGTGCTCACACATGTACACACTCGCACAAGTGCTCACACATGTACACACTCGCACAAGTGCTCACACATACACACTCGCACAAGTGCTCACACATACACACTCGCACAAGTGCTCACACATACACACTCGCACAAGTGCTCACACATACACACTCTCGCACAAGCGCTCAGACATACACACACATTCGCACATGCGCTCAGACATACACACACTCACACAAGCGCGCACACATACACACACTCGCACAAGCACACACATACACACACTCGCACCAGCGCTGCGACATACACCACGCCACTCACAACAATCGCTCAGACATAACCCACGCACAAGCGCTCAGACATACACACACTCGCACAAGCGCTCACACATACACACTCTCGCACAAGCGCTCAGACATACACACACTCGCACAAGCGCTCAGACATGCACACACTCGCACAAGCGCACACACTCGCACAAGCGCTCACACATGTACACACTCGCACAAGTGCTCACACATGTACACACTCGCACAAGTGCTCACACATACACACTCTCGCACAAGCGCTCAGACATACACATACACACACTCGCACAAGTGCTCACACATACACACACTCGCACAAGCGCTCACACATACACACTCTCGCACAAGCGCTCAGACATACACATACACACACTCGCACAAGTGCTCACACATACACACACTCACACAAGCGCTCACACATACACACTCTCGCACAAGCGCTCAGACATACACACACACTCGCACAAGGCTCACACATACACACTCATCGCACAAGCGCTCAGCCATACACACACTCACACAAGCGTGCACCTACACTTACACACACCTCGCACAAGCACTCACACATACCCACTCGCACACGCTCAGACATGCACACCCGCGCACAAGCACGCACACACACCTCCACAGCTTGCACACACACACACTCGCACAGCGCTCACACATCACCTCTCGCACAAGCGCTCAGACTCCACACACTCGCACAAGCGCTCAAGACTACACACCTCGCACAAAAGCCTCTCAGACACACGCACTCACACAATCGCTCAGACATACACACACACACACACACTCGCACAAGCGCTCAGACATGCACACACTCGCACAAGCGCTCACACATGTACACACTCGCACAAGCGCTCACTCATACACACACTCACACAAGCGCTCAGACAAACACACACTCGCACAAGCGCTCAGACATGCACACACTCGCACAAGCGCACACACTCGCACAAGCGCTCACACATACACACACTCGCACACATACACACACTCGCACAAGCGCTCACACATACACACACTCGCACAAGCGCTCACACATGTACACACTCGCACAAGTGCTCACACATGTACACACTCGCACAAGTGCTCACACATGTACACACTCGCACAAGTGCTCACACATACACACACTCGCACAAGCGCTCACACATGTACACACTCGCACAAGCGCTCACACATGTACACACTCGCACAAGCGCTCACACATGTACACACTCGCACAAGCGCTCACACATGTACACACTCGCACAAGCGCTCACACATGTACACACTCGCACAAGCGCTCACACATGTACACACTCGCACAAGCGCTCACACATGTACACACTCGCACAAGTGCTCACACATACACACTCTCGCACAAGCGCTCAGACATACACACACTCGCACAAGCGCTGAGACATACACACACTCGCACAAGCGCTCAGACATGCACACACTCGCACAAGCGCTCACACATGCACACACTCGCACAAGTGCTCACACATGTACACACTCGCACAAGTGCTCACACATGTACACACTCGCACAAGTGCTCACACATGTACACACTCGCACAAGTGCTCACACATGTACACACTCGCACAAGTGCTCACACATGTACACACTCGCACAAGTGCTCACACATACACACACTCACACAAGCGCTCACACATACACACTCTCGCACAAGCGCTCAGACATGGTACCACTCGCACAATCTCACCATTAACACTCGCACATGAGCGCCGACACATACACCCACTCGCACAAGCCGCACTCTACCCACCCCGCACCAGCGCTCACACATACACACCACTCACAAGCGCTCAGAACAATAACACACACACGCACAAGCGCTGAACGTACACAACCGCTCCCCCAGCGCTCACATACACACACTCTCACAGCGCTCGACATGCACACACGCCGCACAGCGCACTACACTGCAAAGCGCTCAGAACATGCACAACACGTCGCACAAAGCCACACACTCTCACAAGCGCTCCCACATACAACACACTCGCAGACAAGCATCACACCACACACTCAGCGACAAGCCACACTATGTCACACTCGCACAAGTCTCACCATGTACACTCGCACACCTCACACATACACCACTCGCACAAGCCTCACACATCCACAAACTCGCACCTGCTCGCGCCAAAGCAACAACACACCCCTCTACAAGCGCGCACACATACAAATGCCCACACGTGCACAGTCTCACATAACACACACTCCAACAAGCCATTCACACACACTAAACACACTCGCGCTTCGCACAAGCGCGCACACACACTCGCACAAGCGCTCACTCATACACACACTCACACAAGCGCTCACACATACACACACTCGCACCTGCGCGCGCGCACACACACACACTCATCCAAGCCGTCCAGCGCGCACACATACAACTGCCACTTGCACAAGTGCTCACCTAGACACACACCGCACAAGCGCTCACACACACTCGCTCTTCGCACAAGCGAGCACAACACCTCACACAAAGTCGCGCACACATACCCCCCTCGCACAAGCGCGCCCCACATCGCACCTGCCGCACACCACACTCGCACAAGTGCGCCCCACATCGCACCTCGCACACACAACATCGCACAAGCCTCGCAACACCACACACCACTCGCACAACGGCACAAACCACTCGCACAACACCACTACTCGCACAAGCGCGCACACACATACTCTTGCACAAGTGCACACACACTCGCACAAGCGCTCACACATACACACTCGCACAAGCGCTCACACATACACACACGTGCACACAAACTCACACAAGTGCACACACACAAGCACACAATCACACTCACACAAACACTCTCACACAAAACAGTCCTGTTTTATCAGTAAATGATTGAACAGAAGAGCTTATAAATAAAGCATATCTAGGCTTTGATTGTCAAGATGTCAAGTTTTGAATGTTCTTTACTAGCAGAGTGTAATTGTAGACTCGTATTGCCAAAGTATTTACATCTGAGCTGCATGCAGAGAAAAGCGTACAAAGAGTGTTATAAGGATGAAGCTGATGACATGAACCTGTGTGTGTGTGTGTGTGTGTAGCGCTTGAGGACAGAGCGAGACTCTCTGAAGGAGACTATTGAGGAGCTGAGGTGTGTTAAAGCTCAAGAGTCTCAGCTGACGTCAGGTGACTGCTTTAAAGTCCATGCAGTGTCTCATTCTTACAGCATATGTTTGTTTTCAATTCTTTATGTTTGTTTATGTATATGATGGGTTGATATGTGCTGATCAGAAGTGTTTCATCAGGTTTAGTGCCGCTCTGCAATAACGAGCCTTCTGACTTGCTGTCTGCAGAAATTGTCACACCAGAGTTTAGGTAGGTGAAATACAGTAACATGAAGCCGCATGAACACTAAACACACACACACACTCAGATCTCTGTGACGTCCATGAAAGGCTCCAGCAGGATCTGTGCTCAGTTTTATAGCTTAGTAACTCTGGTCACGCTGCCCAACAAACAGCAGCATTGTAAATCAGTTCAGGGATCCAGAAAGAGCTTGAGCTTTCTTCTGCTGATGGAGCTAATTTTGTTAGAAGTCTGACTGCTGAGGTTATCATTGTTCTTGTCCTGACTAGTGTTGTCTTTTCATGTCTCTCAGGGAGCGTCTGATTCGCCTGCAGCATGAGAACAAGATGCTGAAACTGGCTCAGGAGGGATCAGATAATGAACAGATCGCTCTGCTGCAGAGTTTACTGGAGGACGCCAACGCAGAAGATCGAGCCTGGAGATGGAGAACAGGTTCTTGCGCACACACACACACACACACACACACACAACACACCAGGTACACACTCACACACACAGTACACACTCACACACACTAATATAAACAATGATTTTCTGTATGTCTCAGTGTCTCTGAAAGTCATTTCAGCCGCATGCAGCACATCATTCATTGTGCTGAGACCGACTAGACTAGAGCGTGGAGGTCCGCATGTGAATGACCCGAACCCGTGTGTGTGTGTTGTGTGTGTGTGTGTGTGTGGTGTGTGTGTTCTCGGTGTGAATCAGAGCTTCTGCAGGTCATCTCAGGTGATGAGCGGCGACTTCTCTTCAGGAACACGGATCCAAAGCAGAAGATGTGAGTCCAACAGTTCGAGAGTTTGATTGTCAATCACTGAACATCTTTGAATGGACGTGTTACTTTTTTATTTTCACTGATTTAGTTTTGCTCATTGGAAGCAGAACATTATCATTTCTTTTTAGGAGTCCAGTTTGATCTTTATACTCCATATTTTTAATAAATGACGGCTGGGTGAGTGTTAGGAGAAAACACCAGATTCAAAAACAGATACAATAATGAGGTTTAATCTGAGTTATATTGCCCATATTGTCCTCTAGAGGTGTTTAAAGTAAATATCTCCTCAGTAGACTAGACAGCAGGTTATCTAAACAACTAGTCAGCTGTTTAAGGCTGGTTTAGGTTGGTGTTTGACAGACATGCATGTTTATTTCTCAAATCAGCCCTCATAAAACTACATACATCTGGAAGATTGTGCACACTAAAACATCCACTAGTCAGCTGGGTCATTACAGTCAACTAAACCTAAAAACATTGCTACTTTAAATAAAATAAACATGAACTGAAATCAAATATTTAAAACAATTATTTCCACTAGTTTCCAAAGCAACATTTATTGTTTTAATTTAGTTAACTAGATGTACTAAAAAAACTAAAACTGAAATTAAAAACTATACGGACAAAAACTACTAAAAATGACAAGAACATTTTTAGTAAAATTACTAAAGAAAAAAACAAAACAAAACGGACTCAAAACTCTATTAATATCTCAGCTGTACTGAAGGAACAGTGGTGTCTGATCACATTCATATCTCTATTCCTGTGGTGTTTATGGGAATCATTAGACTGTTTATTCATATATTTGCTCTGCTGTTGGTTGTTGATTTGTGTTGGTGTGTGATTGTGCATGAGCTCTTCGGCGTCCTCTGCTGGACACTAACACCCTCAGAAGTGCACACTGTGTAGGGCGGTTGTGTTCCGCTGGAGTCCAGCAGGAGGCGCTACAGTGCTTCACATGAGCATTAATGAGTGTGTTTGCTGGATGAACTTTAACATCTCTGCTTCTTCTGCTGCTGCAGACGGTGCTCATGAAGAGGAAGTGTCAGGAACACCTGTGAGTATCAGCAGGAAGTCACAGAGACTCGGTTCAGCGAGAATGACTGTTTGAGAGTGTGACTGTTCTCGCTCTGTAGGGAGAAGTTAATGGACGCCACTAACGAGCTTCAGAAGAACAGTGCAACGATCGAAGAGCTGGAGAACAAACACTCTTCCAGCGGTGAGACTCACTGATGATCATACATGGAAACGTGTGTGTGTGTGTGTGCGCAGACTGGTTAAACGAGAGCTTGTTGAATGGTTTCAGTTCAGAGGGTTGACGACGGAGACTCGCTGAAGCATACGGATGAAGATTGAAACAGATTGAGGAGAGATACAAGAAATACTGGAGAAAAGCCAAGGTGTACGTCTCACACACTCTTCTCCCGGCTTCCTGTGTGTGTGTGTGTGATATTAATGTTAATGCTGATGATGTGTGTGTGTGCGCAGTGTCTTCGACTCTTGCCCCACACAGAATCAGGGTTCTGCTCCCGAGGTTCAGGCTCTGAAGACCCAGGTGCATGAGCGCGAGAGGAAGCTGATCTCACTCCAGGTCACACCCCACACACACTCACTCTCACTCTCACTCTCTCACACACACACGCTCACTCACACACACACACACTCACTCTCACTCCCACACACACACGCTCACCACACACACACACACACTCATTCTCT
The DNA here is from genome assembly GCA_018155175.1 of Sinocyclocheilus anophthalmus. Taxonomy (NCBI): domain Eukaryota; kingdom Metazoa; phylum Chordata; class Actinopteri; order Cypriniformes; family Cyprinidae; genus Sinocyclocheilus; species Sinocyclocheilus anophthalmus. The sequence goes on from JADLZN010005372.1 coordinate 57,621, forward strand.
CACTCACTCACTCACTCACACCCCCCCCCCCCTCACACACGACACCTCACTCAGGTGGGAAGTCATGGGCCTATTGTAACCCAAAGGTTGCGGGTTCGAGTCTCGTACTGGCAGGGGTTGTAGGTGGGGGGAGTGAATGTACGGCGCTCTCTTCCACCTTCATACCACGACTGAGGGCCCTTGAGCAAACCCCCAACTGCTCCCCGGGCTCCGCAGCATAAATGGCTGCCCCCTGCTCCGTGTGTGTGTTCACGGTGCGTGTGTGTTAACTGCTGTGTGTGTGCACTTAGGATGGGTTAAATGCAGCGCACTAATTCCGAGTATGGGTCACCATACTTGACCTTCCACTTCACTTCACACACACACACACTCAAACACACCACACACACACACTCACACACACACACAGGTTTGTTTTTTGTGAATTGTGGGGACTCTCCATAGACGTAATGGTTTTTATACTATACAAACCGTATATTCTATTGCCCTACACCATCCCTACCCCTAAACCTTCCCCTCACAGGAGACTTTGTGCTATTCAGATTTTCAATACACTCCATTCTGGGTGATTTATAAGCGTTTTGAAAAGTGAGAACATGGGGTAATGTCCTGAAAAGTAACCTTCTCCTTGTAATACCTATGACATACCATTGTCATTATACAAATGTATGTCCTCACTTGTCACAAAAACGCGCACACACACTCTCTCACACACACACCACACACACCGCACTCACTCACACACACACACCTTCCACACCACAATTCGCTCACCTCACACAACTCCTCACACTCTCTCAACACTCTCAACCCGCACACACACCACACACAAACACCTCTCACCTCACACACTCCTCTCACACTCTCTCACACTCGCCGCACCGCGCACACACTCTCTCACACTCTCACACACTCACCCACACACTCTCTCACACTCACTCTCACTCACACACTCACACTCTCACTCACACGCGCGCACACGTCACTCACTCGCGCACCCACACACACACACTCACCACACACGCTCGCACACTCTCACACACTCACGCACCCCGCTCTCACACTCACATCACTCTCTCACACCACACACACACCTCACACACACACTCGCGCACACTCACTCACACACTCACACACGCGCACACACACACACACACACACACACACACACACACTCTCTCACACTCTCACACACTCACTCACACTCACACACACAATATCACACACACACACCCTCAAACCCCCCACAACACAAACACTCACACACCCACTCTCGCACACTCTCACACACACACACACACACACACACGCCCACACCCCACACACACACACGCCACCACCACCGCTCTCACACGCGCACACACACACAAGACACCGGGCCGGACGGGACGGGGTTTCTGTGTGCAGAAGGAGTATGACAAGATGTCGTCTCAGAAAGACCAGGAGGAGAAACTCATCGTATCTGCCTGGTACAACATGGTGTGTATCAGCACTCTCACGAGATCATTCAGTTCAGTTCATCTTTTCACGATACAAAGATTCTACATTTCATTTAGAAGTAGCTCATCTGTGGTGACTGTCACAAAAATCTTGCAGTTAGTTAATGACATGTACTCAAGCAAACGGTGAACACGATCAACAGCAAAGATTATATGCTGTGATCAAACTTACAGCACAAGGTGGTAGTTTTGTAAGTTGGCATCATCTCTTTTCAGGTGTTCAGTCATCTGAGATCTTCATAAGGGCTGGATCCAGACTGAAGCTTGTGTAATTCTTAGTTACCTCAGGATTCCCATCCCGTGGCAGAAATAGAAAAGCACATAGAGAAAAAATAATGTAGCTGCTGTTCAAAGCAAGCAGAGAATGATAATGTGCATTTGATCAGATATAACTGGTGTACAAGGTTATGAGATGCATTATTTGAATGCTTTGCTAATCTAGATTTAAACCGAGAGAGTGTGTCTGAACTCTGAACGCTATCAGGAAGGCTATTCCAGAGTTTGGGGTTGCAAACGTTAGCTTATGGTTAGAGTTAGTGTTGGCATCATATTATCATCTCAAGCTTTTACTGCAGGAAGATCTTTACAGGTGAACAAACGCATCTCATGTATGTTAAACTCACAGCACACGCAGAGAAGGAGTTAATTCAGTAAATTCACTGAATCATGTGCTGTTTGTGTAGAAATAACCAGTGCTGCGCTTATACAGAGCATCTGTGTTTTTCTGTTGTGTGTCACAGATATGAAGTGTTAAATCGTGATTGTGTGTGTGTGTGTGTGTTGGTGGCTGGGGGGTGGGTCGCGCGTGTGTTCAGGCATGGCTCTGCAGTAAAGGCGGCTGATGAGCGTCTGGCCAGCACGGGTTCGGGTCAGTCTTTCCTGGCGCGTCAGAGACAGGCCACCGGCTCCCGCCGGACGTATCCGGGCCACGTGCAGCCCACCGCAGCCAGGTAGAGCGTCGCCACGGCAACCCTCTCCACAGCCAATCAGGATACCTGACTCCACCCCCCCGCCCCCCCCATCCCAACCTCGCTGTCTTAATAGTCTCCTCCCTGATCTGACCAATCAGGGTAACCGACACGCCCACTTTAAATCAAATCAGCAGTAGTGAATAACACGCTCCAAACTAATGCGAGCTTTTTTTCCTGTCGTATGCTTCAACCAGAGGCTTTGCAGTATTTTAAGAGTGTTCTGGAGCGCAGTGTTTTATTTGCTCTTTCGTCTGCTCCTCGCTGCTGTCCTCTTGATTCTTTCATCTGTCCTCTTTTATTTCTCCATTGATATCTATGCATTGAAAGATAGAAGTGTTTCGCATGATGTTTATTAAAATGCACAACAGTCTGTTGTTTCTTCCAGTGTTTTTCGGTGCTTGTTGTTGTTTGTTTTGTTGATTCATTCCCGATGCCTTAACACAGACTCACAGCTGCTGTCGATCCCTGTCTGGCGTCTGCTGGCGTCACGCGAGTCGCATGTGGGCCGTCCGGTCCGGACTCTTTAAAGCCACGATCCACACACTTCCTCCAGTGACGCTCAGCAGACGCTCACCGCTGAATCTGTGTGACTGACACCTGTCAATCTCTTTCTCTCACAGTGACCTTAAAGCATGAGCGGCAGGGGGCGTGGCTGCATGTCATCAGGGGGCGTGGCTGCATGACATCAGGGGGCGGGGCTGCATGACTGCCTGTGATTTGAGCTCATGCTGCTGAGTTTAACCCATCGCTGCACACTAACTAACCCAGAATGCTAACCGCTTTCCTTCCCATCAGAAGTGGGCGGGGCCGGCGCCTGTCAATCATGCTGTGGGCGTGAGCTCGGATTACAGATGGATGAACTCCTACACGTTCCTCATGTTTTCATTTTAGCCTCATTGTCATTGTGGTGTGTTTCAGTATTTCCCGTAGTTCATGAACAAACAAGCTCCTCATACCTGATTCATCAGCATTTTAATCGATTCTTCCCTCAGCGTCTGGCTGCTGGATGTGTTTTGAGTAGAATCAGTGTGAGAATGACAGAGGAACCAGCGCCACATCCTTCTGTTTGTTTTATACTAAATTAGTAAGTGCTTTTGATGAGGATGATGATGATGAAGAATCTGACACAATGTTACAGCGATATTCTGACATTTAAACCTGCTCTGCTGCTTTTCTTCATCAGCTGTTACTAAATATTCCTGTAATAATGCACAGTGATTGCGGGACGAGACGGACTCGTGTCTGTGACGATCAGTGTATCTGTTACTCCAGCAGTGTTCTTGTGTGGTTTTTATCAGGCGGCTGAAGGAGTTTCTCATGAGTTCAGAGGTCAAACACAACCGTCCATGAGCAGAGAAACACCTGATACTTCAGTCGTGATCTGTGTGATACTAAAGTAGCAAATATTCGTTGCATTTGCCAAGTTTTATATTGCTTGTATACAATATGTACATACTGTATGTGTGCGGCTGAAGGAACCGTGTCTCATTCACACTCTGTTGATGAATCTGTGCTTCCAGCGCTGCAAAACTGTACAGTTGTTGTTCAAGTTGTAAATAAAGCTTGTATAAAACATCGTGGCAGTTCTTTGTTTTATCTGCCGTCGTTGATGATCTTTGATTTCTCGTTCTCTGTAGTTGATTTGTGCAGCTTCACTGCTCTCGATGTTCTTCATCTGTTCACTCTAACATGTAAAGCTCAAATGAATGGTGACCTCTGACCCCTGTGAGAGCGCGTTGACCTTTCGGCCGAAGGCACTGACTGAACGCCGTCAACGAAGAAAGACAGGATTTCCAACTCAGACTCACCGAACTCAGACTCACCAAACTCACTGAACCCAGACTCACCGAACTCAGACTCACCAAACTCAGACTCACCAAACTCAGACTCACCAAACTCACTGAACTCAGACGCGCCGAACTCACTGAACTCAAACTCACTGAACTCAGACTCACCGAACTCACTGAACTCACTCACCGAACTCAGACTCACCAAACTCACTGAACTCAGACTCACCGAACTCACTGAACTCAGACTCACTGAACTCAGACTCACCAAACTCACTGAAGTCAGACGCGCCTAACTCACTGAACTCAGACTCACTGAACTCAGACTCGCCAAACTCAGACTCCGGACTCACTGAACTCAAACTCACCGAACTCAGCGAACTCTGACTCACCAAACTCACTGAACTCAGACTCACCAAACTCACTGAACTCAGACTCACTGAACTCAGACTCACCGAACTCAGACTCACCAAACTCAGACTCACCAAACTCGGACTCACCGAACTCGGACTCACCGAACTCACTGAACTCAAACTCACCGAACTCACTGAACTCAGACTCACCGAACTCAGACGCACTGAACTCAAACTCAACGAACTCCGACTCACCAAACTCAGACTCCCCAAACTCACTGAACTCAGACTCACCAAACTCACTGAACTCAGACTCACCGAACTCAGACTCCCCAAACTCACCGAACTCAGACTCACTGAACTCACCGAACTCAGACTCACCAAACTCACTGAACTCAAACTCACCAAACTCACTGAACTCAAACTCACCAAACTCACTGAACTCAAACTCACTGAACTCAGACTCACCGAACTCAGACTCACCAAACTCACTGAACTCAGACTCCCCAAACTCACTGAACTCAGACTCACCAAACTCAGACTCGTCTCTCCGACATCACTGAACTCAGACTCACCGAACTCAGACTCACCAAACTCACTGAACTCAAACTCACTGAAGTCAGACTCACTGAAGTCAGACTCACTGAAGTCAGACTCACTGAACTCAGACTCCCCGAACTCACTGAACTCTGACTCACCAAACTCACTGAACTTAGACTCACCGAACTCGGACTCACTGAACTCAAACTCAACGAACTCCGACTCACCTCACCAAACTCAGACTCACCGAACTCACTGAACTCAGACTCACCGAACTCACTGAACTCACTCACCGAACTCAGACTTACTGAACTCCGACTCACCGAACTCACTGAATTCAGACTCACCGAACCCAGACTCCCCAAACTCACCGAACTCAGACTCACTGAACTCACCGAACTCAGACTCACCAAACTCAGACTCACCAAACTCACTGAACTCAGACTCACTGAACTCAGACTCACCAAACTCACTGAAGTCAGACTCACCAAACTCACTGAACTCAAACTCACTGAACTCAGACTCACCAAACTCAGACTCACCAAACTCACTGAACTCAAACTCACCGAACTCACTCCCCAAACTCAGACTCACTGAACTCAGACTCACCGAACTCCGACTCACCGAACTCACCGAACCCAGACTCCCCAAACTCACCGAACTCAGACTCACTGAACTCACCGAACTCAGACTCACCAAACTCACTGAACTCAAACTCACCAAACTCACTGAACTCAGACTCCCCGAACTCACTGAACTCAGACTCACCAAACTCACTGAACTCAAACTCACTGAACTCAGACTCACCGAACTCAGACTCACCGTAACTCACCCCGAACCCAATCACCGAACCCATACTCCCCTTCAAACTCAGACTCACTGAAGTCAGACTCACTGAACTCAGACTCACCGAACTCAGACTCACCAAACTCACTGAACTCAGACTCACTTAAGTCAGACTCACCAAACTCAGACTCACCAAACTCACTGAACCCAGACTCACCGAACCCAGACTCCCCAAACTCACCGAACTCAGACTCACTGAACTCAGACTCACCAAACTCACTGAACTCAGACTCACCAAACTCAGACTCAACTGAAGTCAGACGCGCCAGACTCACTGAACTCAGACTCACCAAACTCACTGAACTCAGACTCCCCGAACTCACTGAACTCTGACTCACCAAACTCACTGAACTCAGATTCACCAAACTCACTGAACTCAGACTCACTGAACTCAGACTCACCGAACTCAGACTCACCAAACTCACTGAACTCAAACTCACTGAAGTCAGACTCACTGAAGTCAGACTCACTGAACTCAGACTCACCGAACTCACTGAACTCAGACTCACCAAACTCACTGAACTCAGATTCACCAAACTCACTGAACTCAGACTCACCAAACTCACTGAACTCAGACTCACCAAACTCACTGAACTCAAACTCACTGAAGTCAGACTTACTGAACTCAGACTCACCAAACTCACTGAACTCAGACTCCCCGAACTCACTGAACTCAGACTCACCAAACTCACTGAACTCAAACTCACCAAACTCACTGAACTCAGACTCCCCGAACTCACTGAACTCAGACTCACCAAACTCACTGAACCCAGACTCACCAGACTCACTGAACTCAGACTCCCCAAACTCACTGAACTCAGACTCCCCAAACTCACTGAACTCAGACTCCCCGAACTCACTGAACTCAGACTCACCAAACTCACTGAACCCAGACTCACCGAACCCAGACTCCCCAAACTCACCGAACTCAGACTCACTGAACTCACCGAACTCAGACTCACTGAACTCACCGAACTCAGACTCACCAAACTCACTGAACCACTCATCCGACTCAGACTTACTGAAACGCACGCTCACCGAACTCACTGATTCAGACCTCACCGAACCCGACGTTCATCCCAAACTCACCGACCTCAGACTCACTGGACTCAACGCCCCAACTCCGCCTGAACTCAGACCACCGAACTCACTGAACTCTCCACTCACCAAACTCCGCACTCAACTCACCGAACTCCGACTCACCAGAATCCCCAAACGCAGACCGCACCGACTCCCTGAACTCAGACTCACCGACCTCGACCTCACCGAACTGCCACTGAACTCAAACTCACCTAACTCCCGACTCCCCAGACTCCCAAACTCAGACTCACCGGACTCACTGAACTCAGACTCACCGAACTCACTGAACTCACTCACCGAACTCAGACTTACTGAACTCCGACTCACCGAACTCACTGAATTCAGACTCACCGAACCCAGACTCCAACTCCCCAATCACCGAACTCAGACTCCCCGAACTCACTGAACTCAGACTCACCAAACTCACTGAACTCAGACTCACTGAACTCAGACTCACCAAACTCACTGAACTCAGACTCACTGAACTCAGACGCGCCTAACTAACTGAACTCAGACTCACTGAACTCAGACTCGCCGAACTCACTGAACTCAGACTCACCAAACTCACTGAACCCAGACTCACCGAACCCAGACTCCCCAAACTCACCGAACTCAGACTCACTGAACTCACCGAACTCAGACTCACCAAACTCACTGAACTCAAACTCACCAAACTCACTGAACTCAAACTCACCAAACTCACTGAACTCAGACTCACCAAACTCACTGAACTCAGACTCACCAAACTCACTGAACTCAGACTCACCGAACTCAGATTTGCAGAATCTACGTGCATAAGGATAAATATTCACATCTAAGCAAATGAAATGCATCAATGTTCCTGCATTAGATGATGATAAAACGCATTGCAGAGACGTGAGTGTAAAACCGGTCATGAATTCCACAATTGTCATTATCGCAATGTTATGTACTAAAATAACAACTAAGCTGAAATAAATCAATAAAAAATAGATAGGTCAAATTGGAAAATATGAAACACAACAAAATGCCTAAACAACTTTGAAATTAAAGTGAAAACAGAAAATATACAAATAAAATGGAAAAACTAGTATCTGATTAGTATTGCATCCCATTAGTGAGTTAATGATGTGGATTGGTTAATTATATATTTGAAATCATATCAGTTTTAATGAATTAATGTTTAACTGTACATTTCTATGGTAAATGAGTGCAGTTGCTGAAGTCCTGTGCCTTTTCTAATGAATTATGAAATATATATATATATATACAAAAAATCAACAATATTCAATCTACTAGGCTATTGCATCCACATTTGCATTTAGCCTAAATGTAGGCTAGTGATTGAATAAATTGTGACATTTGCCTGTATGTTAAATATGTTTCGGTAGGGTAGATAAAATGTTAAGCTAAAATATAGATTTTTTTTTCCATATGGAACCAAACAACCAACGTCTCTCCCTCATGTCATTCCAAACCTTTATGACTAATTTTCTAATATGAAACACACACAACAACAACAACAACAAAAACATGAATGAATGTTGGTAACCAAACAGTTTTGACTTGTGTGTGTGTTTTGTGTTTGGCTGAAATCTGCTTTAGCGTAATGATGGAGATGAACAGAGGCGCTGCGCTGAATGCTGTGATCATTAATAGTTCTGCTTTCATCTGGTGCACCTGTTTCTGTGTGAAGTTTCTCTTCACACACGTGTGCGTGTGAACATACAGATGTTTCCGTCCATCAGAGGAATGAACCGAGTCGAAGCTTTTTTCTGTTTGATGTGCATCACAATAAACTAACACAGCCAGCATCAAATGAATTTCACAAAGGCAAAAGACAAAGAATTATAATTGGGGCAATCATTTGAATCACAGTGTGAACCGGTTTAAAAGGGTCATATTATGCGATTTCAATTTTTACTTTCTCTTCGGAGTGTTACAAGCTATTGGTGCATAAAGAAAATCTGTAAAGATGCAAAGACTAGTCTTAAATCCAAAGAGATATTCTTTTTAAAATTTAAGAGTCAACCACGCCTACATAAAATGTCTCGTTCTAACACGCCCCCACATGTCTACATCACTATTTGGGAAGATTTGCATAACGCCGCCCAAATGTTCACGCAAAGAAAGAAGGCGTAACTTTTATTCTCGCTGTAGTATTGTTGCCGCCTCCATGTCGTGGAGGCGCTGTGTGTTTCATTGTGAAAGCGAAACTACTTTGTTTTGTCTTCCAAAAAAGGACCGATATCTGCTTCGTTGAAAACCTGCAGGAACCCTGATAACATAGATATTGAAGGGCTCATATAATGTCAGCAGTGCCTCGTGTTAGGGCTGGTTGATATAAGATTGTGATATTATATTGTGTCATGACCTGATGAGAAGCCAGTGTAAGTCTGCATCTAGTGTTTTAGTGTCCATGGAGGGTTTTAAAGCCCTGTGATGATGAGAGAGAGTCATCAGTTTTCATCCAGATGTGTCTCTGATGAACCGTTTCTCTGAGCTCTGGACCTCCACGGTTCGCCAGCTTTGCTCTCAAACGTCGTTCTGTGTGTTTTCTTTCCCAGCAGGGCTGGAAAATGTGTTTCAGAGCCACTCCGGTGCGATCAGTCACGTCCATTGGCCTGCAGTCCTCTAAACTCTGGAACTGGAAATCCTGCAACACCTTCCTCTGGAAACAAAGCCATGATTCTGTGTTTATTGGAGGTGTGATGATGATTTGTGTCTGATGTGACGCCTCTGGACAGCTGGTGCATTCTGGGACAGCGCTGGATAAATAAACACCAGCGCAGGAATTGTAGCATGACGTAATAACACACATCAGCAGACGCCTGTCATGTTAATGGTGTTGCTGTAAATGTGAGGTTTGCTCCAGCGTGAGTGTCTGCAGCAGCTTGTTATGTTTCTGTGGCTGTTCACAGCGTCAAATCGTCAGAAAGCACAGGACTTTATTAGATGTGAGCTCAGACGAGAGGAACATTCAGTCACTTCTGCAAATGGACACACACATCTGATTTATTTGCCTGTTTTTCACACCACATGAATCCCTGTTCCCCCGGAGTGTTGATTGATTGATCTATGGAAGATTTGTCTACATTTGAAATGATTTGGTGCAGTGATGGAGCACTGCGTGTTGTTTCTGAAGGTGATCTAGTTTTTTCTAGTTGTTTTTGTATGAAAAATTATTATGAGTAAAGTTTTTTCAAAATTCTCTCACACACGCACTGTTGAATCATATAACTAATAACAATAATAAAACCATATTCACTTTAGTTCGTTTCACATTCAGGAAGCTAGATTTAGTTCAGGTCGCTCGCGCTCGCATCTGCTGAGCCTCGCACTTCCGTTTTGAAATAATACGGCTCAGTTATTTCCGGTTATATATATTTTCAATGTGCCTTAATCATCTAGTTGACTTCAATGCCTATTAAAACAAGAGTCCGTGGGATGATTTCAAAATCCGGACATTATCAGAGACAGGAGAAGAGATATTCTGATGATTACTGTGTGCAGAATATTCCAAACTCAACGGAAGGTGAGGTTTTAGGAATCAACATCATTTATAAGTTGATCTGATAAAGCAGTGACTGGTAAACACACGTGACTCTCGCGACGCTGCAGTGTGTGTGAGATCTGATGATGAATATGATCAGAATCAACCTTTATTTATCTGTATTTCATATGCTTCAAATATGTAGCCTATGTAAATGTGTCATTTTTCATTCACAATCATTTCACTGTATGCAATGCCAACATATGAATATTTAAAGTGGTCGCACTGTCAACGCCTTACTGTTAAAAATGATTTAAATGTTTAACATCTTAAATTTCTTTAAGGCCGTTACCGCACATGCGTTCAACCATTTAAACATTGGAATAGGAGCACCAATGCACACAAGCATAATGTTCTTAAATTAGCCGTGGCTTTACTACAAATAAAACCAAAAAAATTGCAATTGGGGTTAAACCATAATAAATCACAAATAAACCTGTGTTTTGCTACACTAACCATAGTTTAACCATGGTGTTTAAATTTGGTTATACAAATAATAAACTGCAAAAAAAGGGTAAGTGTAAGGGTGTTTATCAAATTCTTTTAAAACTGTAAATTCAAAAGGTATAAAATATGATCAGTAAGAGAAAATTGTAAAGACAAGCGCTGGACCTTGGTAGGTTCGTGAGGAAATATATTTATTTATTATTCAGAATGCATATTTGGAAGATAAATATATTCATAGGAACATTTCAGCAGGTTGAAGATAATCCATGTTAATGCAGAGAATATGACTATTTGTTTAAAAAAGAAGAAGAAGAAGTCCACCCCTAAAAAACGTAGTATAATCTGCTTTCTCATAAGAAACGGTCTGGATGTAGGTGCTCCAAACAGATTTTTGTTCCACACTCCAGTCCAGCAGGTGGCGGTGAAGCACCTATTAGCTGGTTCGCCAACCGCCAAAAACGCTTAAGAAGAAGACGAAGAAGACGCTCTAAACCAGGGGTGGCGAACCCTGGTCCTGGAGATCTACCTTCCTGCAGAGTTCAGTTCCAACCCTGGTCAAACACACCTGTCTGTAATTATCAAGTGCTCCTTCAGACCCTAATTAGTTGGTTCAGGTGTGTTTGATCAGGGTTGGAGCTAAACTCTGCAGGAAGGTAGATCTCCAGGAACAGGGTTGGGCACCCCTGCTCTAACCATGGCGTCAAACCGGTCCTGAGGCCGTGTCCTGCATAGTTAGGCGCCAACTTGCTCAAACCCACCTGCCTTTAAGTTTCTAGTATGCATATAAGAGCTTGATTAGCTGCTTCAGGTGTGTTTAATTGGGGTTGGAGCTAAACTCTTCAGGAAACCGGCCCTCCAGGACCGAGTTTGGACAGCCCTGCTCTAAACGCTGACCGGAAACTCCCAAGCCGTACTGCGTAGAAAGCGGAAGTAGTTGTGCAAGTAGTTCAATGTGTGGATTTTTCGCATCGGATTCGAGTTTGCTGAAGTTGAACAGGTGAATATTTGAATCTGCTAGTGTTGTAAGTGACTCTCGAGCATCTCTGTTGGGGAAGTTAAACGCAAAGATTTAGTGGAATCCCATTCCCATTGGATGTGTACACGCCAGTGCAGCAGCTCAGGTAAGTTTCCGTTCATGCTTGTTGCTTAATTATTCAGGTTTCTTCAGTGCTTGTTGTTTTAAGCCTGCTTGGTTTTTATTGGCAACATGCTTGTTTCTTCAGGCTTATCTGCTGATTACATGCTTTAGAGCTAGTCTTACTTGGCAACATGCTGGTTGTTGTTGAGGGTTATTTAGTTATTGCTTTAGGGTTCGTTGGTCTTCTCTGGCCAAATGCTTGCTGCTTTAGGCTGATCTGTTTGTTGTTTGCTTGTCTAATTCAGGTATTGGTATCAGCCGAAGGCCGTATGTTCTTCAGAAGGTAATTAGTGCTGTAGTTTTGGAATGTGATCATTTCTGGCACTTTGACTGACTTTCTCTGGGTTTGTGTTCGGGATGCTAGATGTATGGTTTGTTTTGTTGGGTTTTATCATTGCTCTCATGAATCGAAGGTTGCTTGTTGAGCTCCTGCCTAGAACAGAATCATACGCCAATCCAAACTGTGTGCTAATTATCAATTATCTCTGACAGTAGTGATTTTGACTGGGGGTTACTATAGCCAAACGCACACATTTACAGTAAATGACCATTCAAATGTTTATATAACTGTATTTGACATGCATTACAAACATCTGATCTCAGAGCAGCTCTCACAACCCAATACCATTGTTAGTGAAAGAGGTTTTACAAAGAAAAATCCTTTCACGCATTCATTGGCAACCAGAAATAAACCATCCCGTTCAAAATCATAAATCCATCTAATGATTTAGAAGAGCATAATAAAAGATCTCTTCCATAGAGTCGCGGCGCCAGTCATCAGTTCAGGCAGAATCTGTCGAGTCCAAACGTCTCAGTGCCGTAAACAATCACTTAAACACATTTAGATAAACTAAAACTATCTATTCAATAAATTAAATGACTCATTTTTATGTCATAAACAACATTAAGCAATCATCAAATGCATGAAGTTGACAGATAGAAAAGATGAAGCGTAACGGGCTTCTGACATGAAACTCACTTTCGTACAAATCGCTTGAAAGTCTGCTTTTATGTAGAGTCTCACCAAACTGAAGGAAGTGATTTGATGTCTAAGGTTTTAGAAGCAGAAATTCACTGCTGTTTCATGAGCGAGGCCAGTTGTAGTTAAGCTAGTTAGTAGCGGATTTAGTCACAAAAATATAATGACTTATTTATATAATAAGTAAACAAACAAATGCTTTCTTCAAAACTAAATTACATCTATAAAACTTCTGATATTTACACGGAAGTGATTCTTCAAGAGCTGAAGAAGGGAAGTGTTCCGTGTGAAGCAGGAGGAGGCTCAGAGTCTGTCCGTGCGGTTCAGGGTTCATCAGATCTTATAAAAGCAGCAGCAGGATCTGAACACACAGAGCTGTCGCAGTGAGGGCGGGGCTCCAGGAGGAGGAGCCTGAGAACGTCCTGTGCTGATTGGCTCTGCCATGCTCCTGTGGGAGTGTCTGGACTGTGATGTAACCACTCTGTCTCCTGCTAGACCCAGTGATGCTGATGACAGGAGGCGGAGCCTCGTCCATCACACTGCGAGAAGCGAGATCATGAGAAACACGGCTTCATCATCATCATCATCTAGTGATTATCCAAATCCAGTGTACAACATCTGACATTCAGTGAAAATTTTAAATGATGATATAATTATATTTCTACTCCAGCTTGTTGTGTAGTGCATATATTTATGAAAATGCTCTTTCTAGAGTTTTTTCACTTCTTGCTCACTATTAAGCTTATGGCCACTGAACGTCTTTCCTGTGGTCAATGTGACGTTACGAGACATACTGATCTCACTTGTTTTATTTGTGTCTTTCCGCGTTGAAACACTGATTGATTGAGTTCAGTAAGTTGTTCTGTTTCTTCTGATGTTCGTTCATGTTTATTTTAAGTTCAAAGCCTTTATTGTCATATGCACATATCCGTGACCAATGAACTTTGCTGCCATAACTAGTAGTAAAGAGGAAGGGATGGTTCGCTCAGAGCTTGCAATTAATCAAAATACACTTCTGATTTCAAATTTCGCCCTCCAACGATTATGAAATGCCATAATCGAGATAAAAGGATTATTGCGCCCCATTCCCACGCGGTGCCTTTCACGCCAAATCATTTAAAATATGTAACGTGACTTTTGCAAATGGGCCGTGCTTGATAATTAGATTATTATATTTATTCATGTTTTAAAAGCTGAAAATGTTCAATGCGGCGCTTGGTGATTATATTAACTCGGCCGTCGGTTTTATGTAATATATGACGTGAAAAGGTTGAGAAAGAAAAGACGGTGTAACAGATTCCTGGCACTCTTAAGTGCCAAGCAGCCTAATATTCATGCTGCCGACTGTGCTTAATATTGAAGCTAACAAAGACAGAAAACATCAAACACTGCTCTCGACTGAAGACTTTTTAGCTTATAGCAACACAGGAATGTAATTCTTGCGGTGCTTTTATTTTACATCGATTATTCATTTTCTGTAGTAGGCTGTTAGCTGAATACACTTGCATAAACTTAAAGCCCTGTTTGTTTTTCTATTGTATTTGTCCTTACACGGCTTTTTATTTTTATTGTATTTGTAACCCAGATTACTAGAAACCCTGTTGCTGGAAAAAAAAATGCAACATTCATGATTGTGCAAAACCGTATTCTATTTTGTTAATATTTGTAAAGAGAGAAAAAGGAAGTGTATAAAGTTAAATTAAAACTCATTTAGAAAAGTTACTTAATTTAATAAGATGAAGATTGGTCCAATTAGACAAGTGGAAAGTTAGCCCCGCCCTAACGGGTGGAGCCGGGACAGAGATAATGCAACGTTTTTTTGTCCGAGGGAGAAGCCGCTGATGCGATCCTGAAAAAGAAGAGAAAAAATAGAATTTGAACGAACAAACTAACAGTTGTATACATGATAAATAAGATTTTGAGATAAAAGTGTGGATTGAACGTCATTAGTCAATACCACTTGTGAATTCTAGCGTGATGCTACGGGGAAGTACAGCTGAAGTAGAAGTTTGCCTTTCGGAAATTTCATAACTGGGAAAAAATCTAATTCTCTTGATGCTGCACGTTTCCTGGACATTAAGCGATTTCTGAGGAAGATTTTGAACTTGAACTGTCCCTGCTTGGCGTTACAGCCGTCATTGCATGCAGGAACTGGCGAGCCATGCCCATATAAGGACCGATCTTTGTGGATCAAGGAATCAACCGAGTGGTAGGATTGTGTGTATGTTTTTCCTCCCTTTCTTTCTGAACGTTGCTCAGAAATTCTATTGCGGAAGAAGGATCTCGTGTAAGCAGCAGTGAACTGGAACTGAGATTTAGTGGAATCCTAATTCACATCGAGTCTGATATTGTGAGCAGTTAATTTGGTTTGTTGTGATTTTCATTTTTCTATTGTTGTTTTTTTCTTTTTTAAATTCTACTGTATTTTATTTCATCGAATTATTTGGTTATAAATATATATTTATTTTTCTGGAAAACAAGGGTGAAAAAGGTGTTTCAAAGGGTTATAATTTGGAAGGATTGTATTCAAATTCAAAGCTATTCTTACATCAACTAAACCAATTAGAAGTAAATTGAATAAATAGATGAAAATAAATGTTATACACATATTAGCCAAGTAAGGGTCAATTAACTTTACTAGCTTGAATCTAAATAGGGAAAAAAAAGAGGTAAACAATCAATAATAGTCACAAACTAAATAGGAAATATAAAAATATATAAGCAGTCACAATAAGGTAAAATTAAATTTGTTTGGAACAAGTCTTTATTTTTGCCATTACTTTTCTTTTGTGTCATGTTGTGATGTTGTTTTAAATTTCAATGCTTTATCTTATTTGTATTCATTATTTTTTTTTCGCCCAAATACATCTTACCTGTTTCTAACGCAGCCAGTGTTGTCGCCATTGCCTTTCTCCTTGTTGACACTGTCTCTTGAGCGAGTCTAATCTTCTGGTCACTGGTCCAAATCTAGAAACAGTGCACTCCCTTCTCGCTCATTTCTGTTATTCACTGTTTGAGAGGGAGGGTTGCACTCGCGCCACGAAAAGCGTTACAAAAAGTTGGCGAGCCAGCCAGGAGACAGTTGCTTAGCAACAAGGGCAGCTGTAGAAAAGGCAGAAGACGACAATTTGTTTCGAAAGAAAATCCAGAGTTGACCTTACATTTGTGATTATGGAAATCATAGAAAGAGAAAATGTGAATGTGGCAAATGCGGTCATAGTCAAAGGCCTCACATTGACCGAGGCAGACAATGAGTTGGAGACATACTTGCAAAAGTATAGCGAAGTCAAACAAAATTTGATGATCGATGACCCAACTTCTGAGTTCCATCGCAATGCTATAGTGGAATATGCTCACAGTTCTGCGATGCTGGACTTAACGCCCTTGTTACCCTTAACCTTGGGAAGCCTCTTGAACCCAAGTGTTACATTTCAAATACAAGCATTAGCTAGTGTCTGTAATCGGACAGCTAGTGGTGCGGTCACTGAAGGGTACATTGGAATGTTGAAGGCTCTTGCTAAAGAAAGCGGGAGACCCTTCTCAGAAGTGCTTCAGGAGGAGTTAGGAAAACTCCAAGAAGCCCACTCTATTGATCATACTTCAGCAGGCGGACGAGATGCAAGCCTTGATGATTCTCGAAGTGCAGAGGCGGGTGTTCCAGGGCTCATGTGTTGCTCCCCAAGGACCCTGTCGACAAATGCTGAAACCAATGAGATGAGAACCCCAGAGCCAAAAGACCCAACCAAGAGACCAATAGCCCCTGTAATCTCCCCCAACTCAGAAAGCACTATTGATGGTGTCACGGTGACTACTAGTCCTGTTTTTCCTGCGAACATTGTAGACCCACCGAGTGTTCAGAGAATGGTTGTAGAACACATTGTTAAGACTAGTGATGCTGCAATGGCACAGCATGCCACAGTGCGCCTTAGGGCCTTTTCAGGGAGGAGCCCTCGCCCTCCAAACGAACCCGACTTTGATTCTTGGCGAGCAAGCGTAAACCTTCTGTTAAGTGATCCGTCCATTTCAGATTTACATAGAGTGCGGAGAATCATAGACAGCCTGTTGCCTCCCGCTGCAGATGTAGTGAAGCATGTGCGTCCTCCAGCTTTGCCTGGGGTATACCTTGAAATATTAGAATCAGTCTATGGTTCTGTTGAAGATGGCGATGAACTGTTGGCCAAGTTCATGGGCACCTTACAGAACCAGAGTGAAAAGTCATCAGATTACTTGCACCGTTTGCAAGTTATTCTGAGTGCAACGATTAGGAGGGGAGGCATTGAGGAGAAAGATTGTGACCGCTGCCTCTTGAAACAGTTTTGCAGAGGCTGTTGGAACAATGGTCTCATTGCCAGCCTTCAGTTAGAAAAGAGGGAAGCTCAGCCGCCCACTTTTGCTGAGTTGGTTGTGTTAATTCGAACAGAGGAGGGTAAGCATGCCTCCAAGGAAGAGCGGATGAAGAAACATTTTGGGTTGTCAAAAAACCCTGTTACTTACCCGAAACCACGAGCTGCCGCTCCACAAGTGTCGCTTTACTCGCACGAGGCACCAAATACTGTTGCTTCTGAAACCGACCTCCTAAAGAAGCAAATTGCAGAAGTCCTGGCCCAAGTTGCTACTTTAGGTAAGCCCCCAGGTCAGAAGCGCCAAAGTGGACAGTCTGAGAATGAAGAGTTGAGCACTTTAAGGAAAGCATTGGAAGATTTGCGTACTCAGGTAGCTGCTATGAAAGTGTCTGTTGCCCAAAAAGAGAATTGCGATAACACAGATAACTCAGAAGTCGCTAAACTGCGACGACAAGTTGCTGAACTGCAAGCCCAGAGTGCTGCTCGACAGAGTTATAGAGACTACTCCCATGAAACTGCTAGTCCCCGAGTTTTTCCGCCTCAGAATTTGTCTGAGACAGACACTGGTAGAGGTTATAGAAGGGCCCAATCAATGGCCAACCGGCCTCGCCCTGGATATTGTTTCCGATGCAGAGAGGACGGCCATTTGGCTGTTGCCTGTGATAATGCTGCTAACCCCCCATAAGTTGAGGAAAAGCGGCGTAAGTGGAGAGAGCAACAGGCCCAGTGGGATTATTTGCATGGGAATTCCTCTTTGCCTTTAAACTAAAGGAAGTCTCCGTAGCAGGGCGTACGGAGACAAGGTGTAAAAGTAGCCGCCCTAAATGTTATAGGCAAGTGCCTGTCATGAGCAGTCAACATAAGTCATCTTTAAGGAACCTCCCGAAGGGGTTAGTAGGAGTAAAGTGCACTGCGCAGATCATTGTCGGTGGAAAAGAGGTAGATTGTCTCCTAGACACGGGGTCCCAGGTTACTACGGTTCCCCAGTCGTTCTATGAGGCACATCTGTCTGATCTCCCGCTGAAGTCATTAGAAAATTTGTTGGAGGTGGAGGGAGCCAATGGGCAAGCCGTGCCATACTTGGGGTACATCGAGCTGGCCTTGAGGTTTCCTAAAGAGTTTGTAGGCATTGAAGTCGAAGTCCCCACTTTAGCTTTAGTAGTTCCAGATCTAAAGAGTCTGTCACAAGTTCTTGTCGGTACCAACTCCCTGGATGTGCTTTACAGCCATTGCATTAGGGAGAATGAGAGTAACCCTTGTTCAGGCCTCCATGGATATCAGGCAGTGCTTAAAGTCCTTGAAGCAAGGTGGAGGCAAACTAGCAGTGAAGCATTGGGGCATGTGAAGCTGATAGGAAATCTCCCTGAAGTTGTGCCTGCCGGGAGCACAGTGGTTCTGAATGGCTATGTTCAACTTTGGGAACCTTGTATGGAGAAGTGGGTAACTCTTGAGCCAGCAGGCGCTCTTCATAAGCATGTCAGTTTTGCCCCGTTAAAAATGGTACGCACAAACCGACATATTTATCCCCACCAAAGCTATACGTGCTGACGGAGAATCCCAATGCTTGATACAAGAGGGATTATAGAGGGAGAACCAGCCCAGAAATTCAAATAGCAAACGATTGACAAGAGGGAATCCCGAACGCACCTGCCCATGCTAAACGCTTACCATTGTGAGTAATCAGGCGGGAACGTCCTCTGTGTCTGCAGATTGGAGGGATGCGATATCGAACCTGTTAATATTCCAGGCCGGAGGTCTTTGCTTTACATGATCTCGATTAGGCTATTACAAGCGCGCTCAGGGTAAAACATCCAATCAGAATAACTGACGTAGGACACCCTTTAAGCATAGGGCGCGTCCAATTCACCCCCAAGACATCGATGCTGTTCGAAATCATCTTCAGGAACTAATGACTGCTGGAGTTATTCGTGAGTCAGAGTCCCCCTTTTCTTCACCCATAGTGGTAGTCCGAAAGAAAGATGGCTCGGTACGGCTCTGTATCGACTTCCGAAAGTTGAATTCCCAGACGATCAAAGACGCATATGCTCTGCCCAATCTAGAAGAAGTCTTTTCTGTACTTACGGGCTCAAAGTGGTTCTCAGTGCTTGATTTAAAGTCTGGGTTCTACCAGATTGAGATGGATGAGGCCGATAAGTGCAAGACTGCCTTTGTATGCCCTCTTGGATTCTGGGAATTTAATAGAATGCCCCAGGGAATCACAAATGCGCCAAGTACGTTCCAGAGATTAATGGAGCGGTGCATGGCGATTGAACATACGGCATCGAGGGAAACGGGTGCTAGTCTTTATTGATGACCTGATAGTCTTTTCAAAGACTTTGGAAGAGCACGAATCGCGGTTAGTACAGGTCCTCAATCGGCTCAAAGAGTATGGATTGAAGTTATCGCCTGAAAAATGCCGTTTCTTTCAGACGACAGTCAAATATTTGGGGCATGTTGTCTCGAGGGACGGGGTAAAGACTGACCCGGCTAAGATTGAAGCTCTAAAAACTTGGCCAAGGCCCACAAATTTGAAAGAGCTGAGAGCTTTCTTAGGCTTTGCAGGGTACTACAGAAGGTTTGTGTGTGACTACTCGAAGATAGTCAAACCTCTCACGGGACTCACTGAAGGGTACCCTCCACTTCGTAGGGGCCGCAGTGGGAAACGAGAGGGGGGTGAGTACTTCAATACCAAAGAGCAGTTTGGTGAACGGTGGACTAGTGCATGTCAGAATGCCTTTGATGCCATCATTTCTAAGCTGACCTCTGCTCCTGTCCTGGGATTTGCTGACCCCAAACTCCCATATACGCTTCACACTGATGCCAGTACGACGGGGCTTGGTGCGGCATTGTACCAGGAGCAGGACGGGCAGATGCGGGTAATAGCGTTCGCCAGTAGGGGACTGACAAAGAGTGAGGCAAAATACCCAGCTCATAAGCTTGAATTTTTGGCATTAAAGTGGGCTGTCACAGCCAAGTTCAGCGATTATTTGTATGGCGCAGACTTCACTGTCATAACAGACAGTAATCCCCTGACGTACATTTTGACTTCCGCAAAGCTTGATGCAACCAGCTTTACCGAGGGTCGTTTCGTCTAGCCTTGTCGACTTATACATTTAAGGCTTCCCATAGTTACAGAGAAGGAAGTCAAAATAAGGAGGCAGCAACGGTCTTTCCCGGCGTAGCATGGTGAGCCCTTGATGATCTACTCTCATCAGAAAGAAGAGAGAAGCGAGAAAGGATCAAGCAAGTTACAGCTCCACCACCTTGCGGAAGAGCCCCCCCCCCGGGATTGGGTCTGAGTTCTCTAGCAACATGCGCACCCTAGGCCGACAGACGTTCAGGCCGTAGCAGATGTTGTGAAAGCCATTTGTGAGAGGCATGAGGTGATTGGTTTGTCCAAAGGCCCTGGTCTGGCACACCCTTCTATTACATTGGTTGAGTCTCTCACTCATTGTGTTGACGCCTTGCCAAATGAGTTTCAGCACGAGATTGAGCATGGTCTTCCTGATCTCCTTCATCTCTCAGAAGCCGCATTAGTAGAATGGCAAGGGAAAGATCCAGAGCTTAAAGTGATAATTGAGTGGATGAAAAGTGGGACTAGGCCAAGTACCCTGAGGAGCCAGCCACCTGACATAGTATTGTGGTTGAGAGAGTGGAGTCGACTTGAGCTGAAGAATAGGGTGCTGTATAGGAAGAGGCAGGAACATGGGGCCTCTCACTATCAGCTAGTGTTACCAGCTGGGCTAAGGGAAATGGTGTTGCGCAGTCTCCACGATGACATGGGACACTTGGGTATTGAGAGAACTCTGGACTTAGAAAGGTCCAGATTCTTTTGGCCCAAAATGTCCCAAACTTTTGAAAAGAAGATCAAGACCTGTGAACGCTGCGTACGCAGAAAAACGCCTCCAGACAGAGCAGCTCCTCTGGTCAACATTCAAACCAGTAGGCCTTTGGAGTTGGTCTGCATGGACTTTTTGTCGTTAGAACCGGACCACAGCAATACAAAGAACATATTGGTTATCACAGACCATTTCACGAAATACGCCGTGGCGATACCGACTCAGAACCAAACAGCTCGTACGGTCGCAAAATGTCTCTGGGAAAATTTCTTGGTACACTATGGGTTTCCTGAGAAACTACATAGTGACCAAGGGCCCGATTTCGAATCCCACACAATCAAGGAGTTGTGTCATGTTGCGGGTATTCATAAGATTCGTACCACGCCTTACCACCCCAGGGGTAACCCGGTAGAGCGTTTCAACCGGACACTTCTCCAGATGCTGGGAACTTTAGAGAACGAGAAAAAGTCCAAGTGGAAGGAGTTTGTGAAGCCTCTAGTACACGCATACAATTGTACGCGCAACGATACAACTGGGTATGCTCCTTATGAGCTCATGTTTTGCGAGACCGCTCCACGATGCCGGATTGCCCCGGTGATTAGATAGTTAGCTTGTGGGGTTGCCCTAGCAGAAGAGCATGACAGGCCAAGTTCACCGTGACCAGCGCCAACCCGCAATATTTGTGCAAAGAGGAATTGGAAAAAAGACGGTGCGAGGAGTATGAGAACACGATAGCCAAGAAGAATGCTGCAGAATTAGCACGAGCGTAACAAAAAAAAAAAAAGGTGGGCTACTGGATGAACGTGGCTGTGTTCGGTGCTTCTACTGTGGAGGAGGGGGACAGAAGTCATGTGTGCGCAACTGTTTGGTTGCCGAGGGGAAGCATATTTTTTAAATAAAAGCTCGCTGACAAGTGGGAGCAAGGTGTCCAAGTAGTTGTCAAGAGAGCGGGAGACTTACCGGTGTACACTGTCCGACCAGTTGGGCAAAGTGGTCCTCTAAGGACGTTACATCGTGACTTGTTGTTGCCCTGTGGGTTTTTGCAAGCAGAAAGGCATGAGCAGTGGCCAAAGCAAACGGTTCACAGGCCCAGAACTAGAGCTTATTCATGTAATGATGAAACACAGGATCCAGAGTCTGGTTGTGAATATTCCGGGTCTGAGGATGATCAGTTCTTTAGTCCTGTACTTGAGGATTTTGAAACTCGAGTTCTAGTGAGCCCTGAGCAATTACCTTACCCAAAAACTCAGAATGTCCTAATTGACTTACCTGTTGTTGAACCTGCTAGAGAAAGCATACCTACCTATGGGTTTTCAGAGGAGAATCTGGAGGAACCTGTAAGGGAAAGCTTAACTGATTGTAGACCTGTGGAAAAAAGCTTACTTGAGTCTGGCGAAGTAGAAACATCTTCTGTTGAGCTGGATTCAGGTCACAATGATTCAGGATTGGATCTCCATTCCAAATCTGTAGATGAGTTTCTCACCCAGGAGGCTGAAACAAAAGTTGATTGGGAGGTTGAGAACAGAAGTAAAGAGAATCCAGCTCTAAATGAAACTGTGGATGCTGGAGGTGATCAGAGTGAACAAACAAACAACACTAAGTTTGAGGAAGGAGCTATTCCTAGGCGTTCGCAAAGAGAGCGGCGGCCTGCAAAAAGGCTTGAGTATCCCCAGTTGGGGAATCCACTTACTGTGGTTATCCAATCTCTGTTACAAGGTCTGAGTGTGGCATTCAGCACTTCTTTGGAGGAATTGAATGTGGTTTCTGTTGATGATGTGCCTGTGGTTGTGACCCAACCGCAAAAATATGCAGATGCAACGGGACGTGCATGTGTTCAAGAGGGGAGGGTGTAACCCAGATTACTAGAAACCCTGTTGCTGGAAAAAAAAAAACTACAACATTCATGATTGTGCAAAACAGTATTCTGTTTTGTTAATATCTGTAAAGAGAAAAAAGGAAGTGTATAAAGTTAAATTAAAACTCATTTAGAAAAGTTATTTAATTTAATAAAATGAAGATTGGTCCGATTAGACGAGTGGAAAGTTAGCCCCGCCCTAACGGGTGGAGCCGGGACAGAGAGGATGCGATCCTGAAAAAGAAGAGAAAAAATAGAATTTGTACGAACAAACTAACAGTTATATCAGATAAGTAAATGATAAATAAGATTTTGAGGCATAAAAAGTGTGGATTGAACGTCATTAGTCAATGACCACGGGTGAATTCTAGCGTGATGCTACGGGGAAGATACAAGGCCTGAAGTTGAAGTTTGCCTTTCTGGAAATTTCATAACTGAAAAAAATCGAATTCTCTTGGTAAGTGAAGTGAATAAATCCTCAATTACTGAGGTTATTTTGTGTAAATGTTTGATAAATGGTGTTTAACCATTAACTGCTGTTGTATTATATTCAGTTGTATGTAAAAGACATATAAACGTTTATCTTCTGGTTTAAAATTAGAAGAATATTGTGTGAATGTGCTAACTAACTAATGTTCCGTAGTTAAAAGTTACTTTGAGCAGTTTACAAATGTTATTTTGATGGTTTTGTCGTGTATTCGAGCTATGAGCTAACGGCTGATCGTGTCTCACGTCATGCGGGCAGATGAGGCCTAAGTGCGTCATTTAAAAAATGCTCTTTGCACATATATGCAAATTCAATGTGTTCATGTTAGATGAAAATTAAGTTAAATGTTGAATTGTTTATTTGCAGGATTCCATAATGCTGTATATTAAGGAGATATTTGTATACATTCAGCAGATGTATATTTTTGAATAGATACCGTATTTGAAAGGAATGTCTAATTGTATTTTTTTTGGCTTTGTCTTTTGCAAGGCTGGGTCTTTTCTTTTTCCCCTTTTTTCTGTCCTTTCTTGTTTTCTTTCTATTTTCATAATTTCCTGAGTCAGATGCTGCACGTTTCCTGGACATTAACCGATTTCTGAGGAAGATTTTGAACTTGAACTGTCCAGCAGCCTTCGTCGTCTGCTTGGCGTTCAGCCGTCATTGCATGCACGGAACTGGCGTAGCCGCATCATTGCCCATATAATTAAAAATCCCTTTACAAAATAAATTAAGGCCCTCATCTACCACTAGCCAACTTCCACAAGCCGGTCTTTGCTGGATCAAGGACAATCAACCGAGTCGGTAGGAATTGTGTGTTATGTTTTTCCGTCCCTTTCTTTCTTCTGAAGTGGCTCAGAAGAAATTCTATGCGGATAAGAAGATCTCGTGTAAGCAGCAGTGTGTTGTTGAATGAACTGAGTTTATGTTGTGGAAATCCTAATCTACATCGAGTCTGATTGTGATCGCCAGTAATTTGGGTTTGATTGTGATTTCAATTTTCTATTGGTGTTTTTTTCTTTTTTGTAAACTGTCTACTGTATTTTATTTACGAACCTTATCCCTTGGCTTATTAAATATATATTTATTTTTTATGGAAAAACACGGGTGGAAACACAAGCTGTGCAGTGTTTGTGTTTCAAAGGGTTATAATTTGGAAGAATTTATTCAAATTCAAAGTTATTCTTACATCAACTAAACCAATTAGAAGTAAATTGAATAAATAGATGAAAATAAATGTTATACACATTGGTCAAGTAAGGGTCAATTAACTTTACTAGCTTGAATCTAAATAGGAAAAAAAGAGGTAAACAATCAATAATAGTCACAAAACTAAATAGAAAATATAAATATATATAAGGGGTTACAATAAGGTAAAATTTAATTTGTTTGGAACAAGTCTTTATTTTAATTTTTGCCATTACTTTTCTTTTGTGTCATGCTTGTGTTTTCAAATGTCAATACGCGTTATCTTAATTGTATTTCATTTTTTTTTTGCCCAAGATAAATCTACCTGTTTCTAAGCAGCCAGTTTGTGTTTGTAGTTGTGCCATACTTGCCTTTTCCTTGTTGACACTGTCTCTTGAGCGTGCTGTACTAATCTTCTGGCACCTGGGCTAGAATCTAGAAAAACAGTTTTGCAGACTCCCTTCTCGCATCTTTGGTATTACTGTTTGAGGAGGGGAGCGGTTGCACTCCGCGCCACGAAAACGCGGTTATCATAGGCATTAGGGCAAAAAGGCACGAATAACAACTGGTAGGTACCTCTGATGGAACGTTTGATCTGCCCACACGGGTAAATGCACTCTTTGGGCAGGCAGTAAAGAACGAGGTCCACTGTGTGTTTCATTACTAGATGCAGACCAACATTGTGCTTGTAAGCACCACACATGCTTACTCCCTTCCTCCCGTTGCCTGCTCGTCCTGCCAACGGTCTTTAGTTATAAGGAGCGTTTGACCAATGCTCGCTTGTCACCCCCCACACACCCTATGCATCTTCTTCCCCTTCTGTCCAGTTATGGTGTTAGGGGTGTTGGGGTTTTTTGTTTGGGGCACTGAGACATTGGGGAGGCGTGTCATTCTTTGTTGGGGGCAGTTTACGATGTGTTCAATTGGTGAGACTTCTGACTACTGGGGGGTTGCTGTACCCTGATTACTTTCGGCTGGGACCGGCATCACAGAGGTGGTTACTGATGTACGGGGGCTGTTACTTTCTGTAAGTAAAAATGTGGGCGGACCTGTCTAGCCCACGTGTTATTCAACTAGCTGCCTTTTATTTATCATTGCGTGTTTCCAGTCCACGCTTTATAAGTTGAGTAAGCTGTAAGTGAACATGAGCATGCAGGCTTATTGTGTGCACGTGAGGATCCGCTCACATCACAACGCGCACTAAGTTGTCTCTGAATTGCTAACACGTGTTTAATGGTTTCTTGAAGTGCTGGTCCCTTGGACCATCTAGGGTTTGCTATGCCTTTTTTTTCTCTATATTTTTCATTGCGACCTTTTATCTGGTCCGTGCTATACCATCTTTATTTCTCATTTCCTCTTGCCCCGTTAATTTCTGAACCGTGGTTTTCTTCGTTTGCCTATGGTTTCCCTTTTTGACCAGTTCTCCACCAGTTTGATTTCCCCCCTTTTCCGCTCTCTTATTTATCCAAAACTACGCGAAACATGCCCACTTTTACCCCAACGTTTGGCCACAGTTAAAGACCGCGTCGCAAGGCCTCTTCTTAACCACTTTGATAACCAGAATGTAGATTGACAGATTTTATTCCATAGATTGCACGATCTGCAAGTGACTTGGACCCATTGATCTATACTACCACTTTGTGTTTGGACGGACAGATTGTGATATGAGCCAACTACCTCCTCTGAGACGGTCCCCCCCGCCCAACAAATATTCGTTATTTTTAGTTTTGCATAAAAAGGGACCAGAAATTGTGATGCTTATTTGGGACCACTGGTTTACATTGGCAAATCGTGTACCCAATTAAATTATTTAAGCAATGGTTACAAAACAAAATAATAGTACACTTCCAGGTAAGCATGGTTTTCCCCATATTTTCCCTTTGTTACGTGATAACAAACCACCCCCTTCCTTTTTTCCTCCCGCTCATTTTACCACCCTCAACCAACCCCCCGCACAAAACCACATATGGAATTTAGGTCCTATCCCTACCTCTCTATGAGGCAAGATCTTTCCTTCACCCAAAAGTTTTGACACTCACCCCCGTTTTCCACTTGAAGCTGCCCTTTTTTTTATTGATTTATTCCCCCCCCCCCCTCACTTCAGCACCGAACCTCGCGACTCCATGGATACCCACAAACCCTCCTTGACTGCACTTTTTCTTTTTTTCCCCCTATCTCAAACCACGTGACCCGAACCCACGTAAAGAGACCACTACACAGGATCTTTCCCTCAAAACAATCTCAACCCCACAAGTACAGCTAGTCGACATCAGGCAGAAAACACCAAGGCGTAAAATAGAGCATTGGTCTCCCTTCTGTGGTATGTGTCTTTTATTGAGGTTAGTCCGACGATGATACGGCAGAGAGAGCTCATCAACTCGGTCACCATTCGTCAAACTTTTTCAACTGAATTTTTTTGTAATAAGTCCTTAATTGGGGAACCCCTTTTTCTGTATTACCTATTGTGTTTTATTGCATCGGTCAATTTCAAATTCTGTATGCTTGTTTACCAAACGCATAAACAATACCATCATTGTCCATAACATGTTTTATTCATTCTACCCCGAATACATTAGCCACACCATTCTCGAAATACCATACTTAAGTTTGACCAGTTACTTTTAGGCAACACTCCGATTTAAACTGTGCCTCAGTCTTTAATTTGTCCTCAACCGCCGTGCATGTGTCGTAAGTCGCTTGTCATTGGCCCAGTTGAATGTGAAACTCTTCTTTGAGATTTCGCAGAACGGCAGCCACTGAGGAATAAAAAATATTATTATGCAATCTACCCCAGCACTTCCCGCTCTTGCTGTCCTCAACCACCTTGCTCTGCCCTCAAGCAACTGATCCTTCTTGGAAGTCCAAAACTAATGACCTACTACTTTCATGAGATTATTTTGAGCTTGAGCTCTGTCATGGTTCCCACCCCAGCTCATTCTGGTCAGTCGCCCACCCCCCGCCTAACGTCTACCTGCGCAAAATCCGACCTACTTTCCGATTCGACCATTCTGCACACCAATTCTGACCGCATTTGTGCTTTCAATGACGCCCTAAACGTTAACAGACAGCACTTGGACCTCACGGTTGGCACGGGAGTTCACGAAAGAGCAATGCTAACCATGCAAAGACCGCATCACTTTTCACTCCCGTTTTATTTAGCATCTTACAAAAATTTTTTCCGCCAATGTAGTCGATAGGCACAGTCTAAAAGACATGTACTACACCTTCAACTTGAATTTTACTATCAGGTTTTTCTAGTTTCGGACATACTCGATGTCTGTGAATTAGTCTCGCTCATCACCAGCTTTCCTCTTGACTCATTGCTCCCCGCCGTTAGACCAGCACTAAGGCAGTGTTCCCTGCACCAGCCCCAGCGACGTCCATGTCCCTGTGTAACCTTAGAGCCATTGTTCTCCCTTCTGTTTGTATGTGTCTTTTATTGAGGTTTCCGACGTGATTCAGTCAGAGAGCTCTCAACTCGGTCACATTCGTCAACTTTTTCAATGAATTTTTTTGTAAAAGTCCTTAATGGGGAACTGATTATATTGTATTTGTAATTTTCAATCTTTATTGCTTGTTTACAATGATATAAAATATCATATTGTCATAACATAATTCAAGAAAATAGCAACATTCTTAAAATAATAATTACGGACCAGTTTAAGGAACCTGAAAATGTGCCTCAGTAATGCCAAGCGTGCATGTGTAGTAATTGATTGTCATGGCAAGTAATGTAGAAACATTCTTGAGATTTGAGAACTGCAGCAGAGAAGAATAACAACATATTATTATGAATAAAGCCGTGTTCCTCACACCTTTGCTTGTCTTCAGAAGACTTGGAATATCAACTATATGGACTACTACTTTCATGAGACTTTTTTGAGCTTGACTCTGTATGGTCATGGTATGCATTAACTTTATGGAAAAGATCCGATTAGAAATTCTGCAAATTCTGCGTTTGTGTTTCATGAAAGAACAGCACTGGAACAGGTTTGGAAGGACAAGAAAGCAAGTAAATGAAAAGAGAATTTCCAGTTTTATTTCCACTTAAAAAAGATTTTTTCAGCCAATGGAGATATACAGTAAAAGACATCAAATTTGAATATAACAGAGTTTCAGTGGCATTAGAAAGTCTCCTATCACAGCTGATCATTGCTGGTCACCAGCATAAGGTGTGTTTTGCACACAGGAGCCAACGTCGGATGCTGGTTTTGCTTGTGCAATGAGCATGTTAAGGGCCCCAAAAGACCCCGAAACCTTGAAAAAAAAAATACAAATTTAAATGTATTTACTTACTAGAAGCTTTTATCCAAAGCCACAAATGAGGAATACAACTATAGCTCTGTTCAGAGCTTGTTCTTGTGAGTGTCAATAAACTTTATTCATCTGTATTTATGACTGAGTCTCTTTGCCATTATTCGGTAACAGACCTGCGTGTCCTTATTGGGGATGATATTCCCTGTTGTATTCCGGTGTGGCGTAGTGAGCCGTTTTGCAATTGGTGCGATCTAGAAAGTCTTTGTTAGATGGGTTCAATTTCTATTTCCCTTCTCTTAGAGTCCAGAGTTAGAGTTTTCTGATCTCTGCACTGCCACATCAGGGAAATAATAGAGCCCATCTTTCATTGGTCTTTTAGAAAAATTATGCTGGTAAACCAGCTTCTAACAAGAAATTCCTGGGGGGTGATGATTTTTTTTTTCTTCCAATTACCAGGGAACTTCCTACCTACATAAACTGACCTGACACGCATGGTTCCTTCCTGTTTAACAGAAGCTTCATACCTCCTAAGTAAAACAAGATCTTATCACTCCCATAAAAGGCAGATAGAATGTAAACATGTTAAACTGTCTTCCTTATAAAACCGAAGAGCAATATACCGCACTTGTAAACGAGTACTGTGGAATGCAGATTTCGTCAATCGAATCATTTTTCAAAAATGTATAACAGAAGACAGAAAGCAAAGAAAATTTGCTCCATAGATTACAAATCTTACAATCTTACACTGTATCACTGTAATTTGTCTGGGAATTAATCAGTTAGTTTTTAGTTCGTGGGGCAATTCACAAAAATATTTTAATTTAAATAGTCTTAGATATCCAGCAGAGTTTGACACTTCACCCAAATAGGAAAATTCATCCTCGTGTCATTACAAACATTTTCTGGCATATATTTTTAACTGTTTTAATTATTTACACTTTAAATATTATGCTATAAAACTCATTGGGGTATAAAACAATTTGAACTCCACTAACATTGTGTTTCAAGAAAGTCATACATGTTTGGTAAAACATGAGGTTGTGTAATTGATGTTAGAATTTTCGTTGAACTGTGGAATTTTCATGTAAACTATCCCTGAAATGTTTACTTTAAAAAGCATAGCAAACTTTTCCTCTCTTGCAGGGTCATAAATGACCTTTAGAAGCAACAGACGCATATCCATGATGTTGTCAATGACAATAGATTTTAATGATCATTTATATGTATTTATATTTGCTGAGGTATTTTATGAATTTTTTAGGAGATTGAAGCACATTTCAGTCACTACTCACAAATCACTACTTTGCAATTGTGCACTTTGCAGGCTGGGACATTGCATTAAAAATAATAATTCTGTTCTGTAATCATTTTCTAACTTGTACGGCTGAACAGCACATCAGATCTTCATTTGCACGAGGTCTTGTTATATACTATATATATATATATATATATAAATATATATATATATATATATAAATATATAGAAAACCAAATGAAATAAATTCACATTTTAACAAATTCATGGAAGTTAGATGAAAAAAAAACTAGGGGAAAAAATGTGCACGCTGTATTTTCAGCACACCAATTTGAACT
This sequence comes from Sinocyclocheilus anophthalmus, assembly GCA_018155175.1. Classification (NCBI taxonomy): domain Eukaryota; kingdom Metazoa; phylum Chordata; class Actinopteri; order Cypriniformes; family Cyprinidae; genus Sinocyclocheilus; species Sinocyclocheilus anophthalmus. Next base: position 88,352 of record JADLZN010005372.1, read on the forward strand.
ATTAGAAACCAATAAACAAAACCCACTGCTGGGGAAAACAAAGTGTAACTGTTAAAACATAAAATCTTCAAATATTACAGCAAAGATGTAGCTTGTTCAGGCTCGGACTTAGTCCCCATCTGGTACATATTACATTTAACATTAATATAAACTAACGATATCTCTGACATATTGTGGAGTAAATGAAGTGGACAGAACTGATGTTTTATTTTACCACTATATACTACTTTTATTATTTTCAGGCCTTGCAGACTGAACCTTTGTTATAAAGTTCCTTGGTGCAAAGGTCAAGACAATAAAGTTGGCCCTACAATATAGGAGTCTTTTTTTCCCTGGTTCAGAATCAAACGACAAGGAGTTTAATATATTTAATTTATATATAATATATACCTCATATATCTTGTTTTTCTCTTAAATAGCAAATAAGCAATCAGCACAATATGTTGATATTTTTATAAAGGTAGATTTATTATGCACAAAATTACCCTTTTTATAAATATCTTGTTCCTATGTATGCTGTGCACTGATACAGTCTTTGGGCAACACAGAGTAAATACAAGCTCATTGAACCGTTGAAACATTCAGGTTGTGAGATACTTCGGGATAATTTAGGACCTAGTAAATGTGAGCATGTCAGTTTTAAAGCTTGCTTTCATTAAGGAATATTGTTGAAGTGTCAGTGTATGAGATCACAGAATAATATTAAGATGAAACCTTTTAAAATCTGAGTCTGTATCTAAACTGGATGTCTTTTGTTGGCTGCATGGAGCCAAAGCCCCATCGTCTGATATCAATACCTGGAATCTCTTCATTGGGATTTTTCAGCTCAAAGTCAAAGTAGGATAGCATGAGAAAGAGAAACTGCTTCAGCTCATTTGTGGCGAAGAATCTTCCCGGACACATAGTGGTTCCTGCTCCCCAAGGCATGTTGTAGTACTTGAGTTTCTTTCCACCTTTGTAGAAATCAGTCTTTTTGTTTCCATCTGGCGTGAGAAAACGGTCGTACTTGAAGGTGTAGGGATCTGGGTAAACTTCTGGGTCCACCTGAACGGCTATGTAGGGGAAAACCGCCACTCTGTCGCCCTTACGGATCTTGTACTCTTGTCCGCTGGCCATGTTGATGGTCATATCCTGCAAAACGGCTCTCGTAAGGACCGGGGCAGCTGTCAGACGGAGGGTCTCCTCGACTGCGCTGTCTAGGATGGGAGTTTTAAGGAGCATATCCCTAGTCAGTTCAATCAGCGGCCCGCCTCGTTTCACCTCCTGCCCCGTTTCTCTGAGAATCTCCTCGACTTCTTTCTTCACGGCGTTCATTGCGTCAGGGTGCTTCATCAGGTACAAGAGCAGCCAGAAAGCCGCAGGACCCGTGTTTCCCTGAGAGGCCCACAGAAGCAGAAACATGAATCGATCCTGCATGAACTCCTGCATGCCCTGTTCGTCTCTCACCTGTTGCTGGTCACTGACCCAGCTGCTGATGTTGTCTCTGGATCTCATCTTCTGCACTGAAAGCGTGCTCCAGAACAGCCTTTTCAAACGCTCGGCTTCCATCTTCTCACTAGGTCCCAGGACACCATAAGCCAGATTCGGGAATAACTGGTCATATTTTCGGAATTCCTTGAAAAGTTCATCCGAATGCTGCCGGTCAATTTCCTTCGCTTTGTCCAAAGTCCCTGTACTTTTGACCGACTCGTTCCCAAACAGAGCCAGGTAGCCAGCGCGAAACACAATGTTGTAGCTGTATGTAAAGAGTCCGGTTTCTTGCCATTGCTTGTCATCTCCTGATCCAACGCTATGGAGCATCAGATTCTGAAGATTGGACATCATTGCCTGAGTCATGACGACCAGACCATCTCCCATGAGATGTTTGGTACTTGATGCTTGGAGAAACTTGTGTTCGATTTCCATGGAATTGTAGCCAAATACTCTCGCAACCAGCTGTTCTGCAAATTTAGTAAAGTCCAGCTTTGTTCTGGCCTCTTTGACCACAGAGCCGAAAGAGAGTGGATCTGTGATGAAATGGAAATAAAAGCCTCCCAGCTGAACTGTGAAAATATCTCCGTGTTTGTCTTTCATTCTCTGCAGGAATTTGGCCGTGTCCTTCCTGAATTCCAGCACATGGCCAAACCAGGGAATAGGACCCTTATCTAGAGGGGGTTCTCCAGCTCGTCTGCGGCGAAAAGACCCCAGAAGGTAGAGGGCACCTATGACAGAGATGAATAGAGCAAGCAGGATTTGGAGGAGGCTGCCCATGTTCCTCTTTGGCGTTCTCTTGGCTGCGCTCTGCTCTGTTTCTAATTCCTCTTTCTTGGCAACTGTGTTTATGCCCCACCCCTGCTCTCATCATGTGACCTCATGCAGTGGAGGAAATGACTCTCAGTGACTCTAAAGTTTCTTTACAATATTGTTTTTTGTCTCTGGAGTTACCATTTTTGTAATTATATCATGTTTTTATGTTGTTGTTTTTTGTGCCATATTTTACAACATCAGACACTATTCAGATAATTTATGTAATCAGCTTTTAATAAACATTAAATTATTTAAGTTCTAAAACTAATGCTATATTAACTAACAAATGGTCTGAGAAAAGGAAAAATAGGGATAACACTAGTTTAGGGGCCATTTCTCACTTATTAGCATGCATATTAAAGGCATGTTGGCTGTTCATTACTTATTAATGCCTTATTCTGCATAACCATATTTTAAATCTTTTAATCATATAACCCATACCTAAAATTAACAACTATTAATAAGCAGCAGATTAGAAGTTTATTGAGGCAAATGTTGTACTTAATAGTTAGTTAATAGTGCAAAAAATTTGTCCTCAAAAGTGTGACCAAAATAGGATTTAAATCACAAACTGCAAGAACAAAAGATTAATAAAACTATGAACTAAATTAATAGTTTAATACTAATTATTCACATACTATGGGTAGCTGTGCGAAAACAGCAGTGAAGAATAGCTTATGCTGAATTTAGTATATACTGTCTAGCTCCTACATAACATTCTGCAGATAATGTAGTGATGTAGAAGGGAAAGGATCAAAGGTATTCTTATCATTGAGATAAGAGAGATCTGGTTGCAGTAGTTAGACATGACCTTGATGGTGCAATAGAGGTTACCTTGAAGTTAGGTGGAATATATTTCAAAACACTAAAACAGGTCATAACGTAATGCCGTATTTAGTAAGACTTCGCCTCCGTTGCATGATAGATCATGATGAGTAGAGGACCCTACAGTGTATGTCATTTTCTTCCAGCCCAAAGGGTGCTTCATCTTACTTTGCTAATAAAATGTAAAGCAAGTAAACAATATACTGTTGCCGGAATAAACCACTCAAAGTTGCAAGAAACAGCATAACTCTAGTTTGGCATCTGAATGCAAACACACAGTGACCTACCTTGGAAATATTTAAAGGGATTGTTTACCCAAAAAGGAAAATTCTGTCATAAATTACTCACCCATATGTGTTTTTTTTTGTTTTTTTTTTTGTTTTTTTCTTTTTTTTTTTTAGTGCTCTTTTTCTTCCAAACCTGTAAAACTCTCATTCTTCTTCGGAACACAAATGAAGATATTTGCAATGAAATCTGAGAGGTTCCTCTCCCAAGTGTTGGGAGTAACTTATTACAAGAAACATGAGTTACGTAATCAGATTACTTTTTTAAGTAACTAGTAAAGTATCTGAGTTACTTTTTCAAATGACTTTACAGTTGCCAAAAATATAACTAATGGGTTTTTGTTATTAAAAAAACCAATAGGCAAGCCCCAGAAGTAATGCAAAAGTAACACAATGCATTACTTTCCATAAAAAGTAACTAAGTAACGCAATTAGTTACTTTTTTTGTGGAGTAACGTTGCTTTTAAAAGTAACTTACCCCAACACCACCTGTCCCTCCATTGACAGCCTAAACACCACTATCACTTTCAAGGCCCAGAAAGGTAGTAAAGACATCAGACTCCAGTAGTTCAACCTTAATTTTAAGGAGGCGATGGAAATGCTTTTTGTGCACAGAAAAACAAAAATAACTATATTCAACAATGTATTCACTTCCGCATCAATCTCTAATGCATGTTCTATCATCTATCTATCTATCTATCTATCTATCTATCTATCTATTATCTATCTATCTATCTATCTATCTATCTATCTGTCTGTCTGTCTGTCTGTCTGTCTGTCTGTCTGTCTGTCTGTTTTTCTAATAGACTGTATTGCCTTCAAACATTTAGACTTTAATCTTTCAAACTATTTTAAACTGAAAACTATTTCAGACTGAAAACCGTCAAACTTTTCAAACTTTTTTAAACTTCTAAAACTTTTTTAAACTTTTCAAACATTCTGGTCTGGCTTTCTCAAGCCAACTTCAAAGTTTGTCTCGACAAACTTTTTTATCTAGTTATTAAGTTGTCTTGAGAAAGCCAACTTACTGAAATCCTATTTAAAATTCTTCTTCTTCTGAGCCAAAAGTAACAAATATCTCCTCCTTGAGCTTTCAAGCTACAACCACCAAACTCGGGCGCTGTGACACATATATGTTGTGTTGATGCAAAAGCAGACGTTTTCATGATACAGCCCGCCCAGTGTTGCACTGAAGAGGAATTGTGTATGCAATTCTGCATTGATGCGACGTAAGGTCTGGGTTATTAAAAAAAAAAAAAAAAAAAACTGTGCTCTTGATCTCATGTGCACTGATTGCTAGCTTTGATCTCTTCCTGCCTGACCACTATTTTGTTCTCCACTGAACCATCTGAGAAATGGCTTTATTTCAATTTTAATAAAGATTTACCAATAGTTAGCACCAGCGCAAATCCTCTTTTGACGATAAAAAAACTACTGTCAGGATTTACTAAAGACACACAGTGAAAAATTAGCAATGAAAAGGTGTGGACAGTTATTTTACAGTGCCTTAATGCCTATGCATTTTTTTTTGTAGGAGTTTCCCTTTCGATTGGTAAATTTATGGGAGGAAAGTATTTAAATAAATTGTGCAACATGATTTACTAAGGTTTGCTGGAATCAGTTTACAGGTCAGTCATGCAGTTACAGACTGCAGACTAAGGCAGTATACATTGGAAACAAACCAGTGTATAAAGGATACACATGTATTGTGATTTAACTTTAACATCTGTCTATTCTCCAAAACCGCTCATTCTCTGTAGGGGCGTAGGGATGCTGTGGCCACAGGGCTCACACACACACACACACATTTAATGTCTCAAGTTCACTTATGACATGGTCTTTGATTGGGGGGAATTGTAAAATTTTTTTTCCCCCACCCCATTCACCACCTTTTTTTTTACTTTTCTCATCCCCCCCCCCCCAACACCCAACCACCCCCCACCCCCCCCCCTCCTTTTCTTTGTCCCTTCCCCCCACAAAGACACAAGGAGAGCATAGTAACTTCACACAGAAAGTCCTCTTTGCTAGAATTTGAACTGCTACCTTCAGAATACTTGATAATTTAAACTGTTTTCTTATAACCCTTTTCTCTAAAGTTTTTGAAACTAAAACATTTGCTAAACAATTGCAATTTCAATTTTACCTCCACAAAAATACACCGTTCACAATGCATCTAGGCTTTCAGACTTCTCTTTTCAGCTGTTAATCTTAATAAAGGCCCTAGTGATTTCCACTGTAAGTCCTGATACAATACAGCTGATAAAAAACAGGTAACACATGTTCATAGGTGAACTGCTGTCATAAACTGTAACCTCGCTTTTTTTGAGCTGGAGAGCGATCATTTAAATGGGCCTTGAACTTTGCATTATTGATACAGGTTTTTTGTTAGTTTGTGTTTTGCTATGAGAGACAAGGCCTTTAAACAACTTATAAAGACTGAATTTGACCTTCCATTGTAAATTTCTGGGAAAAGATTTTAAAAAGTCCAAATATAAAATACCATTTTATGTCAAAAAATGGTATGTCCTGGTTCTCACCTTGGAATTTGAAGGGGTTATATGATGTTGCTAAAAAGAACATTAGTTTGTGTATTTGGTGTAATGCAATGTAATGTGTTTATGCGGTTTAAGATAAAAAAAAAAACATTATTTTCCACATACGTACATAATTTTTTCTCCTCTATGCCCTGCTTTTCTGAAACACGTCGATTTTTACAAAAGCTCATCGTTCTGAAAAGCGAGGTGTGCTCTGATTGGCCAGGTATCCAGAGCGTTGTGATTGGCCGAAAACCTCAAACGTGTGACGGAAATGTTAAGCCCCTTACCATACTGTGTTTCCATTATACAGTCTATGGTTTCCATGCGCGACGAGACAAAACCAATAAAACCCGGTACAACTAGGCATTTTTGCTGCATCTAGTGGGGACAAATACGGATTAATTATGCGCGCGTAAACATAAACCATGTCTGCATTTTTGATCGGAGAAATGACAAACAACAAGCGCTACTCTACACGGCTCAAACTCGCGTTTGAATCGTCAGTGGCAAATTCTTTAAATATAAAAAACGTACTTACAGTCTGTGAGTCAGAAAGGCAAGACTGTCATTGCAAAGTTGGAACGCCCCACCAAAATTATAGAAACATTATTGTCCCTCTTTGGAAGGCCAAAACAAACGTATTTCACTTTCACACGAAACAAACACAGCTTGAGTTGAGCTAGCCAGCGGATTTGACAAGGATGCTTGCGGCAATCACGTGTGATGACCCCGGGCTGGACTCTGCTTCATCTACGGTGAAAGCTGATCCGGAGATCCACAGCGAAGTTGAGGTTTTTACATCCCAACCAAGCACGGATCAGCTCTAGGCATAACAAAGCGGATATCATCCTATTTTGGAAGCCAAAACAAAGTAGTTTCGCTTTCACAATGAAACACACAGCGCATTCACAACATGGAGGCAACAACAATACTACAGCAAGAATAAAAATTACGCCTTCTTTCTTTGCGTGAACATTTGGGCGCGTTATGCAAATCTTCCCACATAGTGACGTAAATTGTGGGTTGTGTTAGAACGAGCCGTTTTAGGTAGGCGTGGTGACTCTTAACTTTTATAAAGAATATCTCTTTGGATTGAGACTTTAGTCTTTGCAACTTCATAGATCTTCTGATGCACCAAGAGCTTGTAACACTCCAAGAGAAAGGAAAAATTTAAATCGCAACATATGACCCCTTTAAATAGAATTTATACAATGAAAGTATAAAATAAATCCTGGTAAAGACATAAAGACTATTAAAAATTGCTTTAAAACGTTTCAAAATACCACTGTCTTGCATAACAATATAAGCAAAATGTACAGCATAATATAAACAAAATATTACAGCAGCTTTGGTAAAAGTGGAATACATTATTGTTTCTTTTAAATATCTATTGTAATAGATATATTTTGTATCCAACAGTGAAGTTATGCCTCAAATGTGAATGTGTGCATAGTGTGTGCTTGCCATTAATTCTGATTCTGATGTCAAAACATCACATCTATCCAAACTTCACTGAAGTTCTTGAAGATAAAAATAAAAAAGACTAAATATCCATTGAGCGTTGTTTAATTGTGCACCTAAGTTCTAACAGAGTAATTTTTAATCTGAAGGGTGAAGGGTCAAGGCTACCGTTATATTTATGATAAGAATGTTGGGGAAAGACCACTGGGTGAACTGATATCTCAGAATCACTGAACTGTTGAAAGCAGAGTCAATTCATAAGCATTTTAGTTAGACAGAAAAATGATGATATACAGTATTTTGTTCCTTTTTGGACACCTCACAGACTCACACATGCATGGTTTTATATTTGCTAGATCAGCCATTGCTTGTGGAAAGAACTTCAACAAATTTTACTGAAAACATTATGTATTGGGATATAAACCCAAGTTAACATAAACAGTGAAAAGAGTAGTGCAGTGTAAACAGCATTGTTGGCATAACTATTAAAAGCTGCGATAAACGAAATGAAGCTTTTACATTGGCTCAGGTAAGAAGTTATTAGGTCGTTCAGCACTAATGCTCAGGTCATGAGCTTGATATCGCTGAACCGCCTTCAACTCTATAGCTCCACCCTCACTTGACATGACAAATGAACTGTTGGATTCCTCAAGCAGATACTCCCTTGGAGTTTTGCAGGCATTTCTGAGTCGTCGCCAGACTTTTTTGTTTAAAAAGATGTACAGAACAGGATTGATGAAAACATGCATGAAAGCGATACATTCTGTCACATGAATGGCAAAGTCAAAGTGTATGTTAGTGGTGCATGCATAAAAAATGTGAAGGTCTTGCAAAGCATACAGGAAAATGACCACACTGTAGGGGAACCAGAGGAGAAAAAACATGACGGTGAATCCAGCTTCGTGTCTAAACACCTTGAGCGCGCTCCTCACCTCAGCAACACATGGTAGTCTGATGGAACAGAATAGGAGCACTAGAAACGGTACGACGAACCCAAGTATGTTCATCTGAAATCTTGCATAGATTTTCCAACCGACTTTATCATTGAAGTGATAAGTGCAAATGTACTGGTCGTGGAACGTTTGCGTCTCAACGAAGCTGACATGAACAGCCGCACCCAAAACTGAGAAAAGCCACACCAAAATGCACACGATAGTATTCCTCTTTGGACTTTTGAAGATGCTGGTGGTAGAAACAACACATGCAAGGTCCATAAATCTCTCCAAGCTCTGACTAGCAACAAACAGGTTGCTGCTATACAAACTCACCATGTAAACCAATGAGATTGCCTTACAGCTTTGATCACCAAAGATCCACTCGCTGCTGGCATACACTGCCCAGAAGGGAAGGCTGACTGTGAAAAGAATATCCGATATGACCATGTGCAGAGGCAACACCTTCCTCAGAGATTTGTATTTGATGAACAATGTTAGAAGGGTCAAATTGGCAATAATGCTCAATACACAAGTAACGGAGTAGAACACAGGAAGAAACACATGGCTGAATTCCTTTACATGTGTCTTCTTGCAGAGCCCAAATTCCTCAAGTCCTTCTGCGTTATAATAGTCCTCATAGCTGTAGTCCTCTGGGTTTAAAACATCCATGGTTTGTAATCAGCTCCGGGTCTTTGTTGCAGATTTTTGTTACTGAGTGAGAATCAGTTCTCCATCAGTATAACACTCCAGAACACTTGCCCTTAAGCTTTTTTCATTTAATTCTTCAGGAAAATGTCCGTCTCCAGGAAACAAAACAAAGCCTGGAAAATATTAGCATGCAGTGAACACCCCCTGAATTTCTGATTCTAAGGCAATGAATCAGCGGAGTCTGCTGTGTAAAAGCAATTTTTTTTAGAGTAGACCTATATCAACAATATGAGAGGAAATATCCTTCGCTGAGCATTGGGAGGAGCAGGAAAACAGTCTCTGTACTCTGCCTCACACACACACACACTTTGAATGCAGAAGTCGTTTTGTTTTTCTGATGTGTTTACTACTAATACATTCTGAAAATGAGAGAAATAGCTCACTTTCTTCCAACTGGCCTTTTACCAATAAAATACTGTGCGTGATGGCATCATCATTAAAGAAAACAAAATTAAACTGATAAAACTGAGATAAACTGTAAAAAAAAAAAAAATCTTCACGCTGACTTAACATTTTAGGTTTAGTCAGCTTGTAATATGAAGTTGTACCTAGTGACAACTTGGATATTCATTTTAATTTATTAAATTTTTTACAGTGAAGACATTTTTTAAGAGTGAAGATTCAGTGTAGTTGTAAACCATTTTACTTTCTATAGAAACTACGGATCCAAGGCACTTCTTGGATCCGTAGATGACTAAAACACTGCACACTGATGTATTTCGGCCATCCAGCCTTCCTCAGAGTGTGTCGTTTTACTTTTCTGTTTAACATTTATTAGACTGCAGATCGAAATGAATGCTTGGTACTAGGCTTATCATTTCTAAGATGTGAGAAAATAATGCTTATTCTGAATATATAGAGAAGTAAGCTTGATTCTGTAATAACAAGCAGGCAGGGAGAAAAAGGAAAGCAGACAGATGGGTGTGGCTCTAAACTGGGACGCCCCTATGGTTTCTGGCCCCCCTGAACAGCATACTAACTCGGGCCCCCTCGGTAGAAACTGTGTTCCGGGGGTTGTTTCCGTCGGGCCCCCTCTCTGATCAGGGCCCTTGGAACTGTCCTAACCTTCCCCCCTGTTATGCTATCCCTGGCTCGAAATGCAAGAGGTTTAATAAATGAAAGAACAAAACAGGAAACTGGGAAACAGGGAACTAAAATTAAACAAAAACAAAGGATAACCATGACAAGAATACATGGAACACGGAAGGAAATGGAAACACTGGAGACATCCAAATCAGAGGTTACATCCACAATGACTGACCCCAAAATGAGTGATTAAAAGCTTTGAGGCATGCATCACGCATGCAATACAGATTCCAATGAAGCCTCGTTTTGGGGGTGTATTGTTTACACGCGATTGACAACAAAGAAAGCTTCATTCTCTCTCTAGTCACGTGCGTGCTTCACTTTGCTGTTTGAACCCCAAAACATCTTTTACGAGTTTTCATTCAAACTTCAGTTACATTTTTAAATACCTAGTCAAACATGTAGAACACAAATTATTCAAGGCAAAATACTTGACATGTACAACGTTGTTATTCATATGTGTACGTTGTTCTTCTACTACTCCATATTGATATTCGTTTATACTGGCATTTATTGACACATTTTAATGCGTAGATTAATTTATCAGAGGGAGAAATTCAACACACACACACACAAACAACCAATGAAACGATGGCGTGCGTGGCGGTAGCTTCACCCAACAGTTTCTTAAACAGGTTTTGGCTGCTTTATTTATTACGGACCACCAGATTGCGCTGTTTTCAACACTCTGGAAGCTTTGGATCTTTTCTGGAACTGTACTGGGAATACCTCAGAACTTTATGAAGCTGATTTCCACATTCCTAATACAAGGGAAAACACAGGGCATATAAGCACAAGGGATAATGAGAGAGCTAGAAACACCTGGGAAAAATTGGCCTAATTAAACAGCAAAAACAAGAATCTCAAATTTCAACATGAAAGTCTAGAGATGATGGGGGATATGTTACAGTGAAATTAGATACATTTTTACATTTGTTTTTCACTGGTTTCTATGTGCTTTTGATGCAACATGTCATGGCATTTGTGTCCAGAGTAGAAATGTTAAGCCGCAGTTCAAGTTGTTCATGATAGCTCATTCTGAAACACTCGGAAACCAACAGCAGTCGATCAAAAATCCCTGAAACAGTTAAAAATGCCAACATCACGGCAGTACCCATGCCTTCATCAGCAGACATGCCATCTAGTAAACGAACCTCCCTGAGAGGCCAGTCGCTCTTAGGTGTAGAGTGCGGTCTAGCCAACAGGGATGAAGGAAATCAGGGAGATGGGCTGAAAAAATTACACACAATATAGAGCGCCTTAGTTTTCGTGACCACTATTTCAGATTGCAGAAGTAATTTTTCCGTTAATTTTCCCATAAGGATTTTAAAAAAGGCTCTTCATTAAAACGTTATAAGCCATAAACCAAACAGCTTCAAGGTAAATCACAAAATTACATACTTTTCTTTGAAATACAAAATTAGTCTACTTTCTAAAAAGGTCCATCATATTAGGAATAATTTTAAGTTAACTCGAAGTTTAGCTTACCTGTAAAGAAGAAACTCTGCAAGTTCGTTGTATGGACCCACACACACACACATATGTATGCATGTATATGTATGCACTGTATACATACTCCAACAATATATACATTAACAATAGATGCTCACATACCACCATTTCAGTTACATTGAATGGGATATTGTAAATGTAATGTGTAAGTAAATGTTACAGTGTAAAATACAGCATCAGGTTACAGTGTTATAAAGGTGAGTCAAACCACGCACACATACCGGTTTTTCACACTTTACTGAAACCGAACCAGGAAATATTTCAGTTTGTCAGCTGAGTGTCACTGAAGTGTTGTCAAGCTGTCGTATGTGCGTCTCTGTTTGTATGTACATCTATTAAAATGGCAGAAGCCAGTTTTTCTCAGGACCAGTTCAGCTGCTCAGTGTGTCTGGATCTCTTGAAGGATCCAGTGACTATTCCCTGTGGACACAGTTACTGTATGAGCTGTATTACAGACTGCTGGAAACAGAAGAGAGTCTACAGATGCCCTCAGTGCAGACACACCTTCACTTCAAGACCTGCTTTATGTAAGAATGTCATAATTGCTGAGATGGTGGCGAAACTGAAGACGACAGACTTACAAACAGCTGAACCTGGAGATGTGGAGTGTGACGTCTGTACTGGGAAGAAATACAAAGCGGTCAAGTCCTGTGTGGAGTGTCTGAACTCTTACTGTCAAAGTAATTTTGAACAACATGAGAATCTCTTTAAAGACAGGAGACACAATCTGATGGATCCCATTAGACGACTCCATGAGATGATCTGCCCAAAACACAATTGGAAATCTACTGTCGTACTGACCAGCAGTTCATTTGTTTTCCGTGTTTGATTGACGAACATAAAAACCATGACACTGTAACAGCTAAAGCAGAAAGGACAGAGAAACAGGTATGAACTGAAATTAGACTCTAATGTGCTAATGCTAAAATATAGCTGCAAGCAGCAATTAAGGGGCCAAGCACAACAGAGGCTAAATGAGAAGGTAAAAATGACACTGAGCACCAGAACAACTGCAACAATGAATAATTAAAGACATTTTAAGATTTTACTCAAATCATAAATAAAACCACTATATGACTAGTTTAATGGTTTATCACTTTTGGCCAATAGGTGGCGTTGTTATAAAATGTATGCGGGGTGTTCAGTGTGAGGTGACAATGACACAGACAGTTTGGTGTGACTGCCTCAGAGTTACAGCCTCAGATGCAGTTTGGCATCATGCCATCAAATTCAAAGATTCGTTGAACGCAAACCGTTTCATCTTTCGACAAAATCTGACATGAATTTGGTGAAAATCTGACCAGCGGTCTAGGAGTTGTTTTGAAAACATTTTCATTATAATTTTGAATTATTGAAACGTTTTGATTACCTTCAGATACCAAATTTCATAAGGATATGCAAATGCATTCATTAAAATACAGCTTTTTACAAAATTCAAACTGGCCGATGCCAATAATGGGAATATTGGATATCATTTCACTTGCTATGTCTCGGTACATCATAGCCATTTTTCATATCTCCCAACCACTAGGTGGCGCTGTGCCAAAGTTATTAGCAGAAATGTGAGTGCAAATTTGAACTGTTGGTGGCGCTAGACGGTATTTGAGTTAGAGACTCCAAAATTGCTGTTTTTTTATAGTTAAGACTGGCCTCCTCTCTATGTGCCAAATTTCATAACTTTCCTGTAAGTGGTTCTATGGGCTGCCATATGCAAAATCCCATATCATTATCATGAAAGTATTAGAAATGTACTTACATACTGATTTGGTGTCTGAGATTATACAGCCTTTTCGTTTTCCCAACAGAGGCTTTTGGGAGAAACACAAAGAAAATTCCAGCAGGGAATTCAGGAGAGACAGAATCAGCTCCAGGAGCTGAGAGACGGTGTGAAGTCTCATAAGGTGAGTTTGACTTTCATTCCCGTTGAAGCTCACTGTGTCTTTCAGGCTGTGTGAGGCAGCAGTAAGTGCTTATTGTGATGCGTGTCTGACAGCGCTCTGCACAAGCAGCAGTGGACGACACTGAGAGGATCTTTACTCAGCTCACCCGCTCCATTGAGAGAAGCCGCTCTCAGGTGATACAGTTGATCAGAGCTCAGGAAGAGGCTGCAGTGAGTCGAGCTGAAGGACTCTTATTGCAATTAGAGCAGGAGATTGATGATCTGATGAGTAGAAATGCTGAACTGGAGCAGCTTTTACACACAGATGATCACGTCCATGTCCTGCAGGTAAAAGAGATCTGGAAACACAAAACAATGGTAGTCTCTCCTTTGTTCTAAGTAAACTTGGTCTCATTCACTAATAATTATGTGGACTATTTCATATTTTTACGTACACCTAAACACACTACTCCTGCAAATATAATCATCATCTTACCATGAGTATGTGCATTTACCTTCTTGTGATTTCAGTTGTTTCTACATTAGAATTTAAAATTGTACATTTTAAATTATGAAAATATTTGGTGAATCTATGACAGAATACTCTGGGACTTTGCGAAAGATCCAAGTGCAGATTTAAATAAGAGTCACATAAGACAAAAGACTGAGAGCACCAGCCCAGGGTACTACAAAAACAAAAAACAAAACCCACACAGAAACACAGTGCAATACTACAGCACCCAATGCTAAGTGAACATAGGGTATAAATAGGGGAATTAACAAGACTAATGACACACAGCTGGAAACAATGAGACCTGATAGACCAAGCAAAGGCTGATGGGAAATAAAGTCCACAGGCAATGGGCAATGATACGGGAGGAGTGCCCTCTGGTGGCTGTCATGGACACTCCAGCTAATGGGTGTGACATACGGCAGATGGACTGGAACGAGCTCAGGAGTGAACTCATAAACTTGAGTGGGCTCAGAAGTGGATTCATGGACTAGAACTGGCTCTGGAGCAGACTGGAGCGGACTGGAGTGAACTCGTAGACTTGAGCAGGCTCAGGAGCAGATTCATAGACTGGAGCAGGATCTGGAGCGGACTCGTTAACTGGAGCAAGCTCTGGAGTGAACTTCTAGACTTAAGCAGGCTCAGGAGCAGATTCGAAGACTGGAATTAACTCTGGAGCAGACTCAAAGGCTGGAGCGGGCTCAAGAGCGGACTTGAAGACTGAAGTGGGCTCTGGAGTGTACTCTGAGGGCTCCCGGACTGGAGCAGCTCTGGAGTGGACTCTGAAGGCTCCTGGACTGAAGCAGGCTCTGGAGTGGACTCTGAAGGCTCCCGGACTGGAGCGAGTTCATGAGAGGACTCTGAAGGCTCCCGGACTGGAGCAGCTCTAGAGTGGACTCTGAGGGCTCCCAGACCGGAGTGGGCTTGTGTTCAATTGCAAGGTTCACGATGACTGGGAACACAGGAGTGGCATAACAGGTTCTGATGTGGCAGCCAAAACAGCTGGAGGCTCAGGTGTGGCAGCCATCTTATGAAGAGACTCTGGGCTGGTGGTCATCTTGTAAAGAGGCTCTAGAACAACCTCCTCTGAAGCGGACTCTGGAGCTACTTCCTCTGGAGCAGGCTCAGGATTGACAAGAGTGGACCTTGCTGCCCTCCTCCTTCTCGACCTTTGCTCGAGTGTGGGAATCGATGAAGGGTCCAGGACTTGACTTGCCAAGGGAGGTGGGGATGGGACAGTCCCTGCAGGTAAAGTCTGGTGGTGGTATACTACCTTTCCCTCCTAGCGGAGCTGCAAGTACCTGGAGAAGATCCATAAATCCAATGATGTTACCAGGTGTTTATCCAAGCAGAGGTTAAAATGTCCTTAATGTCCGCATCCTGACAACCCAGCCTGATCGCCCTTGTCCAGAACTTCTGGGCGAAAGCCCACACCTCCATTCCCTTTTAGCAAAGTCTCTCCAGCTTTTGAAGTCAGACCTGTCCTTCAGGGTGCAGAATCTTGTCCCTCATGCTGCTGGATCAGTATAGGCTGTAGTATTCTGTCTCAGAATACTCTGACTTTGCAAAAGATCCAAGTGCACCTTTTAATAAGAGTCACATAAGGCACACTTTGCAAAAGATCCAAGTGCAGCTTTTAATAAGAGTCACATAAGGCAAAAGACTGAGACCACCAGCACAGGGTACTACAAAAAAACAGATATCAGCAAAGCCCACACAGAAACAGTGCAATACTACAGCCCCCAATGCTAAATGAGCAGTGCATAAATAGGGGACCTAACAAGGCTTATGACACACAGCTGGAAACAACGAGACCTGATAGACAGAGCAAAGGGTGATGGGAAACGAAGTCCACAAGCAATAGGCAATGATCTGGGTGGAGTGCCCTCTGGTGGCTGTCATGGGCACTCCAGCAGATGGCTGTAACAGAATCATGCTGATGAAAACATTCATACTCATCTTTATTTTTTTCTGATATTCTGTAGATGTTCCAGTACATCGCCGCTCCTCCTGAATCTACAGACTTATGCAGCATCACTGTCAGTTCTTTCATCTCTTTTCATGATGTGGCAAATTTAGTCTCTCAACTGAAGGAAAAACTAGAGGGTTTCTGTAAAGAAGAGGTAGAAAAGATCTTTGATAGAGGTAAAGTATCTGTAGCAGACATTCATTTACTCTCAAAAATAACTCTGGCATCATGTAAGTACATCATACTAAAATATACTCGTTTTTACATGACAATTGTGCTAATTTTGTCTGTTTTCTATAGTAACATGCATTGATATGACCACCAATAAACCAATGAGGACCAGGGAACAGTTCCTTCAGTGTAAGGAATTATGAAGCACACATATATACTGTACACATGCAAAAGGCACATTGTCCAAAGCTTTATATTTTAACAAGCTGCCAAACAGGAGCAAAGCATTCAAAATTTTAAAATTCTGTTATTATTTACTCATCCTCATGTTGTTGCAAACCCATATAACTTTTAATTTCTTCTGTAAAACTAAAAAGACCTACAGTATTAGGTAGAATGCCCAGGCTTCTTTTTGAAAAGAATGGGGTTTTGTAATTTATGAGTAAAATAAAGGTCTGTGGTAAATATAAACTGGCGATACTTGGATGTTTTGCTCTACAACATAAATTACACACACATTCACAAACAAACAAACATTAACCTAATTGTGTTTGATCTCGATTAGATTCCTGCCAGCTCACTCTGGATTCAAACACAATGAATCGATTCCTCCGCCTGTCTGAAGAGAACAGTGTGGCTACTTGCACCGACACACCCCAGCATTACCCTGCTCACCCAGACAGATTTGATGGATGTGTGCAGGTGTTTTGTAAAGAGAGTGTGTGTGGACGCTGTTATTGGGAGGTTGAGTGGAGTGGGAGAAAACGTGTGTGTATATCAGTGTCATACAAGAGCATCAGCAGGAAGCAATTTTTTGGATTTAATAATCAGTCTTGGTTTGTTCTGCTCTTCCTCCAGTTACATATTCAGGCACAATAACATAAAGACTGAGCTCCCTGTGTCCTCCAGATCCTCTAGAATAGGAGTGTATGTGGATCACAGTGTAGAAATTCTGTCCTTCTACAGCGTCTCTGACACAATGAGCCTCATCCACAGAATCCAGACCACATTCACTGAGCCTCTCTATCCTGGGTTTGGGTTTAGTAGTGGATCATCAGTGAAACTGTGTATATGAGGGATTCTGCATATGCTCTTTCACATACTGGGTAAAAATTGTGTATCGTATAGACATAAGAATGAAGAATGCCTTAGCTAATGAATTTTGCGGGAAGACACAGGCTTGTATATAAAAAATACTCTATACAGATACTAAGACCTTTTAATAATTTTAAAGCTAATATATTTTAGTAGTTACATTTATGTTCATGCGATTCTGCTGTTACATAAATCGTATCCTTAACCCCCAGCAGTAGGCGCTCTCACTGTTTATATGAGTGGCAATTGTATTTGATAAAGCTGTTTTGATTTAGATTTTATACAAATTCCATTTTTTTCTAAAGTCCACATTCCTCCCACATATATCACAGTGATTAGACTTATTTTGGCATCACTTTGTGTTTGGGTCAATATCACCGTAGAGTGCTTTTTGGTGTCCTGTACATAAATAACTCATTTGCCATGATAACATAAAAATTACTATGAAAGGGTGTGTTATATTAGGCTAAGTTTTTATATTCATAACAAAAGCATTACTTGGCTCTTTAGATACATTTTCTAGATTTTTTTAGTTTTGTGTAAGAGGATGCGGGATATATCCCATGCACTGCTCATTACATTTGAATGATAGTAGAATATTGTCAAATCATAAAATTAAAAAAAAAATTCTCCTATTAATATTTTGTTAAATAAGAGATTGCTCAATTTGAGTGTATTGCTCATTTGGAAATAAAAACGATATTTTTATTTTATAAAAAAAGAAGAGTTTGTCCACTCCGTCTTATTGGGCAATCCACTCCTTTAAAAAAAGGCCATCCCCTTCAGTGACATCAGGACAACAGATTTTTTGTCTCTTCAGTGGTGGGAATTTCAACAGCTGAGGTGAATAATTTAGTGACTTTTCAATTGACAAATTTTCTGAAAGGTTTTTTCTGGTCCCAAGACTGGTGGTTCTTGAGTCTGGCGATCCCGGTAAGCTTGGCTTTGGTCATCCCAGATGTCCCTTTTTCAGCGATCCCAGCCTTGACTACCCCGGTGGTCTCGATTTAAGTGGTCCTGCCAGTTTCTGCCTCCATGAGTCCTTGCCATTCAAGTCATGAGCATGGAGGTCACTCAAAACAGCCTGGGCACTCTGTCATGGTCATTAAGATTACTCTTGAGCCACCTTTTCTCCCAGTCATGCCTATGGAAGCCATCTCAGAACTGCCTGCTCTCCCTGTTCTCGCTTCCATTCAGTAGCATCATATCGTAGTAGCACTGTATACTGACATGGCTTATTTTTGTAGTCTAGACGAGGGTTTTATTTTTTACCTGGAATTTTTTGCTTTTTTTCATAAATCCAAACCATTTGTGGACTTTGTACTAAAATAATGTGTCAGTGTATGTTGATCACAGTGTAGGAATTCTGTCCTTCTACAGCGTCTCTGACACAATGAGCCTCATCCACAGAATCCAGACCACATTCACAGAGCCTCTCTATCCTGGGTTTGGGTTTGATGTTGATTCATCTGTGAAACTGTGTCATCTAATAATGTAGATGAGAGATTGTTCATGTGTTAGATCGGGAGAAAAAGTATCTGTTAGAGTCTTTTGTATAAATATTTGAAATACAGTGTCAAATTTAGTATTATTAATTATGTATTTTCTGGATGACACAGAACTTTACAGATACTAAAATCATATAATTAAAATAAATACCTTTTAATAGTTCATGCAGTTCATGCAGTTTGTGAAAGAAAGCATTTAAACCTTAATCTAAACTTCCAGTAGGGAGCGCTGCATTCCCGTCTGTATAAACAATCTTAAAGGAACACTCCACTATTTTTGAAAATAGGCTCATTTTCCAACTCCCCTAGAGTTAAACAGTTGAGTTTTACCATTTTCAAATCCATTCAGCCGATCTCCGGATCTGGCGGTAGCACTTTTAGCTGTAGCTTAACAAAGATAATTGAATATGATTAGACCGTTAGCATCTCGCTCAAAAATGACCAAAGAGTTGCTATATTTTTCCTATTTAAAACTTGAATCTTCTGTAGTTAACACTGTGTACTAAGACCGACGGAAAATGAAAAGTTGTGATTTTCTAGGCCGATATGGCTAGGAACTATACTCTCATTCCGGCGTAATAATCAAGGAACTTTACTGCCGTACCATGAGTGCAGCAGGCAAAATGATATTACGCAGCGCCTGAAAATAAGCTAACTTCTGTCAACATAACCAACGTGACCACCTGCTTGCAAAGGGAGCGTGCTGGGGACTATTTTCAAGCTCTGAGTAATATCATTGTGCCTGCTGCACCCACGGTACGGCAGCAAAGTTCCACTGAGTATACGCCAGACATGAGAATATAGTTCGCAAACCTATATAAATCGCAACTTTTCATTTTTCCGTCGGTCTTAGTACACGATGTAAGTACAGAAGAGTCAAGTTTTAAATGGGGAAAAATATAGAAACTCTTTGGTCATTTTTTAGTGAGATGCTAATGGTCTAATCAGATTCGATTATCTATGCTAAGCTAAGCTAAAAGTGTTACCGCCAGACCCGGAGATCTGCTGAATGGATTCGAAAATGGTAAAAGTCAACTGTTTAACTCTAGGGGAGTTGGAAAATGAGCCTATTTTCAAAAATAGTGGAGTGTTCTTTAAGTGAAGTGCCACCTAATAACATGATATTACAGGGTAATATTTCTATATATATATATATACACACTTTACATAATTTATAACATTACATTTAATTAAATACTAAATTTTATACCAGTATCATTATGTTCACATTCCTCCCACATATTATATCACAATGATTATGTCTCTTGTTTACATGATTCAAGATGCGGTCATATAAGAAGTGTTCACTGCAGGCTATTTCAGTCTATCTGGGTCAGGTTGGTAGCACTTTATTTTGCAGTCCTGTTATGCATGTGCATACTATGTACTTACTATATTAATTACAATATCTGGGTAATAACTAGGTACTGAACCTACCCCTAAACCTAACCTTAACCCATGTAACAATAATGACCTTATATAAGCACACAACCACACGTAAGTGCACGCCAACTGTAAAATAAAGTGCAACCCAGAGGTTTATGAACAGGAGGATTTTATTTGCTAATTAACGGTATTAGAAAAAGCTAGGCCATATGAGAGCATAGGAGTGAGAAACACACACACACACACACACAAATCCACCAGAATTTGTCCACTCTCATGATTTTTAATGCATGGTATTCATGTTTCACATTTCCAAGTAAAGCTTAGTTCACAAATAAACAGTTTGTCCTCAGCTGCTCACAATCTGTTGCTGGTCTAGTACCGTTCTTGTTTGTTATTAAAGCAAGATGGCAATCAGGAATAGCTGATATATGGATATTAAGTAAATTAAGAATATTTCTTATTCGGTTTCACAGGGATTTAAAAAAATGATTTAAAAGAATATCGTTTGGCCATCTTTGGAATAATAACCGCAGTTTGTCCCCGTTTGTTTCACGGAGCTGGATGTTTTGGGCAGGTATGCACACTGAAAACACATGCTAGCCTACGTGACGGTACAGAACATACAGTCAGTCCTGGAGACGTCACGAGCTCCCAGCTGCAGGCAGGCAGTCCGACTCAGCGCGAGAGCCAGACTGAAGAGAAGCGGAGAGAAAGAAGAACCCGCTCATCTGCTCACAGAATTCGGTAAGTTATCACATACTCAAAAACTGTATTTAATTTCCCCGTGCGTGATACATGTTGGGTCGAGTTTGAGTCAGGATTGCATTATTAGGCTGCTGCTGTGGATTGACAGCTTCACTCTTCTTTCTGAGCTTGCTTTACTAAAATTACGCAACATATTTACAAGCAATGAAGCTTGATAGCATATCATATGTCAAACTTAATCTGCATCATGTCTATCTGAAAACACTTACTGTAGATGCTCACCGGACCGAAAATTTGAAAAGAGAAATATTAATACAAGCTAAAGCAAACTTTACTCCAATGCTTTTAAATGCTGTTAAACCTGTATGCTTTCTCAATGAAATATTCTTAATGTGAGTGAAATAACGCACTGTTTATAAAACATTAAATCAGTCAAATTAAACCACACTGGGGGTCATAAAGTTGCTGTACAAAATAAACTCAAAAGCATAAATCATCATCATATGTGACGCTGTTGTCAAAACCGAGAGTTTGCTGGACATTTGATGTGTTTATAAATACTTAGCAGCTGTCATTAATATCTTAATAATTCAAGTTAGCAATATATATGAGTGAGTTTTTGATATGGAATGTCTTTTTTTTAAATAATAGTAAAACTAATCATTCTAAGAATAGATTAACAATTTTTTTATTGTCTGTAATTACTTACCCTATTTTTTTTAAGACTGTTGAAAGCAGTAAAACTAAAGAATCAGGTTGACAAAAATGGACATACATTTTTTTTAACGCCAAGATTTTAGGACAAACTTCATATTCTCACAAATAAAGGTTGATTATTAGCATCGACGGCTCCATGAAGAACCTTTAACATTCATTGAACTTTCCCATTACACAAAAAGGGTTCATATTATTAAAATATTTTTCACACTAAGAAAAAAAAAGGATTCTTTTAAGAACTGCTAGCAGAAAGGTTCTTTGGGGAACCCAAATGGTTCTTATACTGCATTGCTACAAAAAACTCCCTTTTTGGAGTGTATTTTGTTGTGACTGGTCACCATTTCATAAAATAAAACTGAGAATTGTTAATCACCTTTTTAGCTTTTTGTCCAATAATTAGCCTACTTCATGTATTTGCGCTATTTTATATGAGGCCATAACACTAATTATAAGCAGAATGGTTATTTTAAAATAATTAGTATATATTGTTTAAAATAGATTTGGATGAAATATATCATATTACATCAGTACTACTTTCACTTTTTGAAACTTTGTCTTGTTTGAGGTTTTGCAACACAGCACTGATAATTGTATTTCTATTAAATCCTTTATCACTAGATTCAGAATCATTTTGGACTGAATCCGGTTTTGAGTTTGATCCGACTGAGCGTCCTCTCTGTGACTGTCTCTGCTACTAGATAAAGTCATGAGCTGAACTGAATTCTATCTTATAAATAAAGGTTTTAAAGTGTCATATTCAGTCAGTGATCCTCAGGGAATCCTAGGTTTTATTCCTGGTGCAGCACATATAAACCAGACTATCTTGACCACATTCCCATCTAAACTGGACATTCATCTGATGTCCTTCGAGGTCCCATGACCTGAAGGTTTAAAGGCAATGTTTTGGTCACATTCCTGTGTCCTCACGGCCTCATTCTTTCCCACCCGCTGAACATTTCAGCTCAGTGGCCTTAGAGGTCACAGACACTTCGGAGCCTAATGAGAAAGCTGGATTCCCAAACATGCATTTGGTAATGAGGCTGAAAGTACACCTCAGAAAAAAAAAGGCAAGCTGTCAACTGTTGGTGCTATCATGCAGTTGACTTTGGTCTTCTTTATGAAGAAAAATCCAATTATTTGATGACCTAGCTGAAAACTATGATGCAATACAATAAAATAAGTAGCTTTTGGTGATGTCTGCATGAAACAACATGTGTAACCAAATGTGATATTTTAGAGTAAAAAGGATGTTCAATGAGGAAAAAATTAGATGTAAGATTAGGCCATTGGGAATACATTGATGAAAAGTGGTTCCTATATCACAAGTGGTTGAAAGGCAAGTTATTACAGCTTAAAGAATGATTACATAGAATAGATAGAAGCTTTTTTTATAGTTCACAATCAGATCAGAGTGAGTAAAAATCTGCATGATATCAAAACTGACCTTTTTTCTTAATGCATACACTATATACACTTCACAAGGTTTTGAATCACGTTTTTTATGTTTAGGAAAACGTCTTCTTTCTCAATATTATTTGGATCAAAAACCCAGTAACAATATATGTGAGTATGGTTACATTAAACTAACTGATTCCATATTAAGTTCTTTTATTATTTAATTTTGTTATTTAAAGTACCATTTAATTTGATTTATTTTACTTCAGTTTTAATTACATTTTTATTTCAATTGAGTGCTTTATTCCTGATGCAAAGCTGAATATTCAACATCATTACTTCAGTCGTCGGTGTCACATGATCCTTCAGAAAAATATTTTTGTGGAAACCATATTTTCATATGTTTGTATCATCTGACAGATTTTTTTTCTGGCAAATAAATCTAGTACAGGCAACATGGAGAAAGACATTGTTCATTTACATATGCTACCGACATATGTCACAATAGAAAGCTGGTTGAAAAGTTGTGTTCATGTCGTTGCAAACCTGTAGGACTTTCTTTCTTCTTCTGTGTTCTGGAGAAGAAAAAGGTCATACATGTTTGAACATTACACCAAAAAAATGATTCATTGAATTTACTAAAAAATTTTAAGGTAAGTGTTGCAATCCATTTATTTTAGCTACATTTAAATAAAAAATTAGTTGACTAACTGTCAACTCTTTTTTATTTAAAGGAGACATAGTTATGCCCCTTTTGACAATGTACTATAACCTTGGTGTCCCAGAATGTGTCTTTGAATTTCCAGATCAATTTTTTCCAGAATAGAGCTTCGCCATTACAGCTCGTACCTGCTAAAAACATCTGTTTTGGTTCTGATTATCATGTTTATGGCGCTGAAATCATGCGTTTTAAACCACATTAGTTTAAACTTCTGATATACGGTTTTCTGAGAGCACATATCCGAAGCACACGGACAGAAAGCGGCTGTCACAGCATGTGAGCACTAAACTAAGTTCTCATTCACACACAAGTTTACATTAAAAACACACATGAGTTACAAAAACAGACGGTTATGTCTGTGAAGGTAAACAGTTGGGAAATTAATCACATGTTTATTTTAGATCTGTGTGGCAGCAGCAATATACATTAAATAAATATACATTTGCAGACAAAGACAGAACAGTTAGCATGTTTTGCCCAAACTTTCGCCATGGCATTAGAGCTGATACACCGTTGTCGCTTGCGAAAACACAAAGGCAGCATGGGTGTAAACTTACAGATTAAGTGGCGGTAATATCATAATGAAATCCCTTTGCCACGTCACCAAGGGAGAGAAATCAGACGCACTTGTTTTCTCAGACGCATGCAGAAAAAGGCTTACCAAAACAAAGTTACTGGGTTAATCTTTTTCACGTTTCCTTGGTTGGTAGACCTGATTATAGCACTTAAAACCTGGAAAAGTCAGATTTTCATGATATGTCACCTTTAAATGTAGCTAAACAAATTGGTTGCAACCACTTACCTTAAAAAATGGTGACGACTAGACCGTTTGAAGAAAGCACATGTGACTTTAAGCACGATTGACTGCTTTATAGGTTTTTATACTGAGGCCACATTCAGTCAAACTATTTTAAAAGCTGCTTTACAAAAGATGTGCTCGTTGTACCTGTTAAAGTGGTCAGTTTATTTCAAATTTATATGATTCATTCCCAAACAGCTTTATAAAGATTAGTCCTTTACAATCCCCAGCACGCAAGCTACTTCAGGTAGGCCTCTCTGAGGTGTTTCGATCAGTTAAAGAAAAAAAAAACATGTGAGGAGCCGAGGCTCAAGTGAGGTCAGGTTTTAATCAAAATGGCATTGGTCTGGTATTAAGTTATACACTCTCAATGCAATCAGGCTTTAGTGGTAATTCAATCTGGTTCCTCCTGCTTCTAATTTACCACTCTGGGGTGATTAGAAAGCCAGACCAACTGGCTAAGCTGCCACTTTATGAGCACGAGCTTAGAGCTTATAAAAAAGTGTGAGTCCTTGTTTGATTGGCTGAAAAGACGAGGTTTGCTGGGTGGCCTTTCGGTGCTGGAGGCATGTGCAGTTGTGTCCCCTTTAGGTCAGGGGTCTTGGACGGTGACCATCTGGACCTTTAGGGGGTGGTTTCCTAAGATGCAGCCTTTGTTTGCCCAAAACAATTGGAAGTTAATCTGGAGGAGATAAGAATAGCCTCTGTTACACTGCCGCCATTGGCCAGTCTTCACATAGCGTGCAGGAGACATCTCTTTCTGCTTCTGTCTCTCTCATGAAAGAGGTTTTGACTGACTGGCTTCCCTTTTATTTAAAGGGATGGAGGAGATGTGCTACAAAAACAGTGCTGTTTTCCAGGAGTCAAGGTTCTGATTCAACTATTGTTTGGCAGCTGAGCTAGAAAATAATTAATTAACCAGTCTTGATATTTTTAGGCCCTTTGACAATACTTGATTATTTCTGGCGATGCTCAGCATCAGTATATATGCATTTACTCTGAAATTACTTTAAATTGTGTTTTTCCCCCCCAAAAGGAAGTAAACACCAAATGTAGTGTGGTGTCTTAGTTATATCCATCATTGTGCTTTGGAAGAAGCCAGAAAGTTTGACATTTCACCAGAAGATCAAGTTTGACATTTTGATTAAAAATGACATTTTGATTACAAATTATGAGGTCAAAACAATTTTGTTTTTAAATGAAACACCCACAAATGGATAATTTGTTCACCGTAAGATCAGTAACACAAAACGAATGATTAAATGCATGTCGACTAAATACATACAAGTATAATTCTAGTTAAAATAATCACAAATAATCAAGTTTTCCAAACCATTTCTCAATAAATGAACACAAGGATTAATAATAGTGGATATTTATAATATTACCTATACACACCTATATATGTGCATTGCTTTGAATCGGGGCTTTGAATCAATTCACTGAAACTGAGTTGAACTGATTCTAATGAATCATTGTGAATATGTTGTAGATATTCAAAACACTATTAAGTCCAGCACTAACTATTTTCACATAGGTCTTCTGTTTTTCAACACATCAGGTAAAAAATTGCGGAATATATCTTTGACGTACAGCATTTGACAGCTGAATACTCTGCATAGAGTTGTCTTATTGTTCTTTAATAAGGCTCCAAGACATAATCTTCATAGACATGTATATCAAAATAAAAGCCAAAGGTTCTAGCAATCCCGCTTTCTCGCTTCCATTGGGCCCCTCAGCTTTTGAGACCGACACTGCTCTTCCTGAAGCCCATTTATCCCGAGTTAAAATTCAACATTTGGCTCACCCATTTTTCCAAACTGATTGAAAAGAGAGCCAAGGATTGTTTGCTGTTTGTTGATTGCCAGTGAATCCTTCACTCTAAAGCTCTTGTCCACGGTTATACATGAAACCCTTTGTCTCTGTGGGCCAGAAACCTGCAGGGAGGACACAAAGGTTCTGCTGAAAGCTGCTTGACATCTCCTACACAGATAACACAGCTCAATGTGACTTAGACACTTCATTGTTGATTGATTTCTTATTTTTAGTTTTCCTGTTACCACGGTAACTGTTTTACAAGTCCTTTTCCTTGGTGATCTTCCTTCCTCTCTTTCTTCCTTGGTCGTGTGTCATTACTCTAATATGTTTTGACATGGCCATGTGTGTGCTAATCTTCTTTCTGTCATAACAGAAGGGGTTTGAAAGAAAATCTAATATAAACTGCATTGGATATCAATAAAGTCAAGAGAGGCCAGCTTTCAGTATCCAGTATTGATCTGCGTAACACGATGATCAATCACTGAACAACGAAGAACAAAATCAGCATATAATTAAGTTGCTTAAATTACCGTTAAAATTATAGATGCTGTTGCTCTAATTTCTTCCTGGTGTTGATTTATAAAATCACTTTTCGGGTGCTTATGCAGTTGGTGTTTATGCAGTTTTTTTATTTATGTTGATAGAGGTTACTGAAATATATTCACCCTATTATAAGCAGTTATTTAGTCCATACTGAAATGTAACCCCCTCCCCCTAAATTTTAATCTTTACTGTAAGAAAAATACTGTATATCGGTCTATCAATACCCATGTTTTCCAATATAAAGTACCGTTCAAAAGTTTGTGGTCATTAGCTTTTTTTATTATTATTATACTTTCAATCACAAGGTCCCTAAATAATTGATCAACACGTGATAAACATTTATAATGGTTACAAAGATTTCTTTTCAAATAATGCGTCAATGGTTTCTTCTTCTGCAAAAAATATTACCACAATATTAGGAAAATGTTCCTTCCATCAAATCGCATGTTAGAATGCTTATCTGAAGGATCCTTTGACCTGAAACTGTAGTAATGAATTGCTGAAAATTGAGCTTTGCATCACGTGAATAAATTACATTTTTAAATATTTTTAAATATAAAACAGTTATTTTAAATTAATACACTTTCACAATATTATTAATAAATGCAGCCGCATAAGACACTTCTTTCAGAGACATAAAAAAATCTTACCCAGTCGTGTAGCAATTAATGCACTTAAAAGAGGTGATTTTAAGAGCTTATTTTGTTGTGGTCCTCTGTGTATCTGTTGTCTCTGTGCTGCAGAAAAGCAGAAGGCTCCTTTGGCCACTAGTGACGTGTGCAGATGGCAATATAAAAAGATGCTCATCTAGCTGTTAAAATCCCTCCTATTGTTTGAAACTCTTGGAATAGATTGACCAGGACTCAGGCAGCAGGTGCTTCTTTCTCTAGACAAACATCTTGGTCTTTCTTAAGCAGCCTGTTTCAGTGGATTTCATTTCATCCAAGATGATAATAGCTACATTGAGCCCTACAGTGGCTAGTGGCTTCTTATGGCGCTTTTCCACTGCGTGGTACGACTCGGCTCGGCACGGCTCAGTACGGTACGACACGGTACAGCTCGGCTCGGTTTGCGTTTCCACTGCAGTTCAGTACCGCTTGTCTGTACTTCCTCAACAGACCACAAAACAGCCACTTTTTGGTTGTTAAAAAAGGTGCGCTCGTTCCAAACAGTTGCATTCGATCCTTCGCTGTCTGTGCTGATATAAATTCTCTCCGGCCAATCTGTGATCAGCAGAGTTTACACGTCACGTTTTGGTAACGGTACGGTTCACTTGGAACCCCAACCGAGGTGGTACTAAAAAAAGTACCAGGTACCAGGAAACCTTACCCAGTGGAAAACCCCCCAAAAGTGAACCGTACCGAGCCGTACCGTGCCGTACCATGCAGTGGAAAAGCACCATTAGAGTTTGCTAGCAGTGTTGGATTGAGCAGATCAGGGACCAGTTTTATGTTTCAAAAACCTGAATCTGTCTTGAAATATAAATGTGGGACATAAAAATGTTGCATCGATACCATTGTGAAAGAGCAGATCTGAAGGAGCACAAATAAATGCTGCTTCCTCTTCTTGTGGCTATGGTTACCAGGTGAAGGGCAGAGGAAGAGCTTCAGTGTTCAGTTGAGAGCAGGAGCTCTCACTCCATGGGTTCACTGAACTGCTTTTATTAAATGCCGTTTTTCATTATGATTCTGTCAGCTGAGTGTTTATTATTAACCAAGAAATTGCTAATAGGTTTCTGGTGAAAGTGAGAGGTTATAAATGTCATTACTGCTGTGCAGTGTGTGGCTTTTCTTGGCAGGCAGTATGTTTGGAAGTCCATTTGAGTGATTGTGTGTTTATATGAACCTTTCCGGACATGCTGTTCGGTCTGAATAATTCCTGCTCATTCGATCTCTATAAAAAGTATTGGCCTCAGCCTCACACACAAACCACCACTTGCCAGACAAAATTACATTTAACAATGGGAAGTTAAGTGAGGGAAAGTGTACATCCAGTTATTAGGGTGAACAGGACAGAGGGGTCTAGTATGACCCAGATTGTACATTATCCCTATTATGAGATGTCATCAATTTACAAAAGACTTGACTGCAGAATGCTGCAACGACCAGTCAAAATCAGGATTTTTCTGTACTAACCTCCAAGTCAAAATTAAAGGGATAGTTCACACAAATATGAAAGTTACCTTAAAGGGTTGTTCACCCAAAAATGAAAATTAGCTTGTGTTTTACTCACCCTGATGCATCCTAGGTGTATATGACTTTCCTTCTTTCAGACAGATCCAGTCGGAGTTATATTAAAAATTGACCTGGCTATTCAAGCTCTATCATTGCAGTCAGCGGTTGTTGCAGTTGAACAGTCCACAAGTCTTCAAATAAAGCGCGCGCATCCATAATAAAACGTTCCTTCACACATGGTTCTGAGGGGTGAATAAAGGCCTCCTGTAGCGAATCCATGTGCTTTTGTAAGAAAAATATCCATATTTCAAACCTAATAAACACTTTTCTCTCACTTCCGGTATCTGTCATAATTTACGTGGACCCGTGCGCGGAGACGTAGACGTCAGTGTTGCGTTCTTGTGAATGAACGCGGAGAGGAAACAAACCAAACTCCGTATTTAGAACGAATTAGAAGCACAAAACGAGGATTTATAAAGAAATATGTTGGAGGATTTCGATATAAGCCATGAGGAGACTGGGTTTCCTTTGCTAAAGTAAGGAAAACTTTGCTTCCTTTGCTCCTGTAAACAAACTCGCGAGACTTAGCAGACCTCAAGGTGCGCGCAGCGCGCATACGCATAACGCCTTCCGCGTATGACAGATCCCGGAAGTGAAGAAGTGTTTATTACCAATTTATTTTCTACAAAAACCATGCATTCACTACAAAGGAGGCCTTTATTCACTCCCCCCGGATCCGTTTGCTGCCCGTTTTAATTATGAATGCGCGCGCTTTATTTGACGACTTGTGGACTGTTCAACTGCAACACCCGCTGACTGCACTGATAGAGCTTGGAATAGCCAGGACACTTTTTAATATAACTCTTGACTGATCGTCTGAAATAAAAAGTCATATACACCTAGGATGCTTCGGGGGGGTGAGTAAAACGCAGCCTAATTTTTTTTTTTGGGTGAACTAACCCTTTAATATTGTTCTAAACCTATATGAGTTTCTGCTGAACTTAAAAGAAGATAATTGAAGTGGCTGGTGGTTGCCAATGCCAACCACAACCATTTTGTTTACCATTGACATCTACTGTATGGACCAAAAAAGCAAACATCCTCTCTTATGTTCTGAAGAAAGTCATACACGTTAGGGAATACATAGGGTACTAAATAATGACAAAATTGTCCCTTTAAATAATGAATGGAACTGGAAAACAGTTATTGTTTTTTTATGATTTTTTCTTTTTTCTGTTCTTCTTTTTTCTGTTATGAAGAATTTGTTATGTTTTTGTTTTCTTAACAGTATTTATTTGGGGTTTACATAAACATTTTTTGGTAACACTTTAGTATAGGGACCAATTCTCACTGTTAACTAGCATGCATATTTCTAGCATATTGTCTGTTTATTATTACTTATAAAGCACACATTCTGGGGGTTTGGGCATTGACCATATTCTACATCCCTAATCCTACCCAATACCTTAACAAATACCTTACTAACTATTAATAAGCAACAAATTATAGTTTGAGGCAAGAGTTGTATTTAAGCTGCAACATAAAAGAAAGTGTTCCCATTTTTCATATTTTTGAAAGAATATGTATTAAACTCTTAAACCTTTCAAACAATCTTCTCCCCTAAAGAGTACAGGAATCTCCTGAGATACAAATATTTAAAATGTGTTTACAGTTAATTTGGCTGCTTACCAACATTGAGAAGATCTTTAATTTTCCACAGTCATTTATGACTATATTGGGCTACTGTATATAGATCTTATATAAAAGAGTAATGCCTTTTACTCTAGATATATATTTTTTTAAATTTCACAGACATTATTTCATATTCAGTGTAATAGATTCAAGATACTAACCAATTATTTTTTTTTTGTTTGTTTTTGTTTTTTTAATTACAATATAATTTATAGAGGCCAGAAGTGAAGCTGTTATTTTAATTGCTTTGAACGTACTTCATGACAATAAATCACAAAACTTTTCTGATGTAAATACATTCTATTTTTAACCTGTGTAACACAATATTATGTGAAGAGTCCAAGGCGGTAATGACACTGTACAAACTAACCCTACCTTGACCTTTCATATCTGTCATAACATGTTCTTGGTGCATCTGCCCATCTGTCCATGACACTCAAAGCCCTCCATGACCTTTCTCACTCACGTCATAAACTTCAATGTTCAATCTGAGATTGAAAAGCATCCTCTGCTTAAAACTGCATGCTCATTTTGAAATTATGGTCTTGAAGTTATTCTGAGCAGTCAGTGTTGCAGCGGAGACCCTTCTTTAAAGTGACATGACATGTGGCCAAGTATGGTGACCCATACTAGGAATTTGTGCTCTGCATTTAACCCATACAAGTGCACACACACAGCAGTGAGCACACACAAACCGTGAACACACACCCATAGCAGTGGGCAGCCATTTATGCTGCAGCGCCCGGGGAGCAGTTGGGGGTTCTTTGCCTTGCTCAAGGGCACCTCAGTCGTGGTATGGAAGGTGGAAGAGAGCGCTGTACATTCACTCCCACCCACCTACAATCCCTGCTGGTACGAGACTTGAACCCGCAACCATTGGGTTACGAGTTCGACTCTCTAACCATTAGGCCACGACTTCCCCACGGCAAGAGTGCATGGAACTCTTCTTTGCATTGTCTTTCCCTCCCGTGCATAAAAATGACAGAGGGAATGAGAGCTGGGATGTTGATTGATTTAAAAAGATACAAAGTGTGAGGGAGATGTTATTTAGTAGTGCAAAATGGGAATTATTTACATATATTTGTGAAAAGGAGATGTGTAAAATAGATTTAAATAGAGATATTGAGAGGGTTGAGGAAAATATTAGAACAACTTTAATAGAAGCTGCAAATCAGTCCATTTCTAAAAGTAAAGGAAAGATGGAGAGGAAAGCAGTCCCTTGGTAGACAGGTGATTGTGCTAGAGCAGTGAAGGAGAGGAATAAAGCTCTCAGAGTATTAAGAAGAACTCATAGTTTTCAGAATTTAATTGTATATAAGAAAGCACAAGCTAAAGTTAAGAAAACAATACGTAGTGCAAAGAGGCATAGTTGGCAAAGTTTTTGGGGGGGGGGGGGCAAAATAAATAGTAGAGAGTTAACACCCGTTGGGATGTTTGGAATGATCAGAGTATGAGAGGAATTCGAAGGAATACCATTACCAGTGCTTAAAAGGGATGAGGAAGTACAATTTCTGATGAGGAGAATGCAGAAAATGATTGCAAAAGAACTGGGTTTTAAAAATACATGTTTCTCATATTTATCATAGGAAAGATGCCGTAAAGAGGAGGAAAAAGAATACTAGAGCAGCTCATCCTTGGGTCTGGAAGGAGTCATTAGAAAATAGTTTTGTTTTGGATGTTCCATTACCTCTGGGGGTTGAAATTAGAAAGTAATAGCCGAATCTCTGGATTAACATCTCCTGGGAAGATGGAATCTGCTATATAATGGTAAAACATCAACATCTAGTACTTTAGCAATTCGAAACTCCAGTCTAATAATAAATGTGGGATATGGAAAACTGCTAAGGATGGAAAGAAGCAGTGATTATTCCTATTAGGAATCCAGCGAAAGATCCTTCAAAACCGGTAAACTATAGGCCAATAGCTCTAACATCGAATTTAGTCAAAATAATGGAAAGGATGATTACTGAAAGACTCACATTTTATCTGGAAACAAAGGAACTTTTATCACCTTATCAGAGTGGATTCAGGAGAGGGAGCGGAACAATGGACCCAGTTGTATGTTTGGAAACAGAAATCAAGAAGGCACAGGTTAACAAAGAATCAGTTATGGCAGTTTTCTTTGATGTTGAGAAAGCATACGATATGGGTTGGAAGGAGGGACTAATGATTAAGTTAAATAAAATAGGAATTTCAGGAAGAGTATTTAATTGGATTAAAGATTTTTTATTTGACAGATCTATTCGAGTTAGAATTGGTACAGCTTTGTCCAGGAAGTACCCCTCAGGGTAGTGTCATTAGTCCATTGCTTTTTTCCATCATGATAAATTATGTTTTTTTCCCAAGTTCCACCTGATATTAGTCGATCTTTATTTGCAGATAATGGAGCATTATGGAAAATGGGAAGGAATGTTGAACACATTAAAATAAAGATACAAGAGGCAATTAATGTGGTTGAAAAATGGTCATACTCATGGGGATTTAAGTTTTCAGTAGAAAAAACTAAATCACTAATATTTACAAGGAAAAAAAAGGAAATCACTGGAATGGAGGTAAGAATATACAGACAATTAATTGAGCGAGTTAAAGTCTTTTAGTTTTTGGGAGTGTGGTTTGATTCCAAATTGATTAGGACTGAACATATTAATAATATACTCAACAAATGTAAAAAGGTGTTAAATGTTATGAGGTGTTTATCTGGATCTGATTGGGGAGCGAGCAGAGGTGCAATGAAAAGCGTATATATAGCATTGATTAGATCAGTATTGGATTATGGGAGTTTTGTATATGGATCGGCAGCTAAAACATCATTACAAAAGTTAGAAGTGTTGTGGTGTGGTCAAGTCGACTCCTGTTGATGCTCTGCATGTGGAGATGGGGGAAATGCCCATGTGTTTCCGACGGGAAGAGCTAATGTGTCACAGTCTTCACTGGGTGTGCCCAGGAGGGCCACCAGATGACTGTGTTCTGGGAGCACATGGCTTGTGTTGTGTGTGTCTGTTGCCATGTGCTCTCTCTCCTGTCTATTGTCTTGCCCCTCCCATCTTGTTACCTCGTTATAGTTTAAGTTGCTCCACCTGTGTCTCCCTCGTTATCCTCCTCGTTTGGTTCCTATTTATTCTCCTTGTGTCTGTCATCCTGTGCTGATCCGTAATTTCTCATTTTGTGTGTTTCGTGTCTGCATGTGTGCAGCTTTAGATCTGCCTGTCTGTTTTTCCCCCTCGGGGTGGTTTGAGTTTGTTTTTGGTTCTTATTTTTTATTATTAAAATAAACAACAATTTCTCCTGCAGTTGAGTCCTCGCTTCATCTCCCCGCATGCACCGTGACACTAATGATGAATTATTGGGCAAATTTAAAAGGACATACGGAGGCTGGAAACCCAAGCACCAAGGTACTTCTCCCATGTTGGGAGAGTGAGAGAGCTAAGAGTAAATGTTTTGCATGGATCTCCGTGGATATAGCAAGAAAAATGGGATTAGATCAGGAAACATACATTCCTACAGTCCCATTAACAGTAACTCCTCCATGGTTATTTCTCTCAGTATTCGTTGATTTATATCTACTGGAAAATAGTCATCTATTTAAAGATACAGGAAATCTGCCAGTGTTGGTGGAGGA
This sequence comes from Sinocyclocheilus anophthalmus, assembly GCA_018155175.1. Lineage (NCBI taxonomy): Eukaryota > Metazoa > Chordata > Actinopteri > Cypriniformes > Cyprinidae > Sinocyclocheilus > Sinocyclocheilus anophthalmus. The sequence continues at coordinate 122,691 of JADLZN010005372.1, forward strand.
TTCAAACATTGTATCAGAATTATGTAGCAATATATACAGACGGATCCAAAGATCCTACAGGAAGAACAGCATATGCATTTACCATTCCATCTTTACAAGAATCTATCAATAGGAGAACATCAGATCACCAGGCAGTTTATACAGTTGAGTTAATAGCAATTGCAACAGCCCTGCACTCAGTAGAACAAGTTGAACTAAACGAAGTTATTCTGTGCTCAGATTCAAGTTCAGTGTTATTATCGGTACAGTCATTTTCATCCCGGGGTAGTAAAGACATAGTTAATGAAATATATTAAACTCTTTTCAGACTTCATAATTTGAATATAGTGGTTACATTTATGTGGGTGCCTGCTCACAGGGGAGTTAAAGCCAATGAAACAGCAGATTCATTAGCAAAAGAAGCAATCAAGCAGGAAAATACAATAGACATTTTATTTAGCAAAGCAGAAATAAAGACAATAATTAAAAGTAAAATCATCAGTAAATGGCAAGATAAATGGAACAAGGGACGTACAGGCGGACATCTTTATACCATCCAGAAAGAAGTGGGAAGGATGAGGATGACAGGGCGAAGTACCAAGGAGGAAAATATAATATCAAGGTTAAGACTGGGTCACGCAAGACTAAATAAGACATTACATCTCATCAGAAAACATCCCACAGGTCTGTGTGAGTATTGTCAGGAGGAGGAATCAGTAGAACATGTTCTATGTCACTAGCAAAAAATATATTATAGAAAGAGAAATATTCAGAAGGACACCACAGGAGATACTAGATGCAAAGCAAATACTCGGTCAAACAGGAAATTATAATTCTTTAATTGTATTCTTAAGGGAAACTGAGTTAATAAATAGAATATAAAGTATAATTGTTATTTTATTATTAATAATGGGATTTTTTAAAAGTTTTTTTTATAAAAAATTAATTATTATTTATATATAATATCTATATATAAAGTTCTGTTAGTCACTCTGGTCCACACTCCAGTGTGGTGGTAATGCACCTTAACGTTGGATGCCCCCCGCAATAAAACAAGAAGAAGAAGAAGAGCACTCTGGGGACAGGCCCTGAAATTATCACATATAGAAATTATTATATCACTAAGCAAAGAAGAAGTTAAGGTTAAAATTACAACAGCAATAAAAATGAGATGGCAAGAAGTTTGGAATAAGGAGGAGAGAGGAAGACATCTTTATCATATTCAAAATCAAGTTGGGTTAAAGAGTTAATTTTGGTAGTAGAAGAGAAGATACAATTATTACCAGACTTTGCATTGACCATGCTGCTTTTAATTCTTCTCTATATAAAATGAATAAGAATGAGTCTGGGAACTGTAGTCTGTGTGGATTATCAGAAACAGTAGAGCATGCACTATTACTTTGTTCTGCTTATGATAATGAAAGAGCATTTCTGTTGGAGGAATTAAAAGAAATAGGGATAGAAAATATGACACTTAAAACTTTGTTGAATAATGGCTTGAATCATTCTAAAATATATAATGCTTTAATGACATTCTTTAAAAAAGTAGATCTGTTTAACACGATTTAGAAGATTTTTTTTCTTCCTATTATTATTATCTCATTTTATAATTTGTAATATTTAAAAAAAAAAAAAATTTTTTTGTGTGTGTTCTTCCTATTCCATCAATGGTCCACACTCCAGCCCAATAGGTGGCGGGAATGCACCTATCGTTTCTTTGCCAACCGCCATAAAACTCCAAAAGAAGAAGAAGAAGAAAGCGCACTCTGGGGCGGGCTCTGTGACGTCATCATGACGGATGCTTGTTTGCGGAAGTGATCAAACCAAAGGACGAAGGTGTGCAGGCATGATGGAGGTATGTAACGGTTTCTGCAGGAATCGTTCAACAAACAGTTGCATGCTGACTGAAAAGAGCACACACACTTTAAGATTTCGTCTCTGTGATGATTTTAATGCTGATTATTGGCAATCAAGCATGCAAAGGTCTTGAAATAATTTTTTATGGTCGGAGCAGGTGCGGAGGAAATTATTGAACTCGGTTGAAAAGTGTGTAGACGAGGCTTTGGAGGGTCTCGTCAGGAGTAACGGGGGTCTGGCGCTGCTGCGGGGCCACAGAGTTGTGCTGCGGTCCGATCTGGAGAGCATTAAGGGAAAGGTAGCGCTCCTTTCCGGAGGAGGATCCGGCCACGAACCCGCGCATGCAGGTAATGCATGATACACCAGACCCTCCCTCTTCTGGCTCACTTCACTGGCTCTCTGGCCCAGCCCCAAATGTACCT
>JADLZN010005373.1:0-200000 GCA_018155175.1 Sinocyclocheilus anophthalmus
ACATTGTTTTTAGGAATAAAATGTTACATAATTTAGGTGAATGATATGAACAAACCTCAATTTAAAGTGCATATTTTTGAAGACTGTGGGTAACCAACCATAGTTGATGGTACAATACAAATTCAGGGTGAATAAATAATGACAGAATTTTCATGTCTGGGTGAACTATCATTTGAAGAAGCTTCAGAATATACATAGAAACAAAACTGGAAAGTTCACTCTTAAAAGTAAAGGTCCCAAAATGGTTTTATTTCCACTAGTCTGAAAGAAGACATATTATGGAAGCAAAATAGTCCAAAATCTCAAAGTTGACCACTGCACGAAAAAACCCCCAATGTTTTTGCCTATAGTGTCTTGCCTTAATAACCAACGGTGTGAGTTTGGGGGCAGGGCTATCTGTGTGTCCAACCAATAGCAGACTGAAAATGTGTTCAATTCAAACCTTACAATAAAATGTGTGGTTTTAAAAGTCCCAGGCTTGTGATGGAAAACTCTCTAATCCCAAAATCACATTTTGTGCACCTAAACCGGGCACATCTGTGACCGTTGAAAGAACTTTGTCCTCATTTTAAGATTCACTCTTGCGGATCAGCAGGGGCCTGATTTTTGGACCAAATCTCACAATAGGGGAAGCAAGACACCTGTTCACCCCCTCTCCTCACAGACACACAAAGCCCTTCTGGAAGATGCGTGGGCAGTGTTCCACTTCCCCTTCCTGTGCTGTGCCAGAGGCAGTGGGCATGTTATTCCCCCTCATCCTTGTCTGTCAGCTGCTAGAATGAGTCACTGGGCAATGGGCAATAGGCTTGGTCGCCTCTGCCCACTGAACACTCCCTTCTACCAGTGCACACAGATGGGCCCGTTGATGGATACAGGCATTTTGTGTGTGTCCCTGTCCACCTACTCGCATATCTGTTGTTGATCTATTCCCACACACCTTAAAGGAAATAATGTTTCTGTGTTTGTGTTCCGATTTGAGTTTGTCAGCCTTTTCTGACCCACATGGGCCCCCACCTCAGACTTTTTATATCAAGCTAATATAGAAATGCTTGATTTTCTTGATAGCACTGTGTAATGTCTTCCATTAATAACACTAATATTCATTTCTGCTTTAGCAGACTTATTCAACAGGACCCTAAATGTTTTGTAGGGCATTCAGTTTGAGAATATACTCTTTAGATTGATTTTACATTGACGTTGACTTTTAATCCCCTTCAAATAATTGCACTCAACTACAGTAACAGTCTTTGTACAAGAAGCACTTTGATTGTTTCTTTTGGGAGCGTGAACAAGTACTTGTCAGTCCGGTCTAGTTGGAATTGATTTTCTTGTCTTTTTGCATTTCTATCTGCTTGGAGAATGATATAATGACACTGTAAAAGGCCTCAAGGTAAAGAAAATGGGTCTTTTTTTGGACCTTTGAATCTTTGAATAATGATTATTTGTAGCTCAGCCAGTCAGCACCAACTCAGCATGTTAAATTGATTTCTAAAGGATCATGTGACACAGAAGACTGGAGTAATGACCGAAAATCAGCTTTGCCATCACAGGAATAAATTAAGTTTTTTAATATTTTAAAATAGAAAACAGTTGTTTTAGAATGTAATAATATTGTACAATATTACTGTTGTTACTGTAGTTTGATCAAATAAATGAAGCCTTGCCAAGCATTAGAAATTTCTTCAAAACAACATTCAAACATCTACTGACCCCAAACTTTTCTCACTTTACAGAAGAAAGCAGTCTAGAAGGAACAACTGGGTCAAAAAACCGACTTTGGATTTTCAAAAAGAGACTTGCCATTATCTAGACCTGCTGTAATTTGAAAGAATCACGATCACCCAGATATTAAATAAATGCGTTTTCTTTTCTCCTACATTTTAAAGGTATTAAGTTTCCTATTAAGTTCTAATTAGTTCCCTAATTCCTATTAAGTTTCCGTATCAGTTACAAAATATTATTACTTGCCTATAGGCCCTTAATGGGTTAGCTCCTGCATACTAGTTTTCTACCACGCTACAATCCATCACACTCCCCAAGGTCGCAAAATTCTGGACTTTGGGTAGTACCTAGGATAGCAAAGTCCACTAAAGGAGGTAGAGCTTTTTCGCATTTCTGAACTTGTGAACTAAATGTCAGTTTAAAGAGTGAAATGTGTGTGTTTTTTTATAGTTTTATTTTTTATTTATTTTTATTTGTGGATAAAAGAGGCTTGGTTATTTATTTTACACTTGATTGGTTGCACCATACTAGCTGGATCAATAGACACAGCCTGAGATTGAGTTTAAGAACATATTTTATGACACTTGTGTTCTCTGATCTCATATATTGATTTGACATATGTTTGTGAAATCTTGACGCAAAAATAGGTCTTTCCTTGCTTAAACAGATAGGGGTCTATTATTTAGAAGATGCCTCCCCAGGGCATTACCATTATGGCCACCGAATGAACTTACTTGCCTTACAGGATCTTTACAAGCAGTACACCATGATCCAAAAGATGAAACAAACCACATCTGACAAAGGGACAACAGCAGTTCTTCAAAGCCCCCCATTTAAGTAAAAATGTTTTATCTCAAAGTAAGCCAATATATCTCTTCTCTCACTCTCTCTTGCTGTGACTTCCTTCCTACATCCTGAGGGAGGACAACAAAGAGCTAAAATATATTAATAATTGATGTACGCCCACAAGGAGGAATACCCATCCCTGCTGGTCCCCATGCCTTACTTTCACTGACCACCATTCACCCTGCATATCCTCCATGTCTATATCCAAGCATGGCACATGCCTCCGCCTCTGGTACATCTTGTTCTTGGGGAGTTTTTCATTTCCTCTCTGCTTACAGCCTTGTAAAGCACAATGTCAACAGCCAATATTCACCCCAGCGCACTTGCACTGAATAGCAACAATCTACAAAGCTTCAAGGTCTGCCCTAAGTGACATGGTCACCTTTTTTTTCTGGGAGCGGCTGCTTTGAATGAAGCCAGATGGCTCACTGATCATCATGGCTTTTTTTTTTTGTTTGCTCTAAGGAAAGAGAATATAATCAGCATAATCAAATTAAATTACATAATCGAACTAAAAATGATAGAGAAATGTAAAAGTTTAAAGATGCTTATTCCACTGTTGGACATGATTATTTAAAAAAATAATAATGTGCTCATGTCTTCAACAAAAGCATTAACAGCCTTGTAGCTTGCAGCAGATCTGTCTTTAATGAATTATAAGTTATTATGTGAAATCTATTAAAAAACATTGAATGCACACTTAAAATAAGGTAGTATGTTCTTGTTTATTTAATAATACTTTGTTTTAAGTAATACATTTTCATCTGGTTAACAGGAAATAAAGCACTTGCATCTTATGATTTAAAAAAATTACTTTGGTAACTTTGTAACAAGCTCTAGCCTTGACTGCTGATGACATTACTTTAGCGGACATAGAGTGGGCAGTAAGTGGTAGGTGAGAAATCAGCCAGGTGTGTGCACAGCGACACAGCAAACAAAGCTGGGGTGTAGATCCGTTTCCGTTGCGCGCCACTGTGACTTCCCTCCAGAATTGAGTTGCTTTCTGAGACACGGCGCCTGCAGTCACCTCATCTGTCCAACAGCCTTCTTGTTTGTCATTAGCCAAACAGTAAGATCCGAGGGGTCTGGCCATTGACGACCGTATTGATGGCTTGTGATTGCTGTTCACTGTTTGTGCTGGTCACAGCATGTTCGGTAATTACACTCTAAGTGCTACACCAACGCACTGGCGTCTGATAACCACAGCTGCCCAATCCACCATCGGTACATCTCCACAATCCTGATAAGCATGCGGAGAGCTTTGCTTTATTCTGCCAATATCACAGTGAAAGACACATCTGCCTGAAACAGATAACAATCGCCACTTTGGAAATTATTCACTCGGTCATTCATTTTCCTCTTTGATGTGTTTTGATAAGTATGTTAAGGGTGGCTTACACAACCTCTGTGGCTATTGAACGTCCAAACAAAAAGCCTGGATTAGAATATCATTTTGCAATGTATTCTGCTCTAATTTCCACCAACAGGATGTTATTTTCTCAATTTGAATAAAAATACTTCCTTTTCATAAACTGTTGACCTGGGCTGACTAAAGAACCTTATGTCTTTAAAGCTGTATGAAGAATGTGACGCAATCAAATGAAGAGAATGGCCTGTTTTAGCTGCCAAGACCTGGAAGGGAGGGCGCTTCAGAGCTGTGCTTTCAACAGCCCTGATGCGCATTCATAGGGACAAGGAAGGCTATGCTGCCACTTTTCATCAACCTAAAGCTGGTATGCATTCACCCTCACTATCATGAGAGCATTTTCCTGTTCTGTATTCAAGCCTGAGATGTCAAAAACAGATGAATTTACCGATGTAAATACATGTCAAAAGCTGCAAAGCACGCCACCGATCGCACTGGGTTGCATCGTACTAAAACAAGTGACACTTTTTTTAAATGTAAAGTCGGTAACACCAAAGCTCCAAAAGTATCAAAAATGTATTTAAAAAACTGTCGCATAGTGTGTGTGACGTTTCGAGCACGCAGGCTCTTCATTAGACCATGCTGATGAAGAGCCGACGTAAATATTGTCCAAATCATTCAGAATACATGTAGACATTTTCAACACATAATATATAACTACCTGATTTATGTTTTTTGATATATATTATATATATATATATCTATATATATATATTTATATATATATACAGTGGGTACGGAAAGGATTCAGACCCCCTTAAAATTTTCACTATTTGTTATATTGCAGCCATTTGCTAAAATCATTTCAGTTATTTTTTTTTTCCTCATTAATGTAAACACAGCACTCCATATTGACAGAAAACACAGAATTGTTGACATTTTTGCAAGTTTATTAAAAAGGAAAAACTGAAATGTCACATGGTCCTAAGTATTCAAACCCTTTGCTGTGACACTCATATATTAAACTCAGGTGCTGTCCATTTCTTCTGATCATCCTTGAAATGGTTCTACGCCTTCATTTGAGTCCAGCTGTGTTTGTTTATACTGATTGGACTTGATTAGGAACGCCACACACCTGTCTATATAAGACCTTACAGCTCACAGTTCATGTCAGAGCAAATGAGAATCATGAAGTCTGCCTGTGAACTGCCTGAAGAGCTCAGAGACAGTATTGTTGCAAGGCACAGATCTGGCCAAGGTTAAAAAAAATTTCTGCTGCACTTAAGGTTCCTAAGAGCACAGTGGCCTCCATTATCCTTAAATGGAAGACGTTTGGGACTTCCAGAACCCTTCCTAGAGCTGGCCGTTCCGGCCAAATTTAGCTATCGGGGGAGAAGAGCCTTGGTAAAGAAGAACCCAAAGATCACTGTGCTGAGCTCCAGAGATGCAGTCGGGAAATCGGAGAAAGTTGTAGAATGTCAACCATCACTGCAGCCCTCCACCAATCTGGGCTTTATGGCCGAGTGGCTGGATGAAAGCCTCTCCTCAGTGCAAAACACATAAAAGCACCTGAAGGACCCTCAGACTCTGAGAAACAAAATTCTCTGGTCTGATGAAACAAAGATTGAACTTTTTGGCCTTATTCCTAAGCGTAGTGTGTGGAGAAAACCAGCACGGCTCCATCACCTTTCCCATACCGTCCCAACAGTGAGCATGTGTGGCATCATCATCTGTTGGGGGTTTTTCAGCTGCATGACAGGACTACTGGGTGCAATCGAGGGAAAGATAATACCGGCCAGTACAGGATATCCTGGCTAAACCTTCTCCAGAGTGCGCTGAGACCTCAGACTGGGCCGAAGTTTACCTTCCAACAAGACCATGACCCTAACCACACAGCTAAAATAACGAAGGAGTGAATTCACAACAACTCTGTGACTGTTCTTGAATTGCCCAGCCAGAGCCCTGACTTAAACCCAATTTGAGCATCTCTGGAGAGACCTAAAATGTCTGTCCACCAACGTTTACCATCCAACTGACAGAACTGGAGAGGATCTGCAAGGAGGAATGGGAGAGGATCCCCAAATCCAGGTGTGAAAACTTGTTGCATCTTTTCCAAAAAGACTCATGGCTTTATTAGATCAAAAGGGTGCTTTTAAATACTGAGCAAAGGGTCTGAATAACTAGGACCATGTGATATTTCAGTTTTTAATTTTTAATAAATCTGCAAAAATGTCAAATTCTGTTTTTCTGTCAATATGGGGTGATGAGTGTACATTAATGAGGAAAAAAAAATAAACTTAAATGATTTTAGCAAATGGCTGCAATATAACAAAGAGTGAAAAATTTAAGTGTGTCTGAATACTTTCCGTACCCACTGTAGATATCATCTCTCTCACACAGACACACACACCCACGTAGGTATACCTTACACACACCCACAACATATATATGATATAAATATAGACCTAACCCTACCCATAATTTATTCCTAAATTCAGTGTGAAATGATAGCTGATTAACAAGAGTGTATTAGCACCTAACCCTGATTGTAAGCCTAACACAGATATTTTTCCTGAAAAGTTATATCTCGATTCTGATTGGTTGATTGGAATGTTTTTCCAGGATCAACAAGGATGTTGATCAAGGAACATGTTGTACTTGGCCAAATCACGCTCACCTTATATTATATATAGGTTTCGATTCCCAGTGAACACGTACTGTAAAAAAATGCATAGCCTAATGCACTGTAAATCGCTTTAGGATAAAATTGTTGCTAAATGCATGCAGTAATTATAATTAATTATGATAAATTATTATTATATATATACATTAAGATATATTTTTTTTTATATTGTAATATATATTTGTCAGAGATTGATGCGAGATAGATCTACTAGATAGATAGATATAACACACACAGACACCCCACCCACACACACCACACACCACCAACATTAGTGCTGTCAAATCGATTATAAATCCATGATTAATTGCCTCCAATAAAGTTTACATAATCTGTGTGTGTACTGTGTATATTTAGATGTATATATAAATACACAAAAATATGTATATATTTAAGAAATATTTAAATAATTTCCCCTGAATGAGTCAAAAAATTTTTTTAGTAAGCATTATTTTGGATCACCTACACAAACAAAACCAGGTGGCTGAGCTCAGCTAAGCCATAAACCACAAGAGAACCTCCACCTCCTCAAGACTACAGTCTGCAGAGTTGCCCATCTGACCCAGCAAAAGACAGAGAAACCTGTCTAGCCCAAGCATTTCTTGAAAATTGTGATATTTAGTGAGCTATTTTTCTAAATAAAAAAAAAACATCTTTGCCCCTGACCTTTAAACATTTCAACTGAGGAAAGACTACACACATACATCACTAGCAAACGACATGATGCTTGTAATGTCAGGATTTTAAACTGATCTCATTCCTTGAGGTAGTGTATATGTAATTGTGATGCCTTTAATCAGGGAAAGTGATGCATCGCTGCAATAATCAAAGATGAAGTACAAAGACGCAGGCAGAATGCAAGCCGAGTAGAGAGGTGCTTGGAAAAGTATAGGTCAGTTCTGTTACTGAAAGTCTCCAGCCCACAACCCCAGTGACGACACCGTAAACCTGCCACAAACACAGGTCATTAATGTACTATTTCAGTGTTTGAGCCCCAGCAGCCCTGTGGGGAGATTACTACACAGATGTTGATATTGGGTTTACAGACTAGACTGACACAAGTGCAGAGAGGGGTGTCTGAGTGACTAGCATGTTTTTGCTGGAAGCAAATAGTAAGAGAAAAGGGTGACAGCTGGAGAGGTTGGGGTGGTGGACGTAATACAGAGATATTATAAGAGGAGAAGACAGTCTGTGAAAGGGAGAAACTGTAATGCATAATTTGACAGCTGTAGTCCCGCCCTTTACATAAAACAGTCTTTTTCAGACAGGCAATGACTGTTTGTTTAGTTTTGAATGAGCATGTGCATCGCCTGGATCAGCCTTATTTATTTTTTTTTTCCCCTAACAAACACAATTATTGCGTCAAATGTACTGATTAACTAAATACGATTTTTAACTTTTCTCTATTCATAATATGGCTGTGGTACATGACTAGAAAATCCAAGACAAAGAGCCACATGACACATGAACTTCATTGAACATGGAGATCATTTATAGGTACATCCCATGAACAAGTCCCGGATCCCATTTACCCCCAATCAAAGAAAAAATCTATATTTGTCACCAAAATATAGTGTAATGAATTATTGTACACCTTGTCTGTTGTATGTTATTTATTTTATTCTTTCTTTTTTGGCATTGGGTGAGGATATTATTATTACTATAGATATATATATATATATATATAATCTATACGCATGTATACTCTGGTTAACATAATATTGTTACTTGCATATGTGACAAAATAGACGGACAGACGGATTTTTTTTGGACGATAGATAGATAGAGAGATAGATCGATAGATAGATAGATACTCTTTCCACAGCCTCGTCATCCTTTTATGATTTTTCGTTTCGAAAATTAAAAGCACCCTGCTGACACAGACATCAAGGAATGTCCAGTTTTGTCCGGTGATACCCAGAGCTCCTCAGACTCTCCCTCTCTTTCTCTCATAGCAACCATAACTGCCTAGCAACGGTTAGTTGAGGGTGGGTGAGTGCGGTGTAGTGTCTGGCTGGTGTTTGTGTACTGGGTTGTTGTCATGCAGCTCTCATCTCTCCCCAGCAGTGAGACTCATGCTGGACCCTGAAAAGGAGCATCTTTATAGTGACAGCCAAGTTTAGTGTTGCGTGTGGAGCTCATCACACAATGCTCATAACGTCAATGTTTTTTAAGTACAGAGAACATCATTGTTTAAATATTGATTCTATTTCATCTTGTGCAATTCAGAGAAATTAAAGCTCTGACATAAAATAAATAGTTCTCCTAAAACTGAAATTTGCTAATGAATTACTCACCTCAGGCCCTTGAAATATAAATTCCTTTTGTTTCTAAATCAGCAATAAGATTCAGTGAAATTACATCATGCTCCAGTGGTCCTGCAGTGATGTTGCCGTCAGAATGAGAGTAAAAACTGCTGATGAAAACATCACAATAATCTACACAACTCCAGTCCATCAATTAAAGTCTTGTGAAGCAAAAAGCTGCACATTTGTAAGAAACAAATCCATCATTAAGGCATTTAACTTAAAACTTCTGCCCAAAATATGAATCCATAATGAGCTATATTATGGATGGAGGAGTCACATATTAGCCGAAAATAACAGTTTGAAGTCAAAAACATCTTGATGGATTTGTTTCTTACAAAAACAGCGTTTGCCTTCACTGGAGTCTTGTGGATTACTTGTATTATTGTGATGTTTTATCAACTGTTTGGACTCTCATTCTGACGGCACCATTCACTGCAGAAGATCCATTGGTAATCAGTTGATGTAATGCTAAATTTCTCCAAATTTATTCTGATTGAGAAAAAAACTCATCTATATCTTGAATAGTCTGAAAATGAATACATTTTCAGCTAATTTTATTCATTTTTATTGGGGGGGAACTATTCCTTTTAAGCCTCATGTAGCTCCAAAACAGCATGCTGTTATTTTTAAAATACAAAAGGAGAATTTTTTTAAACACAGTAACGGTGACAAATCTGATTATAGAAAGAAAGTGGAGCACCTGGTTTCCTAACAACAACAACTAAATACATTGAAGACAGTCAACGTGATCACAGACTTCAGAAGATCCCCAGAATGGTCAGCTTCAGATTTTTGATAACCATCATCCCTCAAAACTCAAACATGGTGTCATTATCTCCATTGCCCAAAAAACACAAAAAAGGCTGGTATATACTTCCAACCCCATCTCATGAGAAAACAGCTATTTTATTTGTTGATTTCATATGAATCAGTACAATGTGATTTGTACGAAAACATGCAATTTTTTGAAAACGACTGGCATGAAGGTCCCCCCATAAACCAAACAGTCAGTGAGTAAGATCGTATGAAAACGTACGAATGACAGTGTACTAATTGATACTTCCTGAGGCAGCTGAAGAAGTTTAACCTGCCAGAGGTAATGATGATCTACTTATACATTGCCATCATTGATCATCAGAAAAATTAATTTACTGTACTCTGCCCCCCTCATGGACACATATGAGGAGAAATCCCGGAAACCTGCTGACAAGATCATCAGAAACCCCTTGTACCTTCTGCATAACAAGCGCTGCAGAGCCAACAAACCCAAGACAACGGACACAAACCCAGTTTTTCATCTGGAGCAGTGATCAATGATCATCAATAACTCAACTGCACCATTTAAACAGATGGATAACATGCTGTGCATCTGTTGTGTGCAGCATTTATTGCATTCACTGCTTCTTCCTTTCATCTGTTTACTTGTTTTTTCTTTATTTACTACTGCTGCACTGTAAAAAAAATAATAATAATAATGATCTAGTGGCTTTGTAAATGTCATAATAATAAACTGCTATATTACTTGAAATCTCTGAATATCACTTAACTGACTGAGTTGGACATTCCATAATAAATGCCTAAAAATCCAAGTTAGTTTTGTCTAAATAAACTCTATTACTTCAGTTTCTTTCATGAAAAAAACAGCATTGGACTAACAAATTTTAGTTTTAAGATATACCTAATAGAATTTTACTACTATTTTTAAGATATGTTTTTGTTAAATTTCAATAAAAATTTAAGAATGGAGAAATTATACCGTTCAAATTTTAAATAACTGTAATCAGTGCACATTCCATATTAATACTATTCATTTTTAGCAAACAACTGAAGAAATTTAGTAAGTTGGATACAATTAACAATCACACATAAAGAAAGGGAAATTTTCTTTAAATTAATTAAATATTTATTTAGGATTTCTCAAATGATGAGTTATTTTAACTTGGGTTGGGTTTTACAGGGTTTTATCTGTTATGGTACTAAATGTAGTTATTCATATCTTTTGCATACATTTACTAATTTCATAGGATATTTCAATAAATTTAAGTGTAAAAAAAATTACATCATAGTTTACGTTTAACTAAGTGTATACTTAATCCTCTATATTTATTTTTATGTTTTTAGTACTAAGGCATTTGCCACCTTCACCATAACATATTCTTAATGTATGTATGCTGTATCCTTTGCTTGTTTTCTGCAAACCATCAAGTCAAAACAACTTTTCCAGACAATAAAATCAATTCTGATTCAATAGTACATATACTGTCCCAGAAACAAACAACCAAACAGGAAATCTTACTTACCGTACTAAGCTTCAAGTTTTCTTTATTCATATCTGTAGAGAATAATAACACTAGTTTAGTTCTAACATCATGTGTATCTGTGCAGCTATTGAGCTCTCTGATATGTTGCAACCACCACAATCCATTGTGAATGCAAGAAGCTTTTTTTTTGAACAGGTTACTGTTCAACACACACAGGGCCGTGCACAGACCTGTTGAGGCATGTCTGAAACTGAAAAGGCCCCCCCCCCCCCCCCCCCCCCCCCTTGGAATGAAGTAACACAAAATATTCTCAAAAGCTGTAATTCTATTCACTTTAATAACAACCTAATAGAGCAGTGGGGAAAAAAAGTATTTAGTCCGCCACCAATTGTGCAAGTTCTCCCACAAAAAAAGATGAGAGAGGCCTGTAATTTTCAATCACAGGTATACCTCAACTATGAGAGACAAAAAAAAAACAAAATCCACAAAATCACATTGTTAGGATTTTTAAAGATTTATTTTGCCAATTATGTGTAAATAAGTATTTGGTCCATAGACAAATTCATCTAATCAATAAAATAGATAGACAAATACTAACTAACACCTATACCCTACTCACTTAACACCTGGTTAACTACCAACTTAGTGATCTCCTCGAATGTAAATACCCATTACTCCTCAACTAAACATACTTAGATACAACAACTAACATCACTTTGGGGGGTACCTCACTCATAAACTAAATCTACCTTTATACACTAGAACACTGAATGAAAACTAAAATAACTTATAAAAACCGTATAAAACAAACTCAAAACACTAAAATACCAAACCTTTACTCCTAACTATACCCTTGTACAGATTAACTGTTGGGGTGGGTTGGGGGGGGGTTTTTTTGTTCATTGGGGTTGTGGTGGCTTGGGTTGGGAGGTTTTGGGATGTGGGGGGACACTATTTGGGGTGGTGTGTGTTTTTTTTTGGGGTGACCCTAAAACTTGTTGTACTTGACTACTTAACCTCTTCCTTAAACTAACCTTTACTAACTTTGGGGGGGTACCTGGTATACCTTTTTGGTGAGTGGGGGGGGGGGGGACTCACTTTAAAAAACTACTTAACCTACTTGATACTCTTGTGAATAACTTTGTTTAGGAAAACCCGGAGAAACATCATCATAAACCTAACTTTACCTCTCCACTCTAACTTTTGGGTGGCTGTGGGGTGGTGGGTGGTTTGGGGGTGGTTCAATACTATACCTTTTGGCGGGTGGGTAAGTGGGGGGTTTTGGGGGTGGGTTCCTGACTTGTGGGCGTTTTGTGTGGTTTTGCATAATACCGGGTTCGGGTTGTGTGTTTGCATGACAGAGGCAAACGTTTTCCTTGTATTCATCTTCATCCGGTTTTCACACACGGTGCTTGGTATTTTGGCCCATTCCTCCATGCATATCTCCTCTAGAGCAGTAATGTTTTGATGCTGTCGCTGGGCAACACGGATTTTCAAATACCTCCAAAGATTTTCTATGGGGTTGAAATCTGGAGACTGGCTAGGCCACTCCATGACCTTAATCTTCTTATGAAGCCACTCCTTCGTTGCCCGGGCGTTGTGTTTGGGATCATTGTCATGCTGAAGGACCCAGCCATGTTTCATCTTCAATGCCTTTGCTGATGGAAGGAGGTTTTCACTCAAAATCTCACGATACATGTCCCCATTCATTCTTTCGTTTACACGGATCAGTCGTCTTGGTCCCTTTGCAGAAAAACAGCCCCACCGCAGGATGGTTCCCCCCATGCTTTCACAGTAGGTATGGTGTTCTTTGGATGCAACTGCATTCTTTCTCCTCCAAACACGACAAGTTAAGTTTTTACCAAAAAGTTCTATTTTGTTTCATCTGACCATATGACATTCTCCCAATCTCTTCTGGATCATCCAAATGCTCTCAAGCAAACTTCAGACAGGCCTGGACATGTACTGGCTTAAGCAGGGGGACACGTCTTGCACTGCAGGATTTGAGTCCCTGGCGCGCAGTGTGTTACTGATGGTAGCCTTTGTTACTTTGATCCTAGCTCTCTGCAGGTCATTCACTAGGTCCCCCCGTGTTGTTCTGGGATTTTTGCTTACAGTTCTTTTGATCATTTTGACCCCACGGGGTGAGTTCTTGCGTGGAGCCCCAGATCGAGGGAGATTATCAGTGGTCTTGTATGTCTTCCATTTTCTAATAATTGCTCCCACAGTTGATTTCTTCACACCAAGCTGCTTACCTATTGCAGATTCAGTCTTCCCAGCCTGGTGCATGTCTACAATTTTGTTTCTTGTGTCCTTTGACAGCTCTTTGGTCTTTGCCATGGTGGAGTTTGGAGTGTGACTTTTTGAGGTTGTGGACAGGTGTCTTTTAGACTGATAACGAGTTCAAACAGATGCCATTAATACAGGTAACGAGTGGTGGACAGAGGAGCCTCTTAAAGAAGAAAGTTACAGGTCTGTGAGAGCCAGAATCTTGCTTGTTTGTAGGTGACCAAATACTTATTTTACCGAGGAATTTACCAATTAATTCTTTAAAAATCCTACAATGTGATTTTCTGGATTTTTTTTCTCATTTTGTCTCTCATAGTTGAGGTATACCTATGATGAAATTACAGGCCTCTCTCATCTTTTAAATGGAGAACTTGCACCATTGGTGGCTGACTAAATACTTTTTTGCCCCTGTGTATATATAATATATATAGATATAGATATATAATATTATATATATATTCTTAGGTCTTAGGTCTACATGTATACACGATTATAATAAGACGTGGCTTTTAAAGACTGCTTAAATTTCTAAACTCTCAAAGGGAAGTCAGGACTAATAGACTTGGGCGGGGAAAAATGACAGGGCTGATAGCTTGCATTCTACAGTGCAACGACATCGGGCCTCCGAGATGTAGTAGCTATAACAATGGGGCCTCCTGGTAGTTGTCATTATTATTTGTAGGCCTGTGTGTTTGGACTTGCTCTTGTGTACTCCTCTTTTTTTAATTGTATCACACATTTCTACATACAGTGGGTATGGAAAGTATTTAGACCCCCTTAAATTTTTTACTCTTTGTTGTATTGCAGCCATTTGCTGAAATCATTTGTTAATTTTTTTTCCTCGTTAATGTACATACAGCACCCCATATTGACCGAAAAACACAGAATTGTTTACATTTTTGCAGATTTATTAAAAAAGAAAAACTGAAATAGCACATGGTCCTAAGTATTCAGACCCTTTGCTCAGTATTTAGTAGAAGCACCCTTTTGATCTAATACAGCTATGAGTCTTTTTGGGAAAGATGCAACACCTGGATGTTTTTCACACCTGGATTTGGGGATCATCTGCCATTCCTCCTTGCAGATCCGCTCCAGTTCTGTCAGGCGAGCGTAGTGAGAACCCAAGTGCAGTTTTATATATAGTGATCCAAACATCCAAACATATACACAGACGTTGACTTACAGGCCTTACAGAACGTGACCTGACTTGACTTGCTAGGCATAACAGACTTGACGAGCATGAACAACTTGCTCACCGACAGCGTGTTACACATCATACACGACAAAGACTATGGGAACATGATGGCTACTTATATCAGACAGTGAGGGTCACATGACATGAACAAACCAATGAGGAACAAGACACATGATTAGGACAACCAATCAGAACATGACACATGAACCAAAGAACAAATCAGAACATAACACACAAGGTGCGTTCGACTTCATGCGGCGCCGCGCAAACCGATCGGCGGCTGACTTGAAGCAGTGCATGCCGGTTAGAAATGTTGTCCGACTTGAACCGGCGCCGACGCCACGTCACTGTCACGTGTGGCATCAAAGTACCGCGATATCGTTTCGAGAGCAGCCGGCTGACTCAGCTGGCGCAGCTTTTTCAGAGCGACTGCAGGAGTGCTGATGATGACACAGCTGTTTCACGATTGGCCAAATTCACCACATGACAACAATGACGTGTGTTTCTAACATCTTCAAATCCAATACTGCTCATAAATCTGTGTTTTAGAACATTAAAAGCTTTTTTACTGTAGTCGCAATGTTATATTGAGTCACGTTTATCATGAAAGCATATATGCCCCCACTTTATTAGTATTTAAATAGTATATATTTACGTTGAACTTTATTCTTGAACAGATGGCGCTGTATTAAGCAGTATATAAAAAGTGTTTCTGTTGCTCATCAAAATGTTTCTGAAACGTCTGTGTATTTGACAAATATTGCATTTAATTCACTTCATCTGTGATAGTGTATGCAAACACCGCGTGAGCGTTACTAACGTCCGGCTTGATGGCTCCGTTTTCAACTCCGCCCCCGACTGCAAGCGGCTGCTCTCGTTGACTGCCGTCTGTAGCGGTGCTTCAAGTCGAACGCACCTACAGACAAGGGAATCACATGACAGAACAGGAAATTAAACTAAGATCATGAATACAAAGCAAAAGACATGAACACCAACACAACCCAAAACAAACCCTGACACCAGCAAGGACTAGCTAGTCCATGCTAACTAGTCCAGCCAACCCTTAAACTAGTGTTTTTTAACCGTTTTGACTCCACTGTCAACAACAAAATTGGAAAACCCCATTACTGGATAATGTGTTTTACTGGATAAAGATTAAAAATAAAGATTTTTTTTGACAATTTCTAACTTATAAATTTTTTTAAAGCTTGGCATAACTAGAATAATATATATATATTTATAAAAATGAAGTTGTACGATCTTCTTAGTTTACATGACTTTTCCAGATGAAGAAGATCACATTAAAAAAACTGTCTTCTTTACAGTGTATCAGTGTTTTTTTTATTTTTATTTTTTTAAACTGTTTTACTGAAACTGAATAAAAACGAATAAAAATAAGCATATATAATAATACTAAAATAACATGGACTGCATGAAACTATTGTACGAATTGGAAAGTAGGGCCCTATGATTTCCGCGATGCAGAAAACATGGACGGAATCGTGGAATACATTCATAAAAATGGAATTTACTGTAGAACACGGAATGTCACGGAATTTGTCAAATTTTGAATGAATTAATCAAAAGTAGGTCATTACACTTAAATCAAAACGCGATATGGACTACTATTTGTAAATATTAAGCCGCAAAAGTCGAGTTAAAATAGGAATCATGCATTGTCTGCGTGTCTCGTTATGAATGGCGCAGATGGCCGGGTTCATTTACTCCAAACAGTACTGCAGCTTTGAGCGTGACCTCCCGTGATTCCCGCATCTGCCGTTCACTAAATGAGGACGTAAACACTATGAAAAAATCTCCCGAAACGATCTGAGAGCATGATTTGAGTAAAACTAGAATCATATCTCATACACAGAACTGTAAAGGTATTCAAAGCAACCCGTCAAAATAATAGTGATGTCCGGTTCGCGAACGAATCGTTCGATTTAACCGGTTCTTCTTAGTGAACCGGTTGAACCAGTTCACCAAATCGGACTGAATCGTTTGAAACGGTTCGCGTCTCCAGTATGCATTAATCCACAAATTACTTAAGTTATTCACTTTTTTTAACGTGGCTTACACTCTCTCTGAGTCGAAATAAACCAATATCCGGGAGTAATTCATTTACTCAAACAGTACACTGACTGAACTGGTGTGAAGAGAGAACTGAAGATGAACACGAGCAGAGCAGCATGTGTGCAGCTTGCCGGATAACGAATGTACACGCCCATTCTCGAGTCAAGAACAAGTCAAAAATCGTTGCATCGGTTTTCGGATCACCAGTAAACTGAACCGAGAACCGTTTCTTTCAGACACATCAGATTTGAGAACCGATGAGCTGATGATACTGCGCATGCGTGTAATTTTTTCAAGAGGATGAAAAGCATGTTATCCAAGTATTTTGTTAAACCTCAGAAAGTGTGATTATATAAATATATTTTATTTTACTTTTTTTTTTTAAAAGATGAATGTATCTAATCTGTGTAGTTTGTTCAGTTGAAGATTATGTTAGGTTATAGGCCAAAGGGGTTTGTCAGGGAAGTTGGACAATAATTAAGACTCTATGTTTAATAGGAATAAGTGATGATTTATGAAATACCTGTACTGTAATTAGTTAACAATGACACATTCACAAATGTAGTTTGTAATAAATAGAACATGAACATGACACGAGTAAAGCATCTGATGATATTGAACGTGCGTGCAGCGTGCCGGTTAGAACGGTTCTCGTTCTCTAGTCAAGAACCGGTTGCATCGGTTTTTGGATCACCAGTATACTGAACCGAGAACCATTTCTTTCGGACACGTCCGATTTAAGAACCGATGAGCTGATGATACTGCGCATTCACGAT
Organism: Sinocyclocheilus anophthalmus; assembly: GCA_018155175.1. Lineage (NCBI taxonomy): Eukaryota > Metazoa > Chordata > Actinopteri > Cypriniformes > Cyprinidae > Sinocyclocheilus > Sinocyclocheilus anophthalmus. The sequence continues at coordinate 17,521 of JADLZN010005373.1, forward strand.
TCAGCATGAAGCTACCGAACAGATCTGCAGACACAGCATGTCTGAACCGAACTGGTTCTTTTGGACAATAGGGATGGGCGTATCGATCCGAAGTATCGATATATCGATACTGACGCGAGTATCGAAAGTATCGATACTCAAAAAATATCGATACTAAGGTGCGCTTTATTTACCAGCGGTTTTGTTTATTTAACAAAAATAATAAAAATAATAATGCATACAATATGCATTGAATTGGACGAATAACCTTTGTTAGCGAGTAATTGTGTAGGATAGAACTATTTTCCTGCTCATCTGAACACACGCAAATGTTGCAAGACAGAAGCAATCAATCACAGAGAGCGTTCACTCCCTTCCGACAGTGCAATCAAACAGGGCTGTGTTTCCCAAAAGTATCATAAGAAAAAAACCCCATACATGTTTGAGTTATTTCACAATAAACAAATTGAAATTGTAGCCTACATAGTTTGTGCAATTACATTTATTTAAATTGAACGTTAAAAGATAATATTGATCATGTTCTATTATGTAATGTTAATATAAATCATACACTTTCAAAATAAAAAGGTTGCATTTTATGCATGCAAAAGCCTGTCACTGGCAGTCCCTAACGGCAGTACAAAATATTGCACTAAATAAAAAGTTCAAATGTTACAAATAAGTTAATATTGATGTTGTAATACTGGTAGCCCTAATATAAAATATGGTGATATATGTTACAAAAAAGTAACAATTTTGAAATATGTTGATGGTTGTATTTTTTTGTATTTGTTTTCAGTATTCCTATCAATGTTGTATAAGTTTTTTTAATGCATAATAGTAACCCTAGAATGTGATCAACAGTTTAAAATAGCTGGGCTAAGATATATAACAATTTTTAAGACTGCAGAAATATGTTAATTCAGTATACACATTATCCCACCGGTTACAATTGTGACTGACCATAAAATAAAATTTTTCACACACTTTTCCAAAATTTTTTTATAAAATTATTGATTATTTCAAAGGCTTACTAATGACACATCATTTGGATATTTTCATGTCTGGGGAAAATTTGGGATTAAACGGGTTAAAATACATTTTAAACATAAAGTTAAGTGGTTATCATTACCCACTTTACTCTTAGTAATTTAATAAATTTCATAATTTAAAAGTTTAGTGCAGAAGTATCGAATCGGTATCGATATCGACGATACTGCCTTGAAAAATATCGGTATATCGTATCGAAAACAAAATAAGGGGTATCGCCCATCCCTATTGGACAACTGATTCTGTGCTAATGTTAAAAGCGCGGGTAAACCGAAGACTTGAATTAAGGGCAATCCGGCGAAACGTAAGTTTATTTAATAACAAATAAATCGCAATGGATTATGTATGGTAAGTGGATTATGGTTTCTGCGCTGATGAAAACTAATTTATTTACTTTATATCTTCAAGACTTAAATCCTGGTATGCACATCACTGCCTGTTACTGTATTTGGGTGCTTAGTTGCAAAATCATGATCATGATTATGATGTTTTAACTGACTGAACTTATGATTACCGACTTTATATATTTGAATGTGTATTTTCATCCCGGCCCGGGACGATAGACTTGATATCATTACGTCATAGCAAATGACGTCATTACGTTAGGGCGTAAAATAACAGGTTCATTGAAACAAACTGTCCAGAAGAACCAGTTTGCGGAAAAGAACCAGACTTCCCATCACTACAAAATAAAAGTCTGGTTTGATTTGAAGACATTGTGCCTAAAACTATTTTTCAGTAGAATGTACATAGCCTACTACTACTACTACTACTACTACTAAAATGAAACAAACATTAATTTTTAAGGAATAATCACAGAACATTTTATCCAGGTTGATATTGGTAAATAGTAAATACATTTGTTGCCAAAAAACATAAAGTTGCGTAATTTTCAAGTATTTAAAGATAAATTTAAATTTTTTTACCAGAATTTATTTAGCAGAAAAATTTAAATACACAACACAGAGTTTCTGAGCAAAAAAATCATAAGGCTACTGTAAGAATAAATTAATCTTGTTTTTATGCTTTCAAATAATTAAACATGCTAAAACACAAAATTTGGTAACAATAAATAATATGGTGAGAAAAAATAAAACATTTCATAGGGCCCTAAACATGTAATTTTTGTTAAACTTTTAAAAAAATTGATGTGAAATTGTATAAGTTTCATGGAAAAATTTTTTTTTTTTTAATTAATTAGACAGCTTTGATTAATACAAGTTAATTTAATCTATTAAAAAGGAGTCGAGAAAAATTAAAACGGAAAAAAACTGAATCCAGAAAAATTCAAATGGAAAAAACGGACTTTGGAAAAAAATAAAACGGAATTTAGGAAAAAAAAAAACGGATATCATAGGGGCCCTACTTACTGTAAAGTGTTTCTGGTTACACTTTTCTAGCTATGACTTTTCTAAGTGACCGGATCACGATTAACTTAACCAGGGAAAAAATCCCATTGACTTTCAATTAAGGATAGATCTGGAGGGAGTCATATCTACAAATCAGCAGGACCTAGCAACCACCATGAACACCATAGCAACCACACAACAACAACACAACAAAACACCCCTGCTCAAACCAGAGTGAGCTTTTGTGAGACAAGAGCAAGATCAGAGGGAAATCAAATAAATCATAAAGGGAGAGCCTGTAGAAGGCTTCAGGTTTTTTGAAGTTTTAATCTTTTGATCTTCTTGTATTACTTCTGCTTTTACAATCTATGGATGAAACGCTGATCTCTGGCCGTCGTCTGAGGTCACATGATGAATATGCTGATTGTCTGGCATTGTTTCTTCACGCTTTCCTCTATAAGAGCAACCTGGCTAACATCGTGATATCGAACCCATTTCAATGGCCACATCTTATGTATGTACTTTATGTAGAAAAAGTGTCCTCGTTCTGCGTGAACTTACTCATTCCAGACCATGCATTCATAAACACACCCCTGGACCTTCCTAAGCAAAAGTGATCAAAAAGCCCCCTGAACATTTTTGCATTTTCTCGTGATTAATATCTAAGATTTCTCCGCCGCATTATAATCTCTCTTTCAGCCATGAATAATTGAAGAGAATGTGTTTTCTCTTTCCAATGTCTTATTCTGTACCTCATATCCAGACATTATTCATGCTTGAATCCTTAATGCTGTTATACTTGAATGGAGTGGTGCTTTTGTCTGGATCTGATCAGCTTACATCAAACAACAGGCTGCAGGATTACGCACTCCGCATTTCTTAGATGGCTCGCATGAATATTATTAGCACTCAATCGCAGACATTCATGATAACCAAGTTAATGTACTTGAACAGCTTTAACCCAGGATTTATTTGAAGTATTTTTAGCTATCAAATAACAGACTTTTAGACTGCTTTTTACTTGAATACTATTTTTGTGGCAAATGGTCGGACATAGTGATCAGACTCACAATTTTCACAACTTGTAAAATCTCATAAATTCACATTAAAAAAGTGTCATAAAATATATGGGGGCAGAATATTGTAGACTATTACAGAATTTTGACCTGAGCCAGCCTATTCATTAACTAACATTAGCAAGAGGAATAATATTCAACTACATTTATAAACTAAAGTTGACTTCACACGTTTACAAGCTCTAAAAAGGATCACTGGCTAAATATCTAATATAATATAATAACTACACTGACTTGCAAAAATGATAAATACTTAGTCAAAAACAGTTCATTTTTAATGGCAGCATGATCAAAACTGCTGAAAATCTTGTACACTATCTATCACGTCTTGTCGTATGATTGATAGTTTATACGTTTTTAACAAGTACAAGGCCTTTATAGTATCATTCTAAAAATGCTCGCCTTAAGATCATCTTTTTTATTATAAAATCTTTACAGATTTTTATAAGGTAAATGTAAGAATCGACTTTATATCATTTCACGATGAACACTTACTGGACTGAAGCAACTTTTTACTTAATTATCCATACCATACCATTTTATTTTATTTTTTTTAGAAAAAACTATGTTAAAATGTAAACTACAAAGATTTGATAATAAAAATAAGCATTTTAATTTCATACTAAGTCATATTATTGGGATATATAGAGTGACATCTGCTATACTGTTATAAAGATCTCATTGATTTACAAGCTATCAGAATTTTATTTTACTTTTTGGCCAAATAAATGGCAGCAAATGCATAAAATTGCATAATTTTACTCGCGTTGAGTCTCTGAATAAAACTGAGGTGTTTTTTCTGCTCCAATATGAGCTGCATATTCACACTATATCGTAGTATATGAGGCATAAAAGCCTGATTTATCAAATAATACTCAACATTTTTAATGGTCTAAAGTTTTAATACAGTAAATGGTTCCATTAAAAAAAGACTACTATTTCAAATGTCAGGCTTTACAGGGTTAAGAAACTGAATGTGCAGTTACAACATCTACCTTAGTCCAGCTGGTAGGACTAACTAGTCCATTCTAACTAGTCCAGCCAACCCATAACCTTAGTTCAATGCTTTTCAGGGTTTTTTTTACTCCAAAGAGCTCATGACTTGCAGTCATTCGTGCTAAGGAATTAAAAATAAGATTTATATATGTTACAGTTTCCACCCCGTAAAATATTTTAGAAATGGCCATAAATGTATATGTCCATTTTATGACTTTATTTATTTATATGAATTTTCCAGGTCTAATAAAAAAAATACATATATGGCTTCACTGGCAACCATCCTGAGTGCATTGTACTGTATTCTTAACATAGATTAAAGCAGCATAGATGAAAGCATACATGATTGTTTTGCATGAGCATTTTAAAAGGAGCTTGTACTTGACTCTTGCTCAATTAGCTTTCCAGAGCTGGAGTTGGATTTTTCTGCAGTAATGGTTCTTCTGGTGGAGAGGGATTTATTTTACTCTCTGCTCACCTACACTCCGTTTAATATCTGATTGGACACGGTGATATATAAGACAGTGACTTGTTAAGTGCTGTATGTGGGTTTGAGATAACGGCGTCCACAGGAGGTGAACCGCTCAAGCGCACTCATTCAGGCCACCACATGAAGAGAAAGCTACATTAAGTGAAGTGAAGTGAAGTGAAGTGAAGTGACATGACATGTGGCCAAGTATGGTGACCCATACTCAGAATTAGTGCTCTGCATTTACCCATCCAAAGTGCACACACACAGCAGTGAACACACACAAACCGTGAACACACACCCGGAGCAGTGGGCAGCCATTTATGCTGCGGCGCCCGGGGAGCAGTTGGGGGTTCGGTGCCTTGCTCAAGGGCACCTCAGTCGTGGTATTGAAGGTGGGAGAGAGCGCTGTACATTCACTCCCCCCACCTACAATCCCTGCCGGTACGAGACTCGAACCCACAACCTTTGGGTTATGAGTCCGACTCTCTAACCATTAGGCCACGACTAAACATGTCTCATTAAGATCTCTGCTGCGATTTACTGCTACTTTATGGACTCACCTGCTCTGTGTTTTAGTGCAGTATTTGCCCCAAGATACAAAAAAAAAATCTTTCAGGAAATTGCTTTTACTTTATAACACCATCTTTTAAATACAGTTTATTTAAATGATGAGAAAAGTGACTCGCATATATTGGGATACCAGAACAGAATAATTTAAGGATAATATTTGCGTTACAAGATGCTGATTTAATTTTGCTTAACAAATCATTGTACACTAATAGTTCATGCTCATTATTCAGTGCTTGAAAAATCATTCTAATTCAAGGACTGACAGATAAGAGCACCTCTTACGACCCATTTTTCATCTCCGCTAACAGTTGAAAGGCTGCAATAAAGAATGAATTTCCATAATTTCCAAAAGCATCATGATATTAATGATAAATTGTTTTTATATACAATAGTTTGTAATTAAATGTAAAATATTAAATTTTTATGGAAATAATATGACAATTCATGTGTACATAAATAGAACTATAGTACAGAGTTTCTGCAGGTTGTATGAAGGTAAATTTGAAGACATTTTAAGACCTTTAAAGACCAAGTAAAGAGAATATAAGGAATAAATCGAACGGATCACAATACTTCAGTATTGTCTCATTGTCTTTTTAGAACTTTGAAGCATGCAATACAATTTCCAACAGATCTCCATTACTTTTTCATTTATTTTATAAAAAAAAAATACTTAAATACCCCCCTCTGAATACTCATTATGCGAAATTATAAAGTTTCTCATTAAAACCAGAACAAATTTGTCTTTTTTGTTTTGTTTTGTTTTGTTTTGATTATTTATTTATTTATTTATTTGCAGTGTATGCAACATAAAATGCTATAACTTAAGAGTAACTTAATTTAAGAGTTTTTCCTCTGATTTAAGACCTTTTTAGGCCTTAATTTGTGGAAGACCCGCAGAAACTTGGTATACAAAACATGGGCTATCATTAAAATGAATATTTAAACTAAAAATTTTTATTTTTAATAAATAACAATTTAACATTTAATGACTAAAAACTAAATAACAATTAAATATTATGTGATTTTGCAATTAATCATGCCCCGACCCAGAATATTTTTTTTTTAAAGCAGGACCACTGAACATAAAAATCATCTTTAAAAGCATCTTAAAAACTTTGCACTTGTAGAGTGAAATGCTGGGGAAAAAACAGCAAGACACACATATCAGAACAATTCAAAAGCTATATTTAATTGTATCTGTTGCATGATTTACACGTCTGCCTTTAATTATTTTTATTTGGAGGCTGTTCTCCACAAATATTGATAATTAACATTTGATTATTAATCTTCATATTGTCAATTAATTTAATTTACAGCCCTAATCAAAAGTCACCAAAAGGTTCATACATGGCATCTAAATCTTGGTATGGCATGCTAACTCTATCATGCAAGGAGAAAAACATACAGCACAGCAAATGAAAGAGCAGTCATGTGAGTTATTTATGCACATACTGGCCTCTGCAGCCATAAAACTCCCAAAGGCATAAATAAATCAATTTATTGTTGTAAAGAAGATGCTAAAAGTTACATCTACTCTGAAGCAAGAACATTTGCATAGTGACTTAACTGACCGTGTGAATAACCCATCTTAATAAATGTGATTCAATTGTTTGTCGTTACTGCATTGATATGAAATGCATATTTGGCCAAATGCAATAAAGAAATACATTTTTTTTATCTGCAAGCCCTTAGGAAACAAAAATTAAACACAATATCTTGTCGCCTCTGAGGAGTGCTGAGAAACCTGGAATGAGATTAAAGATTAATCTTCTCTGTCCCTGCTGAAGATGCTTTGGCAACAATTCAGAGGTAACGCACTAACTTTTGAGCTTGCTCTGTGTACAGAAGATCTGCAACTCATTTGTAGTCGCTGTTGTTATACAGGTGCATCTCAATAAATTAGAATGTCGTGGAAAAGTTCATTTATTTCAGTAATTCAACTCAAATTGTGAAACTCGTGTATTAAATAATTCAGTGCACACAGACTGAAGTAGTTTAAGTCTTTGGTTCTTTTAATTGTAATGATTTTGGCTCACATTTAACAAAAACCCACCAATTCACTATCTCAACAAATTAGAAATATGGTGACATGCCAATCAGCTAAAAAAAACCCTCCCAAAAAACCTGCAAAGGTTTCCTGAGCCTTCAAAATCGTCTCTCAGTTTGGTTCACTAGGCTACACAGTCATGGGGAAGACTGCTGATCTGACAGTTGTCCAGAAGACAATCATTGACACCCTCACAAGGAGGGTAAGCCACAAACATTCATTGCCAAAGAAGCTGTCTGTTCACAGAGTGCTGTATCCAAGCATGTTAACAGAAAGTTGAGTGGAAGGAAAAAGTGTAGAAGAAAAAGATGCACAACCAACCGCAGCCTTAAGAGGATTGTAAAGCAAAATCGATTCAAGAATTTGAGTGAACTTCACAAGGAATGGACTGAGGCTGGGGTCAAGGCATCAAGAGCCACCACACACAGACGTGTCAAAGAATTTGGCTACAGTTGTCGTATTCCACTCCTGTTAAGCCACTCCTGAACCACAGACAAACGTCAGAGGCGTCTTACCTGGGCTAAAGAGAAGAAGAACTGAACTGTTGCCCAGTGGCCCAAAGTCCTCTTTTCAGATGAGAGCAAGTTTTGTATTCAATTTGGAAAACAAGGTCCTAGAGTCTGGAGGAAGGGTGAGGAAGCTCATAGCCCAGTTGCGTGAAGTCCAGTGTTAAGTTTCCACAGTCTTTGATGATTTGGGGTGCATGTCATCTGCTGGTGTTGGTCCACTGTGTTTTTGAAAACCAACGTCACTGCACCCGTTTACCAAGAAATTTTGGAGCACTTAATGCTCCCTTCTGCTGACCAGCTTTTTGAAGATCGGAAGATTCATTTTCCAGCAGGATTTGGCGCTTGCCCACACTGCCAAAAGCACCAAAGTTGGTTAAATGAGCATGGTGTTACAGTGCTTGATTGGCCAGCAAACTCACCAAACCTGAACACCACAGAGAATCTATGGGGTATTGTCAAGAGGGAAATGAGAAACAAGAGACCAAAAAATGCAGATGAGCTGAAGGGCCACTGTCAAAGAAACCTGGGCTTCCATACACCTCAGCAGTGCCACAAACTGATCACTCCATGCCACGCCGAATTGAGACAGTAATTAAAGCAAAAGGAGCACCTACCAAGTATTGAGTACATGTACAGAAATGAACATACTTTCCAGAAGGCAACAATTCACGAAAAATGTTTTTTTATTGGTCTTATGAAGTATTCTAATTGGTTGAGGGGGGGGGGGGGGATTTAGTGAATTGGTGGGTTTTTTTTTTAAATGTGAGCCAAAATCATCACAATTTAAAAGAACCAACGAATTAAACTACTTCAGTCTGTGTGCATTGAATTTATTTAATACACGAGTTTCACATTTGAGTTGAATTACTGAAATAAAAAAAAACTGAACTTTTCCACGACATTCTAATTTATTTAGCTGCATATGTATATGGCATCTGAAGATTTAAAGATCAACTCTCTACTACATTATAAAACCCATTCGATGAAATTGATACTATTGAGAATGCCTGACAAAAAAATATAGTGAATTCATACAAGAAAGTTCAACTTACTTAATATACTATGAATTGAACTGTGACCTATGCTGGTTTGCCGAGTTAGCCGACCACAACAGAAGAAATTATAGATACTGTATATAAGTCTTAAATGTGCAGCAGTGTTGTTTTAGTGCCATATAGTAATTTAGTTTTTGTTTATATTGTATATTAGATTTATTTTGTTTTCATTTAATTTAGTTAAAATTTTAGTAATTTTATTGTGTGATGTCATTTTTTTTTTTATATATAATATATATATATATATATATATTATTATAGTTTTTTTTAAATAGTCTGTTATGTTTTAATTTGTTTTTAGTGTATTAGTTTAGAGTACATTTACACAACAACACTGTACTTCAAAACGGAAACATTTTTCCTTGTTTTTGAAAAGTTTTGTGTCTGCGAAAATTACTAAAACGCTGCATTATGCATGCCAGGTCAGTAGATGACGATGTCACTTTGTAAAGAAACTCACACCTATAGAATGAACGCACAATATGCATATTCATGACATCACAGTTTCACAAATTGGCGTTTTTAGAGTTTACGCGGAGACGATAATGGTATAATTTCCACTTTCAAACCCGTTTTTCAAAAGTTTGCATTTTCAGGCCACCAAAATACCGTTGTCATGTAAATGAATGGCCAAAATTAATGAAAATGATTTTATTGATTTTACTGATCATTTTATTGATTCTCTAAAAAGGTGATATTAATTTGTTTGTGAATTGCCACTGGTCCACCAAAAACATTTTTGTTTTTTCTGATTCACTAAAAAAAAGTCATTTGTTTGTGAATTGGAACTATACTGAGTGCAGTGCACGTAATTGACTGCACGTTATTGACTAAAAAGTCCCAGCTTAAAAAAAAAAAAAAAGTAGCTGTAGATAAAACACAAAAAAACTTGACACAAAAAAAGCTATGATTTGATATTTCAATGTACACTCTTCTGTCTGAGAGGTTGATTTTTAATAAAACTACCAGATGTAAAGATTTTCTTTTAATTATATAAAGGTCACTTTTTTTGCTACTTGCTACAAGCCTGTTGTATTACAATCTTATTTTAAAATATGAAACTATCATAAAAATATGAATGATTACATTTACTCAACACAATGATAGTCTAAATGAACGTATAAACAACCCATTTCAAAATTAAGTGTGAAAATCATTTCTATTCACCCATCTTATTTTGTCTGGCCTTCAACAAACACATACATGCATGTGAAACAAAACAAGTCTTCCCATCAGCGGCCACTGTTTGCCAGCTCAGCCTTCAGATCCTGTGCCGATTCTGCTCAGTGGCCAGAGAGAAGCGAGAGATGAAAGACTCAAACAAGGAGAGGCAGTCAAATATTTATGAAAGCACGCATCCCTCTCACAGACAAGAGAGAGAGTGTGAGGTGCCGTCAAGGTGTTTGATCGATGTAATGGAGTCCGTTTAAGAAGCGGTGGGTGCGTGGCCGATTCCCTGGAGCAGAGAGAGAGTGAGTTTGATATGATAATACACCTCGTGCTAGTTCTGTGCACCATATGCTCATCCATTCATTGGGGAGATCAGTGCAGATGGTCGGGCTCGCTGCTAATAAGGGGAATAGAGCAGGATGGGAAAAAGGGGTGAAGGGATCCCTGGATCCCTGGATCAGTCTAGAACAGCAGGGTCAACTTGTTCTGCCTTCTTCCCAAAATCACAGAAATCTGTCTTGTTGACTACAGACTGAACTCCTCCTTTACTCTTGAATGATTGCGGTAGAGGTAAAGTGAGTCATTTCTGTGCCAATAGCGGCACCACATGATGGACTCGCTCAAATAATGATTGTTTCCAAACAGGTCTCATAAGGGAAGAGTGCTTTTATCTTTATACCACCAAACAATCTGGTGCCACATTCACCCACATAAATATTATTGGATATTATTAGGTGTGAATGATTGAAAATACAGAAATATTGTTGCATGTTTTTTGGTTCACTAAAAGGAATCGACTCATGAGAGTCATTTGTTTGTGAATAGGAGATCACTAAAAAGATCCAGCACAACTGTTCGTAAATCATCATTTCATTGATTCGCTAAAAAGAACTGGCTCATAGTCATTTGTTTATGAATCACCACTGGTTGTGCTACTTTTTTTTGATTCACCAACAAGAACCTGCTCATAAGAGTAATTTGTTTTTGAACAGGCATTGGTCATGCTGCATTTTATTGATTCACTGGAAAGAACTGGCTCACGAATAGGCACTAGTCTTGCTTTTTTTTCATTAGAGTCAGTTGTTCATGAATCATACTATACTGGTCACACAGCATGTTATTGATTCACTAAAAAGAACTGGCTTGGCTCATTAGAGTCATTTGTTTGTGAATCAGCACTGGTCGCACTGCATTTTAATAGATCACTAAAAGGAACTGGCTCATATTTGTTTGTGAATCACCACTGGTTGTACTCCATTTTTTTATTTCACCAACTAGAACTTGCTCATAGAAATAATTTTTTTGTGAATAGGTCACGCTGCATTTTATTGATTCACTGAAAAGAACTGGCTCATGAATTGGCACTAGTTTTGCATTTTTCCATTCACTAAAAAGAACTGACTCATTAGAGTCTTTTGTTCATGAATCATACTATACTGGTCACACAGCATGTTATTGATTCACTAAAATAACTGGCTCATGAGAGTCATTAGTTCGGGTATCGGACTAATATACTGATCATGCTTTATGTTTTTTATTGAAGAAAAAAAAGAACCTCATAAGAGGAATTTTTTTGTAAATTGGACTATTCGGTCGCACTGCATGTTATATATATATAATAATATAATATCTAATTACACACACACAACACACACACACTAACGGTCAAAAGTTTGGGATCAGAATGATTTTAAATGTTTTTTAAAGGAGTTTCTTATGCTCATCAAGGCTGCATTTATTGATAAAAATACAGTAAAGATAGTAATAATTTGTGAAATATTATTATGATGTAATAATGTTTTTGTTTTTTTTTTTTTTTTTTTTTTTTTTTTTCTATTTTTAATATACATTAAAAATCTCATTTATTCTTGTGAATTTCAGCAAAGCTGAAATTTCAGCATCATTACACCAGTCCTCAGTGTCACAAGATCCTTCAGAAATCATTCTAGTATGCTGATTTATTATCAGAGCTGGAAACTGTTTGCGTCTAAATATTTTTTTTAGGAACCGTGAATTTTTTTTTCAAGATTCTTTGATGAATACAAAGTTAAAAAGCATTTACTTAAAATAGAAATATTTTTTAACAATATACACTACCGTTCAAAAGATTGAGGTCAGTAAAATAATTTTCCTTTCTTTTTTGAAAGAAATGAATACTTTATTTCAGCAAAGAATGTGTTAAATTGATAAGAAGTGATATCAAAGATTTATATTGTTTTTGTCATTGTCCTCAAAAAATTTAGTAGCACACCTGTTGCCAACAGTGATAATTCTAATAATAATCCCATATTAGAATGATTTCTGAAGTGATCATGTGTATATATATATATTATACTGGGTTATATATATACGATTAATAAAAACCTCTCCTTTCTCTCTTTTATATATTATAGTTGTCGCGGGGTGATGAGAGCACAGACTCGGGTACTGGTCGAAAGAGCCCGGAGGGGTGATTTATTGCACACACACACACACTATCGACACGTGCCCCTTGATGACTGGTGCTCTGTGCCCGTCTCACACTGGTGCTCGTGCCGTGGTGCAGATCCCTCTCCCTGAGTGCCTTCAGAGTCTGTGAAATAAGGAAAACAATCGTTAATGCCGCCTGGAGCTCTGGGGTGCTCCCCCTCTGGTGTCTCTTCTCCTGGCTTTTAAAGCCAGCGGGAACGAGCTCCAGGTGCGCCACTCGCTGCGCGCCTAGGTGTTGTGCGTCGGTGATCATTGTGGCAGCGGCGTTTCCAGGCGACGCTAATCTGACTCGTATAACCTCGCCCATTCCCCCCCCCCGAGGCGGCGCCCGGGTGGCTGTGGGGAAATACACACTCTTTTGGGGGTATTAACGGGGTGTGGATTTCTGGTTCCCTGCCCAGACCTGCCCAACCGGACCCACCCGCGGGAGAGACCGCCGCATTGCCCTGTGTCGTAACCCCGGCCCGATGTTGTAAAAACCTGACGCATACAGTCCTGGAGTGCGAGGAACCCCGTGTCACCCGGTGAGGGAGCGTTTGTGTCCTATCGCACCGGGACATCCCATGCAGGGGGGGCCATGGTCAGTGACGGGGGAACCGCGGCCCCATACAGGTAATATTTTTAACCTCCAGTCTGCCCACTTTATGGCCAGGACTCTTTCTCCAGGGTGGCGTATCTGGTCTCCGCGGGGGAGAGTTTCCGGCTGATGTAGACTATGGGGTGTTCCTCTCAATCCTCTCGGAGCTGGGAGAGGACTGCCCCTAAAAAGGTGCCAGAGGCGTCCGTATATAGGGTGAAGGGGCACCCGAAGTCTGGGGCATGCAGGACCGGAGAGGACATCAGGGCCGTCTTGAGGGCCTGGAAGACGGCTTCGGTCTCGGGAGTCCAGTCTACCTTCTCCGGCTGCCCCTTCTTGGTCAAGTCTGACAGGGAGCAGGCTATAGAGGAGAAGTTAGGAATGAAACATCGGTAGTAGCCCGCCAACCCCAAAAAGGCCCGTACCTGGGTCTTGTTGGCGGGACGCGGGAACTCCTTTACCGCCTCGACTTTTTTGTCCTGGGGCATGATGAGCCCTTTTCCAATTTTGTACCCCAGGTATTTTGCTTCGGTGAGGCTGAGGTGGCACTTCTTGGGGTTGGCCGTTAGGCCAGCCCACCGGAGCTCCGTCAACACCCTCCTTAGACGCTCCAGGTGAGTCTCCCAGCCCTCTGAGTGTATAACGACATCATCCAGGTAAGCCTAGGCTTGGTGAGGCCGGAGCAATATGTCCATCAACCGCTGGAACGTGGCGGGCTCCCCGTGTAGGCCGAAGGGTAGCACCCGGTAATGCCAGTGGCCATTGGGAGTGCTAAAGGCTGTCTTCTCCCGGGACTCGGGGGACAGGGCACCTGTCCAGTAGCCTTTGTGAGGTCCAATTGCTGATGTAGCGAGCCGTGCCCAGCCGGTCCAGGAGCTCATCCACCCGCGGCATGGGATAGCCGTCAAAGGGAGAGACTTGGTTGACCTTCCTGAAGTTGTTACAGAACCGGAGGGTGTTGTCCGGATTTGGAACCATCACGATGGGGCTGGCCGACGGGCTACGGGAGGGCTCGATGATTACTAGTTGGAGCATCTTCTTGACTTCCTCCTCTATAGTCGGCCGGCGAGCTTCCGGTATCTGGTAGGGCCGCTGCCGGACTACGACTCTGGGTGGTGTGCGGACCTCGTGCTCTATGACGGTAGTTCTGCCCGGGGTCTCGCTGAACACATCCCGGAACTGACTGACCAAGGCCTCGAGCTCCGTTTTCTGGGTCGCCGACAGCTGCGGTTCCATGTCCACTACTGGGGGCCCGGTATGGTCTAGCGTGGCCAGTTGCTCGGGCCGGGGAACCCACTTTTTGATCAAGTTGACGTGGTAGATTTGCTCCGTCCGTCGGCGGCCTGGTTGCCGCACCCGGTACGTCACCGGTCCCATTCGTTCCACTACTGTGTAGGGCCCCTGCCAGGTCACTAGAAACTTGCACGCGGCTGTCGGGACCAGTACCACCACTCGATCTCCCGGCTGGAACTCCCGGGCCTGGGCTGGCCGGTCGTACAGCCGTTGCTGGGCATGCTGGGTGGTCACCAGATGTTCCTTCACCAGCGGCATGACCCGGTCTATCCTTTCCCGCATCTCCCGCACGTGCTCGACGAGGCTACGAAGGGGGGTGGGTTGGTTCTCCCATGCTTCCCGAGCCACGTCTAGAAGGCCCCTGGGCTGTCTCCCAAACAGCAGTTTGAAGGGGGTGAAGCCTGTGGAGGCCTGCGGTACCTCTCTGATGCCAAAGAGCACGTACGGGACCATGAGGTCCCAGTCGCGCCCATCCTCAGCCACCACCCCACCACTCTTCACATTCCGCTTGATCGTCTTTTGAAACGCTCTCCCACCAGCCACCGTTTGCGGTGGTATGACGACGTCCCTCAGTTGTTTGACCTTGATGGAGGACAGAGGTCGTGCGGGCGGGGACGATGACCCTGGGACATGAAGGTGGTACCCTGGTCCAGTCAGGATTCCTTCGGTCCCGAGCTCGGCTGCCAGCAGAAACGATCTAGCGGGCAATGTTCTTCTTGGCGTTGCCGCTCGCAGTGGAATGGCGATCCCGTTACAGTGGTGGCATATGTCCGTTATTGACCAGATATGCTCATGTCCCCAGCAGACTGGTTCGGCTCGTCCCCACCAAGATCTATCCCGGATCCGCTCGAAGGGACGCCATCGATGACCGGTCAGTGGAATGCTCTTAAGGCTGGGGTTAGTACGGCACGAGACTTCTTTTTGGCGTTGGGACCGCTACAGTCAGAACCTTTTCGAAGTTCATCGAGCAGCATTTGGCCAGCCACACTAGGAACTCATTCGAATCTATCGGGTATCCATAGCCATTGAAACGGTCCCGGATGGCGCGCTTGACGGATATTTGTTCCGTCCTATTTTCCCCCCCATTGGGGGGGGGGTGGGGTGCAAAAAATGTGAGCGAGGGTACCATGTGCCGAGCTCATGACCGTTCCCGTCTGGTGGTAGGCACTACCAGGAGGAATTGGTCCTCCCCCCGCCTGTGGGCGACACAGTACAGCAGACTATTGCGTATTTCAAAATGAGGGAGGGGGTGAGGCCCCGGGAACCTGTCTACCTCATCAATGCGGCACACTTGATCCCAGCAGTTCCACAGGCGGTCGTCTTCACGTTATTCCCTTCCGAACGAGCCCCCGGTCGAGACCTGGGAAAACACATCGAGGTAAACAGATGGAAGGTTAGGAGGCTGACACTCACCCTCCCTCTCACTGTCCATCGCTAGGTAGACCGGCATGGGGCTGGGCGGTCCCTGACGGGGTCGCCATGGCCCGTTCCGGGCGGTACGGCGTGGCATCCTGGATCCAAGGAGGAGCTTCTGGAACCCCGGCCAAACCCGTCCCAGGAGCAGAGGTACAGGGAGATCCTGCACAATGCCCACCTCGATGGCCCAGGTCCCGGGCTCCGCTGAAATCCGAACCGTGCGGGCCGGTACATAGCGGGTGTCTCCATGCACACACGTCAGCGGTAATTGGGATTTCTGCTCGGGCCGGGGTCGTGCCAGGGACGGTTGCACGAGGGTGACTGCACTGCCGGAGTCCAAGAAGGCCTGGACGGGTTTCCCATCCAGTTGTACCATCCTGCTGGGGCCC
Source organism: Sinocyclocheilus anophthalmus (assembly GCA_018155175.1). Classification (NCBI taxonomy): domain Eukaryota; kingdom Metazoa; phylum Chordata; class Actinopteri; order Cypriniformes; family Cyprinidae; genus Sinocyclocheilus; species Sinocyclocheilus anophthalmus. The sequence continues at coordinate 33,941 of JADLZN010005373.1, forward strand.
AGCGGACGTCCGTCCTGGTGCAGGAAACACCCCGCCATCCATGCCCGGGCCGTCGGAGCTGGGGGGTCCGTGGGCATTGGCTCATCCACAAAGTCGGGGACCGCCTGTCTGCTGCCTGGTCGCGGTGCACCTTCGAGCGGACGCCGCTCCATCACCCTGCGGGGCGCCAGGCCGCTCTCTCCCCTGCCTCGCGGGCGTTCGTTGCCACCGCCTGCTCGACCGCCTCTACCAGACTGTGGACTTCCTGGGGGTTTCGCATACTGACCGGGCACCTCAGCTGGCGGGGCAGGGCCCGTAGCAGCCGGTCAATGAGTACTTTCTCAGCCACCTGATCCGGGGTCGGAGACCCCGCGAGAAGCCACAGGTGAGTCAATCGGGCCAGTTGCGCGGCTTGCGCTCTCACTGGCTGCCGTTCATCATAGGTCCATTGATAGAGCTGTTGCGCCGCCCCCATGGGCGATAGGCCCATCCGGGCTAGGATTTCGGCTTTGAGCTTGTCATACTGTTCGTTCCGGGGTGCCCTCAGGGCATAGTAGGCCCTGTGTGCTTCTCCGGTGAGGAAGGGGGCGATGATGCGAGCCCATTCTTCCTGGACCCACCCCTCCCGGGCTGCGATGACCTCAAACGTGTGGAGGTAAGCCTCGATGTCGTCGTTCTCGGTCAGCCGGACGAGGTATTGGTGCGCTCTGACCGGCGCTTCCGGGAGGGGCAGGCGCACCGCCACGCTTGCCTGCAGCTGTTCCACGACCCGGTCAGTCTATTCCTGCCGGGCGGTCAGTCGCTCTGTAAACTGCTGCTGGCGGCCCGAGAGCTCCGTTAGGCGGCGGATGACCTCCTCCATGTGTCCGGGGGAAGAGAGCGGTTCTCCTAGAAGAAGCACAGATATCGATAAGGCCACCTGGCGGTACCCGTCTGTGTCTCAATTTACCTGGTCTGCCCGCATTCTCCACCATATGTCGTGGGGTGAATGAGAGCACAGACTCGGTACTGGTCGAAGAGCCCCGGAGGGTGATTTATTTGCACACACACACTGATCACACGTGCCCTTGATGACTGGTGCTCGGTGTCCGTCTCACACTGGTGCTCGTGGGGTTAAGTGCCGTGGTGCAGATCCCTCTCTCTGGGTGCCTTCAGATTCTGTGAAATAAGGAGAACAATCGTTAATGCCGCCTGGAGCTCTGGGGTGCTCCCCCTCTGGTGTCTCTTCTCCTGGCTTTTAAGGCCATCGGGAACGAGCTCCAGGTGCGCGGCCACTCATCGCGCACAGGTGCTGTGCGTCGGTGATCAGTGTGGCAGCAGCGTTTCCAGGGCGACGCTAATCTGGACTCAGGATACTCGCCACAATATATATATATATATACAGTATATAAGATGAGAGATTTTTATTAATCGTTTTAAGTTTTAGTTATTTAGTACATCAAGCACACCACAATGACAATATATGTTGTCCTAGCTGCAACTTGTAGAAATTTAATGTTTAAATGTAAAAGTCTTTTAGTACCCTGTATATAAGTATGATTTTCAAATAATGTTTAATTTATTTCAAGCAACAAACTGTTTTTAATGGTTTTAGTTTTAGTTAACTTACTCTGCCTACAGCTTCAAATAATTGTTGCTGTATGTATAGTCCAGGAGTGAATGACTGCTTGCTCATATTCAAACCAAGGTTGACAGGAAGGTCTACACAGCACTGCACTGCATCCATTGGGAACTGCCCGGTGACTGCATCAATAAACATGATTTCTGTTCATTTCTTGACACTCTACCTACTAATAAAAGGATTCTGTATACAATTCCTTTGAAAGCAGTGAGGTCAGAGGACAGGTCATTACTGATGGACAGTTTAGGACCTTAGGGTATCTGTCCCTTTCATCAGCGTCTCTGCTGATATTTCCATGCTTGTTTCCTCACTGTCAGCGGCCATCTGCTGTGCCAAAGTGTAAGCAGTGTTAAGTGATGGCAGTGTGGCAGAGCTGTAGGGAACCTTGGGTAAAGATGCATTCTCTCTGACTGGCATACAGTACATGTCAACAACTCAGTGCTGCCTTCAATACCTGGAGGAGCACTGATTTTTCATGCAAAGACCATCTATCCATCTATCAAGAAAGCATAAAGGTTCACCCAAAACTCAATGAATGAATTGCAGAAAAACATCTCTAAACTGTGTGAAAAATAAAAATTGCTGTAAATTTACTCACCTTCAGGCCATCCAAGACTGGACACACAACTTCTTGCTTCACAAGGCATTAATTGATGGACTGGAGACTTGTAGATTATTGTGATGTTTTTATCAGATGTTTGGAACTCTCATTCTGACGGCACCCATTCACTGCAGAGGATCCTTTGGTGAGCAAGTGATGTAATGCTATTCTCCAAATCTGTTTAAGTAATGAAGAAACAAACTCATTTACATCTTGGATGGCCTGAGGGTGAGTAAATCTTTAGCTAATTTAAATTTTTTGGTGAACTCTTCCTTTAATTGGCAATCGATCAGTAAACCTAGAACGGTTTTCTATAATTAATTATTATAATCAATGATTATTATAGGTTATCAATGCATTAACACAAAAAAATGATAATACATGTATGTTTACAAACCCCATTGCGCAGTTTGTTTCTGAATATAGATAGGTATAGAAATAATAGATATGTTATGTCTTTTCTTCTTAGCATCCTGTAATGATGACTGACTTGAAACATACTGTTTACTCAAGTTTTTGAGCAGTGTTGTAAATGAGTTGAACAATTTCTTCAGTGCACACTGAATCCCTCACATTCTCTTTCTCACAGCACTGACTCACTAAACAAGCATTAGGGGAAATTTCTTCTTCTGTGTTTGTACAAAATATACTTGTATTGTGTTGTCTTCATACAAAGAAAGTGCTGACTATATAAACTTATAGTTTTTATTTCATTTTGAAGCTGAAGTGTATGATGTAGGGCACAGTAATATTCTTAATAAGGGCAGAATCAATTTGGTCATGCAATGATATTATTAAGCTCTTCACAAACACTCTTATGTGTTAGCGCTCCAACTGTTTGGATATGCAGCCAACAGCAACTGGCACCGCAGGGTTCTAATGCGCACAAGTCAGACATCAAATGTGTGAGCTGAAAACTTGGTGTAATGCTTTCAGCTACAGATTCTACAATGAAACTGCATTTTTAGTTTCTCAATAGAGTAAAAACCAACCAGCATACCCGTGGTGCAGATTGTTAAATGTGTAAGCACTAGACCTCTATCACACGCGATCCGAAGTAAGAAATGTCAAAGCCTGGTATGATGAGAGTTAATTTTACCTTATGTTTTGTGACACTGAATTTCATAATAAAAAAAATATAGATTTTTCTTACAATCACAATAATAGTTTCCTAGAATACTCTCAATATTCAAAATTGTCAGCTGTCTAATAACGCTAATTGCATTACATGCAAAATGCAAAGTTCATCAGAAGATTTTGTGGTTTATTTAATGTTGATTTTATTATATTAACATGGTCAAATATTAGAGCAACACTGGGATGGTTTGTTTCCCTGAAAGCTAAACAATTAGCTAAATTAATTTCTCTATTACCAGACTATTTGTTAATATGCATAAGAGATGTGCAAGAATAACTACTGCTACTTTTTGCATTTATTTTATCTTCAAGGCAGGCACGAATTACAAATATGTCATATTACAAATGTCCAACATTATGCCAACAAAGCCTGACCCTCGACCAGATGTTACACTTTACTTTGCTGTTACACTCATTCAAGAAGCCAAATGTCTTATAGTGAGCAAAAAAGAAAACCAATGAATACTAGTAAATATTCAAAAACGCATTTTGACAATTCACTTCATAAACTTTGTATTTGCTACTGCTTAAGGGGTTTTCAGATGGTGAGCTGTTTATAATTTAAAACGTACAGTCTTGAGATTGTTTTGAGGTCCAGTGGAAATGATATTCATACATTCATGCCTGTATAGATTGAAATAATTGCTCATATCCTTCATATGCTGTTTGTAGTTGTAAAATGACTATATGCAGACCAAACGTATGTAAGACCCCCAGGTTCTAACCATCACACCACGTTCTTGTTTCGAGTGGGTCTCAAACCCGGGTCTCCGGCATGGGAGGCAGGCGCACTAACAATGAGGCTAAAGACTGCAGCCACTAGCGGCAGTCGCTAGTGCGCCTCTTAAGATCAGGGGGGTGAGGTTTACCTGCACAGCACCTACCCACTGACCTCCGTTACACTCACCCCCCTAAACCTCACTTCCATCCGGGTCACGGCACCAATGTACTAAAGTCACTTTTTCAAAACTCTTCACACAGTTCTCCTAACCATCTTTCTGCTTGACACAGCAGTTCGTTTCACATTCAAAATGCACTAAAACTACCAAAACACTTAATTAATGCCTTAAATAAACTCATTCTTCATAACACTAGGAACGGTTTTCTCCAAACAAACACACTTTATCACTCATAACACAACAACCTAAAAAACACTAACAACAGGTAGCATTATACAATGTTTTCTTTAGTAAAATTTCTTTACAAAACAAGAATGATACTCTCTACTATTTATAATTCACTGCAGTATATGTTACATGCTCCATGTTTACATTACAGTACAAAATTAATCCTAAGTTTTCCCTTTTTGTATGGATGGTAATGAAAGTGAAAGACTAACACTTGTGAAGATGTTCAGCTACATGCAACTGCTTTGATAGTATTTGATTTTTTACATTCAGAATATTTTTCTATATGATATTACTGTAGAAATGTTGCACATTTCTGTCTTACAGTTTTTACAATCGCTAGGGCACATTTCTCAATACTTAGGTCACATTTTCAAAACTCTTCACACAGCGAGCACAACGTCTCTGTGGGATAAACTGTGAATCATTTATCATTGCTTTGGCACATTGACGACATCTGTCAGACTACATGCATTCTTTTATCACTTTGACACAAACACCACCAAAACTTTATGCACTATACAAGCCAATTTGCACAAGTTTGCATGCTGTTTTCAAAACTGTTAAACTTAAGTTTAAAACCTAGCACAAGTACAAAAATTAATAAGACAGAAATTTGCAACATTTTTACAGTAATTTCATATAGAAAAATATTCTGAATGTAAAAAATCAAATATTATCAAAGCAGTTGCATGTAGCTGAACATCTTCACAAGTGTTAGTCTTTCACTTTCATTACCATCTGTACAAAACGGGAAAACTTATAGAATTAATTTTGTACTGTAATGTAAACATGGAGCATGTAACATATACTGCAGTGAATTATAAACAGTAGAGAGTCATTCTAGTTTTGTAAAGAAATTTGACAAAAGAAACATTGTAATGCTGTCAGTGTTTTTTAGGTTGTTGTGTTATGAGTGATAAAGTGTGTTTGTTTGGTGAAAACCTTTGCTAGAGTTTTGGAAGAATGAGTTTATTTGAGGCATTAATGAAGCGTTTTGGTAGTTTTAGTGCATTTTGAATGTGAAATGAACTGCTGTGTCAAACTGAAAGATGGTTAGGAGAAGAGTTTTAAATAAAGTGACTTTAGTATTGAGAAATGTGTCCAAGCGATTGTAAAAAACTGTATTAATTTTTTGTACTGTGCTAGGTTTTGAACTTAAGTTTAACAGTTTTGAAAACAGTATGTAAACATGTGCAAATTGGCTTGTATAGTGCATAAAGTTTTGGTGGTGTTTGTGTCGAAGTGATAAAAGAATTAATGTAATCAGACAGATGTCGTCAATGAATGCATTTTGTGCCAAAGCAATGATAAATGATTCACAGTATACCCCACAGAGACTGATGTTGTGCTCGCTGTGTGAAGAGTTTTGAAAAAGGTACCCAAGTATTGAGAATTGTGTCCTAGCAATTGTAAAAAACTGTAAATATGCTCAATGGGTCATTTTTTTTTTTTTGTCTCTAGTAATTAAAGACCAGGGAACGGCCAAGGTAATGTTATTTAAAGGAGTGGTTCACTGTTTTTTTTCTAGGCTTGATTGTGTTTATAGGGTGCAGTCTAACATGTGTTAATGCTTCGTTAAAAAAAAAACGCATTATTTTTCACATAATTTACCTTTATTCCACACCGCTCTGTCCCTTCTCTCAGAAACACGCTGATCATTTCCTGCTTTTATGAAGCCCCTCCCTCAGAAATACGCGATGGGCTCTGATTGGTTAGCTAGCCCAATATAAATCTCCGTTGTGATTGGCTAAACCGCCTCTAGTGCATCTAAACGCCCTGCCCCTCACCTCAGCGGCATGTTCTCCGGTTGTATTGTAAACAACGGCATCGTTAATATCGCTTATCAGTTTGAGCCCGATTGAAAAGTAGAGGATATTATTGAAGAGGATCGTGCTAAACCTCTGCAAGCACAGCTTTTAATGGTAGGCCTATGTTTTTTGTTTGTTGTTGTCTCATACTTTTAGTTATGCTGTTATTTGTAAATGCTACTGCTTATGTTAGCTTTTCATATACAGTTTTATCCTGATTAAAGCTTTAATACAGTATGGCAACTGCACGCGCGTCCATGTTTAACGCTTCTCATAGCTATGTGAAAATAAGTGTATAATTGGAACAGTTCATTGTTGTTAGGGGGCGGGTGAGCTGGTGAGAGAGAGAGGTAGATGATCAGAGTGGTGTTTCATAGCAGGGGCACGCAAGGAACAGTATTGAGAACCGCTGCTTTAGAACATTGATTTTGAAACTTGTGAATCCATTAGAATCGTTAGAAGACAGAAACGCTATTCATATATGAACAGATTTTTAGGTGCACCTCTAGTTTTCTCTTCCTCTTCTCTAAAGCAGCGCAGCATGGCCTCGCCCCCTTTGCTGCCTTTTCCTGAGGGCGGGGTTTATCTGGGTTTGTTACGTCAGAAACCCGGGAAGTAACTTGTTGTAGTCCCTACCAGCCGTTTTGTAGGCATAATTGGGGACAGTGTATGTAAATTCAATATGATGTATTTAAAATTTTGCACTGCATTGAGTTTTGGGGTTATCGGAAAACATATGAAAATTAACCATGATTTTACTACACTAACCATTTAACCATAGTATTTGTAGTTAAACTGTGTTTAAACAAATGGCAATCAATCTGTCAAAATCAAGGTACCAAGGTACCTGCACAGCACCTACCCGCTAGCCTCCGTTACACGTACATGAAAGTGTTTTCATTTTATACATGAACATTATTATTGACAATATTTATGATCCTCTGCTGGGTGTGTTAAATATAACTGCAGGGTCATTACTTCTATATCATTAGTGAGCTTCTGGGAAAATTACGTTTGCATCTCAATAACTACCTTTGCATGCACAACACATATGTGCTTTAAATATGTAAACGGTTATCCATATGTTACTGGTATTAGCACTGGTTGCTTAATGAAATATTGCATGTCTCATTAATTGTATTCATGTGTTTCATTAATTTATTACTGTCACACTAGCTGTGATTCAAATGCCTAAAAGAGCAGCTGAAGTCAAGAGCTCCTCATGGCATCAGAAAAGCACAAAGAATATGACAGATGTCAGAGAAGTTGCCTGGGCAACAGGGATTTTTGTTCCGTGATTGATTCACTGCAGTCACCAGCCAGACATTACAAATGAGTCAGAGAAATGAGTCCCCAGGAATTATTAATGCTGACAAATCTATTGACTGCTGCTCAGCTGAGGGGAATGTAGATGAGGAACTATAAAAATATCCGTGTGAAAGGCTCCACTCCACTCAATGGCTGAAGCGGCCACATGCTGCATTTTATCCACTTAAGATGTTAGTGAAGACTTCCCGCAGTAAAAAGGTTTTAGTTTACTTTTTATATGAACAGGTTATAAAGATTGTGCTGTGAAACTGCATTTATGAAAACACAACTGCATTTGCATATGATGTGAAACAGGTAATCAAAACTATATGGTACTCTAATCCAGTGGTTCCCAAACTTTTTGAAAGCATGGCACCCCTTTGTTTTTTTCCCCCAAGACACCCCAACCCAGTTAAACTAAACGTACATGTGTACATATACATATATGAAATTAAATCCAGATGAGCAAACAACAAATGAAGCATAAACAGCAGCATGAATTTATGAATGCATCACATCAGACATAATATGAGGTGAAACAACCCATTCAAATAAACCATCTGTCTTTTATTGTCATCACAATACTGCTCTGACTGGATATCAAAACTCTCCTCGGATATGATATTTATTCATGTATTAAAGGGGTCATATGATGCTATTTTAAAGATCATTATTATTTGGTGTAACAGAATATGTTGACATGCTTTAATGTTCAAAAAACAATTTTTTTTTAAATACTGTACATTATTGTAGTTCCTGTATGCCCCGCCTCTCTCAAACACATCGTTTTCAACAAAGCCCCCTCCTTTGGCAAGCGCAGTCTGCTCTGATTGGCCAGCTGACCCAGTGCATTGTGATTGGCCGAACACCACAAGCACGCGTTGGAAACGTAACGCCCCTTACCATAATCGCTTCAGCTTTCAAAGTAAACATCTAGACAGTTAATAATGTCGTTAGTTTTACCATCAGTTCAAGCCTGAAAGAGCAACAGAGTCGCGTGACAAACACAGTGATGATGCAGTATACAAGCTGCGGTTAAGACAGCTGACGTACTATGATTTCTGACAGACAGTTCACTCCCCTGTGATTGACCCTGTTCCCCCTCACGAACACCCAACCACAACGCGTTACTCTTCCTGTGCAAAACTCACGCATTTGAACAGTCAATAGCAAATAACTTAAACTAATAACAAAACATACTTACAGTAGCTGATTCAGAAGTGCCAGATTTGTCATAGCAAAGTCGGAATGACCCCTTTTTTTTTGTTTTTTTTTTTTTTTTTAGAAATAGCCTTTGCACAGCCAGCCTTGTACTCTTCTAGGTTCATAAAACTGTCGTCCATAAAATGCGTTGTACAAAGTCGAACATCTGGGTTGTGCTGTTCTGTTGTAAATTAATCTTAACCAATGATTCCTAAATGCATCTACTTTCGGAAGTTCAAATAAAGTGCTTTTGCTTTCGCCCTGAAACACACACCGTCTCCCTGACATGGCTGCTTCAACACTAACTGTGGTTACTGAAACCACGGCCTCTTTCTTTGCGTGCACATTTGGGCGGCGTTATGTAAATCTTCCCAGATAGTGACGTAGGTATGTCGGTGCGTGTTAGAATGAGCCATTTTAGGTATGCATGGCTGACTCTTAACTTTTATAAAAAAAATATCTCTTTGGATTTGAGAACTTTTTCTGTTGCAACGTTACAGGATCTTTCTTTAATGCACCAAACTTGAACACCCAAAGAAAAAGGAAAACTGAAATACGCATCAATTACCCCTTGACCACTGATAAATGAGGACTATTCAGCTCCGCACACTGCACACAAGTCAAAGGCAAATGAATTTTTTCTTATGGGATACTTTCACACGAGCGAATCGCAGCCAATTCTGCTCCAAACAATCGACACCCAAACTTCTTCTTACTCCATAATAGAATCACCTGCATTCCCTGATTAATGGGAAAAAAGTGAAAGCGTTTCTGTTGCCAGTGGAATAAGAGAAATTGAGTTTGGTAGTAATTAGAGAGTTAGAAATGAGGTCATTTCTCTGGCTGGTGGAGGAAATTATTTCATAGAGCATAAAAAGTGGATTGACTGAAATAGTAAATCAGACCCCACTCATACCACACACTGCGCGGCTTAGTTGGAAAGTTGCTTACTAAAGTCATTTAATTGTAATGTATTGGGAACGGGTTTGCATGGTTTCTTCTGTTCTCGGGAACAGACGATCCTTTTGTTGGATTACAAATGGCAAGTGGTAGTTGAGGCAGCAGGGCTGTCAATAGTATTCTGTTTTCATTAGGGCTATAAAAACTACGAACAATGATTCATTAAGGACAAAAATAAACCCCCTTTTCCCCCATGTCATCGGTATAATAATAATAATATAATTAATAATTAATATTCAAATATTTTGATTGTATTATTAAATTTATAAAAAAATATCAATACAGAAATATATTACCTATTTGCAATACTAACATTGTGTAACAGTAAATACAAAACTTAATACTATGTTAAATCAGTGGTATTATTCAGTATTATTATTATGATATATTATATATACAATAAATAAAAATTCTTCATGGATTTTGTCACTGCCACTAATAATACTAATAAATTCAATATTTTTATTTTTATATTACTGAAGTATTTCATACTTCTTTTTTATGCATTTGGCAGACACTAATCATACTAATAATATCCGGAAAATTTATTACCAGAACAGTAAAATGACAATACTAATATTTATGTCCATATTTCTTGCATTCAACTGTTAGAAATCATAGAGCTTTTTTTAATGTATGTTATTTATTAAATCTATCATTTCACCAAGTTTTAATAAGATAAGATAATATAAGAGAAATAAATAATACTAAAACAACATTTGTTACAGAACAAAGAGTAAATTACAATACTAATATTTATGTCTGTCTTGATTTATTTGCTTTCAAAAACTAGAACCACAAAGCTCTTTTCTTTTTGTCACCAAAGGGAGACCTTGGAATAGAATTAGAATAATAATGAACAATTTTATTATAATCAGCATACCTTCCCTGTATAAATGTATATAATTAAACTGCCAAGTCACGCTTGTCTGAAAAATACACTTTTCTTTTTTTAATAAATGTTTTACTTTTATCTCCACTCAGTGGACATTTCACTTCAAGAAATCTGAACTGAATCATCAAATCATCCCATTTCTGCTATAGGCTAAAATAAGCAGCGTAGAAGGCTGTAGAACTTGTGGAGAGTGGAGCTCCACTCAGGCTTGAGGAGTGGAGTTTGGAGAGGTGTTTGTCTTTGACTTTTAATGACAGTGATCAAGCACATAGGCATGACTGGAATTCAGAGAAACACTTAGACCCTTACCACCCACCGCCATCAGCTCTATTAAGTCTGAACTAACCCGTTTCTGTTTATGCAAATAGGACCTGTAAAGTTTTAATAAATGCAGGTTCATGCGAGCTCTATTGCCCCAAGGACACTTGATCCAAAGGCCAGACTCGAGTGAAAAGTTAGAGAAGGAAGCTCAGGTTTTTAGCTCAGCTCCCCTGAGGAGAGTTATGTATCTGCAATTCATTCAAGTAGACCCTACTGTCTCATATTAAGAAAAATGATTTATGGTCATTATGGACTAGATTGTGTTATAATACACTCAACAAAATGGCAAATGTCTTTATAGTATTACAAATGAAATTCACTCTCTGTAGAAACCAGGGCATGTATACGATATTAAATGCTGAATTTTCGACGTACTGTAAAATAAATAATTTATGTGGAAAAATAATATATTCCTGTTCTCAAAGCTGTAGTATGTAATTTATTACCACTCCTGTTAAAATGTTTTTTTCATATCACAGATTAATATGTATGAGTCGAGTTAGGCTGATTCCCCTGAAAGGCGCAAACACAGTGGCACTTGCAAAACACTATTTATAATTATATTTAATTATTTACTATGGATTTGGTTGGTAACATTAATAATGTGTGTGCAGAACAATGGCAAAATTACAATATTAATTCATTTAAAAAACATTTGATGTACTGTAGATAGACTGGCTGATTTTAGTTACATTTGTGGAAAATAGTTCAAATTGTGGATAAAAATACAATCCTGTCCTCAAAGTTGGAGACTGTAATTTTTATCTATGCTTGTGAAAAAAAATCATATCAAGAGTCAATTATTAGTAAGTTATTAGACTGAGAAGTGTAAACACTGTGGTGCTTGCAAAACACTATATTTACTGTAATTATTTATTTTTATGCATTTGGCAGGTAATATGTGTGTGGAATAACAATAAAATTACAAATTTAATATTAATTAAAAATACAAATCTGATGTACTGAAGCTAGACTGGCTGATTTTGGTTAAATTGTTAAATAAGTTATGGATGAAAAATACATTCCTGACCTCAAAACTGAAGTGTGTCATTTTTTTATGCTTGCTAAAATATTAAAATGATTTTACATATTAATCTGGGATATGTAGAGTCAACTATGCACAAGTTATTAGGCTGATTCCTCTAACAGTATGACACATGCAGAAATGACACACTTCACCTTTAAAAAAAACTAACTGTGAGTGACACCAGAATGCTTTTAGGCCAGCACTGTGCTAATCAAATTATGATATTATCAGTGCATTTATATTGATCAATATTGCTCCACCATATCCCATATAAAGTTTTTGATCTGCTGGGCAAATGTAAAAGTCCTGTAAAAAGGCCTTTCACATGCTGAAATGCAATTATAGATGTGTGTTATGTGTTACTGGTACAGTGCTTTCATGATGACTGATCAACTATTTAGGAGAAATCATCTCCATCAGTGACGCAACATTCAAAGTTCACTTCTGAGAACAAAGATTCTCTCTCCACTACTGACAAAGCTTCTACTTTCAATCATTTTATATATATTTTCCATACAAGTTATCAAAAGTTATCCACTTTTTTAAAAAAAATCTCACTTCCACCACATCTCAAAATAAATAAATAAAATGGCAAAATCTTTGCCAATCTCTTAGCCATAGGTTTAATAGATCTGGGTCAGAACTATTTATTTATTTGTTTATTTGAAAAGAAATTAATACTTTTATTCAGCAAGAACACATTTACTGATCAAAAGTGACAGTAAAGACTTTCAACCTGTTATAAAACAAAATGCTTTCCTTTTTTTCTCTATTCATCAAAGAATTAATAAAAAAGTATCTCTTCCACAAAACTAGCTGCTGAAAATTCAGCTTTGCATCACAAGTAATAAATTACATTTTAAAAATATATTAAAACAGAAAACAGTTATTTTAAATTGTAATAATATTTCAATGCTTATTTCACTGTAAACTGTAATAATAATGTAATACTGTTTATTTGATTTTCGATTTTGTCTTAATAAATGTGATACTTTTTTAAACTTTTGAACAGTAGTGCATACAGTACACAATTATATGATAATTTATTACTTTTTGCTTCACTTAAAATTACAGCTTGATCCACAATAAAATTATTATAATAAGTGATATTTGCATTTGCTTTTTTTATATATATATATTTTTTTATTTTATTATAACCACTTTGTGTCTCCTTCATAACCAAGTACACACACACACACAAAAGTTATTAAACTGTAGAGAGTGGTGGAAATGATGCCACATCTGAGAGAGCCATAAAAATGTATATACAGTAAGGCATTCAAATGCTACAAGGATGGGAGTTTTATGTGACTGACATTTCTGACAAGTGTTATAGTCAACAGCAACTTATGTTTTATAGAAAACTGCGGCTAAAATTAATGTTTGATTGGAAAAATAAAGTGTAAAAAATGCTCAAAGGAAAATATGTTTCACTCAAAATTACAATACACTACAACAGCAATATTGTTTGCAAATGTCGTTCCTGTTGATTGAGCTCTGGGTCACACCTCATTCACAACAGAGTTTTTTTTAATAATAAAGAACTGTAGTGGTACTACTATTTACTGACCTATTTTTCACATTTTCTAAGAAGCCAGAATCCAGCAGAATCCCTCACACACAATTGAAGCAATCAAGTAGAAATTCACACATGACTGAGACAGTTGTAAAAATACTGAAAACGCTCGTTGCCTTTAACCTAACTCTTAGCTGGTTGTAGCAAACATCTAAAAATCCCTGCATGCATGCACTCACTCTCTTCCCTGCAATCTACTTGGACGGTTACCTTAGCAACAGGTTTCACAGCATTGCAACCAACAGTTGGCATCCAGCATCACTGCCATGGAGCTAATGGCTGTAGGGAAACACAGGACAGAGCATTTACACACCATCAATGCATTAATCATATGAATGTCAGTGCTAATCACAGGCCATCAGCTCACAGACCGGGCTCAATCCTGTTATGCAACACCTTACAAATATGCTTGAATATGCATGTGCTGTCATGCAAGTACTAAGTATTTCTAAAGGATAGATGTTTTCAGAAATATGCTCTGGTCAGTTAAATAATGGACAGGTTAGAAATGGGCGCTTTTGAAACACTGCTTCTAGGGCTGTAGCTATCGATTATTTTAGTAATCGAGTATTCTACAGATTATTCCACCGATTAATCGATTAATCGAGTAATCGGATAAGAATTTTTCTTTATTAAAAGAGCAATACTAAATATACAACAGATAATAAGATGGATCTCTTAAAATAAACAACTAATTTGTTTTCTTTTTAGAAAAATTTACATTTTTATTGCTGAAACTGCATACATTAATAATAGCTAAAACTAAACCCATTTAATGCATTTAAATGCCAAGGATTGATCAAATAAAAAAGCAAATAAAATAAATAAAAATACAAAAATCAATGTCACACTCTTTAAAAAAAAAATGTAAAACAGTAAAACTAAAACTATGGCATAAATCAAATAATAGTACTAATAATTACCTCAACATTAATTTTATGGTGTTGCAATAACTTCAAGTTTCGAGCCTACATAAGTCAAGCAGACATAAGCTTTACTGTCTATGAAGGGCTTTTGTGGCTTTGTGAGAGTGCAAAATCAGTGGAGAGGGAAGGGCACTCTGAAACAAGAACAAGAGTCTTACACAAGTTTTGTAAACACCTTCCTTGCAACATGAAATTAGAGTTATTTGGAGAATAAACCCTCTTAAATGTCCCTACACGTGTGTGTGTGTGTGTGTGTAAAATGAGAGACATACCTTGTTAATGACAAAAGGTAGGACATAGGTATATTACAAGGAGAGTGACTTTCAGGAACCATTACCCCCATGGCCCACCACGTTTCAACACACTTTAGAAATCAACAGAAGGGAGGTATTGAAAAATCTGAATAGCAGAAAGTTTCCTGTAAGTGGGGTGTCGGGGTAGGGTTGGGTAGGGCAAATAGAATATACGGTTTCTGTACAGTATAAAAACCAATACGCATGGGAGTCACCATTTTCCAAAAAACAAACCTGTGCGTGGTGTGTGTAAACTTGTTTTTGATATCTTCATATTCTGTGTATGGTCAGTTCACCGGACAGTGCTAGAAATTAATCTGGTCCAAAGTTTAATGATTTTGACATTTATGGGCATTTTTACATCATCAAGCCTTGATTTTTCTAATACGTGTGCATCCCTCTTTGGAGCGTCAAATTCTTACATTGAAAATCAGTCAATAGAAAAAAAGACATAGGGCTGTACCAAACAAATGAGATCAGTAATCAAAATTCATCTTTGCAAGGCAGAGAAACACAGAAGCTGCATTGGATGAATTTCCAAACAGAGGGACAGGACGCATTAAGCTGCAGTTACAAATGCAATAAATAATATTTGTTTTTTAAACATAAAACATTGAATAGGTATTTAAAACATTTTAAAAGATACTTTAAATGTGAAATAAAACCACCAGTAGGGGGAAGCAAGTCACTGTTAATAAGTGAGTCAAAGCGATTGAACCGAATCATTTAAACGATTGATTCATTCAGGAACGAAACACCGTCATGTTGCACAGAGACGCAAAAGAGCGCTGTGGCTGTGTTTGGAATTGTTTTGTTGGCAAAATAAAGCAAAAACAGGCAATATAGCGTCTAAAACGTAAGTCTCATAATATTACATTCTTGTTTATTGAACTGCTGTATAAAAATCAATATCACATTTGTAATCATGCTGATTTTAGAGGTGAAAACTGGCACTCTTCGTGTGATATTGAATAACTTTCTTTCTGTGGTATTTTTATGCACAATGGTGTTTAGTCTTTCACAAAACATAGCTAATTTAGGGACATTATAACTAGCCACCATATATTGATTTACGGTCTTAAATATGTTCAGCGCTTTTTTTTTTTTAAGGCTGGTCCCAGTTTTTATACAGTTTATGATCTGGTCCAGCGTTTATCGGGTTGTGCATCAGTAATAATGATCCGTGGGGAAACACAGTGTTCCGTGTGTAGTTACAATAAATGGACTAAACGAAGCCTTGAGGCAAATAATTTGCCTCAATGGTTTTTTGTATTCGAGTTACTCGAGGTATTCAAGGAATCGTTTCAGCTCTTCAACTGCTTCATTACAGCTTTTTTTTACAATAGCTAAGGACACATTTCCAATATAGAGTAATTTATCACAAACTCTTCACGCAGTCGCCAACATTCCGCTTGGACAAGCAGCAGTACATTTCCACCAAAGAGCACTTAAAACTACCAAACACAACTTAATACAGGGTCTCAAATCAAGGTCATTCTTACATAACCTAGAAAACACAATATGGAAACCGTCGGTGACACGATAGAAGTATACTTATTCTTTAAAAGTATCGCAAACACGATACCTGTATAGACTTTGCGACCAGAGGATACAAGTGAGCTGCCATTTTAGGTGTCTATTGAACTCGGTTAGCGGGTTCGGCTATTTTAGCATCACTGTGAATTGCTGGCAGGAATGTGGATTACTTCTGATAAGTAACGAAGTTAGCGTGTGCATTGTAATCTCAAACGGATGTATAACAAATGTCGTAGGACAGGAAGGTTTGATAACGAGAGTTCAATGGTAAATAGTAGGAAACTTACGTAAAGGGATAGTTCCCCCAAAAACGAAAATTCTGTCATTAATTATTCACCTCATGCATCATGTCATTCCAAACCCGTAAGACCATCGTTCATCTTCAGAACACAAATTAAGATGAAATCCAAGAGCTTTCTGACCCCCTCCTTGCATAACAGAAGGGACGGGAGGGTCACCCTGTAACATGACCATGTGACAGCTTAAAATGTTATCTGATCTAATGAAAAAAAAATATATACAAGACAAACTAAAATATTTTATCAATAAAATAAAATTATTAACTTTTTAAAAATAAAATAATGGCGTTTGAAGGTTTACAAGTAATCTGAGGTTTGGGTTGAACACATGCAACCATGCTTGGGAGGGCCAACATAAAATCGAGTCAAACTGTATATATCTTGAACTATATATGTCTGAACATTCAACGGCCGGTCAGTCTTTATTCATCTGTTTCCTGTGGTTTCTCTATAAAATTCGTTCAAGTAAATAGCATTACATCGCTAATGTCACAGAATAGCATGTTTCATTATGGGGGCACATGGTAACGCAGTGTTATCAACGTCCCCATGCTGCGACGGCATTAAAACCTGTTAGTGCTTCTGCTAGTAGCAGCTCTTGCCACAGATTCAACAAATCCAATGCTACTATGTTGGTTGATGTTGTTTCCCTCAAAATGCAAGTCATTTCCAGGATTATGACATTCATTTAGCAGACGCTTTATCCAAAGTGACTTACAAATGAGATTAAACCTCTCGTTAAACCTCCGGAGTAAATAAAACAAAAACCTTAATATTGCTTAAATATTACTATATCTGAAACAAATCCCAGTGTTTTCCTTGTGTGTGTTTTTGTATTTGTATTCATCCCTGTGTCCTCTTAATTGTAAAACTGTTAAAGGGGTCATATGATGCGATTTCAAATTTTTCCTTTCTCTTTGGAGCGTTACAAGCTCTCGGTGCATAAAGAAGATCTGTAAAGTTGCAAAAATCCAAAGAGATATTCTTGATAAAAGTTAAGAGTCAACAATGCCTACCTAAAACTGCTCGTTCTAACACACCCCCACATATCCCAGCAACGAGGTGGGAAGGATGCAAACACGCCCCAAATGTTCACGAAAGAAGAAGCGTAGCTTTATTCTTGCTGGAGTATTGTGCCGTCACCGCCACCATGTCGTGAAGGTGCTGTGTGTTTCGTTGTGAAAGCGCAAATACCTTGTTTGGCGCTTCGGCAAAGAGGACATGGATTTTTTATGTTTACGCGGCGCGACTGCAACGCGTTTTAACAAGGACAGATAGTCATATAATCCGAAATTTTAGGCCCCACGAATGCAACAAAATGCTAGTTTCTAATGGGTTCATGTTCTGAATCATCGCCGGCACTGACAGGGCATAAAGTATGGTAAGGGGAATAACATTTCCGTCACACGCTTGAGGTATTCGGCTAATCACAAGTTCATAACGCACTGGATAGCTGGCCAATCAGCGCACACCTTGCTTTTCAGACCGAGAGCTTTGTAAAACGACGGTTGTATCGCAGGCAGGAAAGAGGAGGAAACAATCACGTACAGAGTATGTCGAAAATAACTGTGTCTTTGAACCTCTAAACGAAGTTAAAAAATATCCATACACAAAATATATGTTATTTTTAGGCAACCTATGACCCCGTCGAAGAATTTGAATTGCCTTAAATTTCAGTATATTACGGACACGTGATGATGCGGACATGAAAAGTAGAAAGGAGCCCAACAATCTTAATCTCTGTCCATCAGTTAGAGGTTATAGTGGAGTCATATTGCAGACTACATGAAGATGCCAGATCAAAGGTTGCTTTACTTGCGTATAGCAAGTGGCAATCTAAAATGCTGTTATATCTTTAAAAGGAAAGGTCTGCCTGATCTATTTGGTCCAGGAATTGAAGAACCAGACAAGAACCCTGCAGTTCAATGGACAGAATAAAAACAAGAGAGAGAGAGAGAGAGAAAACAATACAAGCCAAAAAAAATTGCAACAGCTTTTAATGTGAGGAAATATTGTCTTCTTACACAAGGGGATGACTGATAAATAAAGACAAAACACATTTTACAAAATTAATCACAAATTAAACAACATTTTCAGAATTTTACATTTAACATGTTACACAATATTTACATAATATTAATTCTTCCTTTTTTAAGCAAGAAAACGTATGTACCTCAATGTACAAATTAAACCTTACTTTCAAAACAAAGATGATAAAACAAACCTATACTCCTGAGAAAATGCTGGGTTATATTTTAGTGCACACCATCATTTCTTTAAGGCTAAGCAACTTAAGTTTACATTTACGCATGAGAGACGGCAACAATGCGTATACCGCCTGGATTGAGTTTTCCTTGTTTGTTCCTGAGGACATGTGTCGCTGACAGTTCTGTAAGGCCATAGGCACCGTTTTCCTTAGATGACGAACCAATGATTCCCTTTGTGCATGTGAAGAAATAATAATTCCTGCACTGCATCACTGTGTCTCCTCTGCCATCACTGAGAGGTTATGTAAAACCACAGAGGAGCCTTCCATTATAAAAAGCTTCTCTACTGCTCCCTCATGGCGGAATCAAGTCAGCGCAGGTGAAAGCTGCAACGCAAACCTGCACAAATGAGACTTTAAGAGCATGTACTGCTTAAAAAAATTAAAATTAAAATTCTCATTGAACAATAAATAACTCAAAATCAAGCCAACAGAACGTCTAGCTGAACAAAATCCTGTAGGATTGCAAGGTGAATATTCACGCTTGATGAAATAGGTGGACACTTTGAGTGCAAAAACAGGGTGTTAATTGTATTATTATTGATATTTAGATATGATATGGTGCTTTTGATCCATAAGGGTGGATGTATAGGTGAGGTACACTATGCTGTGTGGATGTTAATCTCTTTTACCTGTCCAGCAGGTTGCTTTAAATATCCCTCAGGTGTCTACAGTTCATACAGTATTTACAGCTCATCCGTCCTGCTAAAGTCATGAAGAATTCAACGCAGAAGGATTAGAGAATCTCAAACTAGCATGAAATGCCATGGTATGTTATACAATGGCCCCCAAAAACTGTCCTTAGGGCTTTATCTTTGGAATGCTAATGAAAAATTGATTGTCATTATCGGGGCAAGGGTAACGTGTGAATGGTGTTAAAGTGCTCGTGGCATTTCAAAAACGGGACTCCTTCGAGAAGCTAAAGTAGAAAGCATGGGGAAACGGAAAACCACCTCTCTCCCCGAATCCGTTTAAATGTTAAAACCGTGATTAAATTGTAAATAGTCGTTCTTGTGCGCAATAAGCCGAAATGATTTTTCAGCCTAAAAAAGTTGGCCAGTAGGGGGAGCAACAATCCCCAGTTTTGTATTTTGAAAGTTTTTGGTGGCACAGTTCATTTGTAAATGAGTGCAGTAATTGAAATGTATATACAATGCACATTTTAACAAGTATTCAAAGATGGGATTTGTCTGATAAACATTTGAAAGCAAGTGCAAATATAAGATTTTATTTGTTCGCGATATGTTGTTGGGGGAAAAAACTCATGATATAATGGTAATTGGAAAGATATATATATATATATATTATATATATATATTAGAATATATATATATATATTATATATATTATTATATATATATATATAGCATTACCATAATGCAACAGAGTTTTTTATTTTTTTAGATATAATCACTATTATTATTCCCAATGGTTATTCTCATTACTGTGATGGAGAAAACTTTATTACAGCAAAAACTACTGTAATAAAACACTATTTAAAAGCAGAAAAACATTTACCGTAGTATATAAATACTTTACAATTGAAATAATATATTACTACTATTCATACATTACGGTAATGAAAATTTGGGGGCTAAAGTGTTAGTAAAATAATGTCACAAAAAATAAAAACAATTCTAGAATAGTATTGATTTGGGTTAGGCAAAATATAAATTTTCTTTTGATTTTGGGGTGTAATGCAACCTGGACATGTTCTGTGTCTGTGAGATGTATTATATTGTAGAGAGATTGCCAAAATGTGAAGAGGGCACTTTAGGTGACTTCCTACATGATTTGATAGAGAGTCCATGAAAGGGAATGATGTGGACAGAAGGGATGATGGGTAAATCAGCAGAAGAAGATCTCCCCGTCCACTGAAGGGTGGGGGGGGGGGGGGGGGGGGGACTCTTGTCAGGGGCAGAGGGCAGCAGATGTGATGCTGGAGACAAAACAACAGCAAGATTTGAGGAGGAAATACAGACATCTTTCTCAGTGTAATAAACATCTGAGATCGATACATAACACGCGACTCGGATCAAAAATCCTATTAGACCTTCAAAAGCAAACCCCTTCCTTCTGGAAACATGTGACGTTCTGCGACAGAGAACTTACCACCAATTCCAGTCAGAATGGATACGGCAGTTGTGGTTTGCAGGCTAATTGAATCAATTCTTTATCATTATCTCTATTGAATTAACGTGTGTGTGTTCACTGTGTTCACCTGCATCCTGAGGAGGCTGGCTCTTGCTCTTCTTCTTTTTTTTGTCCTTCTTCTCCTTGGATGAAGCCAGCTGAAGCAGTCGTGTGGGGATCTGGTGTTGTCCTTCTAAGCTCTGAGTTTTGCCGGCCAGGGAGAAGAGGCTGCGGCCCTTCTGTTTGGAGTCCATCCTGGACAGAGAGTTCTTCCTGGGGCTGGACGATAACTCGCCCTCCAAGATCTCTCGCTCGATGGAGCTGCTGCTCTGGAGCTTCAGGGAGTCCTCTGATGTGCTGGAGGGTGTGCGCTGAAGCGAGCTGTGCGAAGACATAAAAAAAAAAAAAAAAAGGTTACGTTGAGGTGCAAAACACATTCATGTTCTGTATGCTTGGAACTTGCAATTAATTATATTATACATTAATATTCAAAACTATTATTTGAAGAACGTATATGTAACGGAATATAAACATTTGGGCAGATATTGATAAGCCAATAATTATTATTATTCATGTTATGGCAGAAAATATATAAATGGCCAATATTAAATTTCTATACTATTTTGACTAAATCAATTTAAAATAATATTATATACAATCGGGGGCAGTACGTTTTTTTTTGTAAATAAATTAATTAATACTTTTATTCAGCAATGATTCAATAAATTGATCAAAAGGGACAGTAAAAGACTTCACATTTCACAAAACTATGTCCATTTCAAAGTAATGAGTTTATTTCCATGTAACAAAAAAAGAATCAGTGTGCAGGATCATTGACTCTGAAGACTGGATTAATGATGCTGAAAATGCAGGAATGCATCACAGGAATAAATGACAATGTAAAACATTAAAATAGATTAACAGCTATTTGAATTTGCAGTAAATTTCACATTGTATGTTTTTAATGGTTTTGATCCAAATAAATGCAGCTTGCTGGACAGAAGCATTATGTTCATAAAAAACATTAAAAATTCTTAAGCTCTCATATTTGAACGGTAGTAGATTTTCCCCTTATATATATATCGATATATATATTATATATAGATATATATATATATGTAGGTATTATTATTAGTCCGCATCAAAAGGCATAGTAAGAAAATGGATATGTATTTAGAAATGTGCTAATGATTACATATAACAGTGCTATTATCAGCGTTTCTAAAGTTAAAAAAAACTCTAATATTGTCCAATAACTGATACAGTACCAATGTATTCTGCATCCCTAATTTGTGATATTTTCTAGCATGCAAGTTTTTCTCTCACAATAAAATGTGAACAAGATGCTATTTCAGTAGTCAAACATCTGTACGTCAAGTTTAAAACTAGACATTACTTAATTCATCCCATTTTATTCAGTCTTACACAGTCATTTGATCAATTTGCCTGTCTCAAATTATTTCTAACGTGTCTGAATGCTCTTAATGCCAAAGAGAGAAGAATACTCAATAAAATACTGCATAAAGAAAGATGATGGCCTTCGGCTCTCTCTTCTGAGTGAATTAATATTGTGAATGAGTTACAGTAATAAGTTATGCACAAAACGTTCTTCAATGTGCAGTTGAAGACTCACCTCCACCTCGCGGAGGTGCTCCACTCTCTCCGCCTCCCTCTGCAGCTGCTCCCTCTCCCTCTCCAGCCTCCTCTGAGCATCCCTCAGTCTCTCTAGATCCCTCTGATAGTCCTCCTTCCTTCCCTGCAGCCCCTGCTGCGCCTCCTCCAGCTCTTTGTTCCTCCTGCGCATCTCCTCCTCCTTCAGGTGCAGCAGCACCTCGCGGTCCGTCAGCTCCTGCTCCTTCACATCCCACTCTTTTTCTTTGCGACGCTTCTCTTCGGCGTGGGCGGCCTGCTGGCGCTGTAGAGCGGCGGCCTCCTGTCGGTGCCGCTCCAAGCTGCGCTGTTTCTCCTGCTCCACCAGCGAGGGGGGACGAGAGGAGGAGCGGGACGGGGTGCGCTCGCTCAGGGCCTGACGCTGGTCCTCGATAAAAGTGTCCTGCTGCAGCACTACGGCCTGCAAACAAAATCCATATATTAACCATTTAGAACAAGACATTGTTTATACACATATATAGTATGAGGGGCAGGAAACAAGAACAAAATAATTTAAATCTTATATTCAAATAGACACACACACACACACACACACACACACACATATATCTATATTATATAATAATTATATATATATATATCGATATATACACACACAATAAATTTAATATTTACGTTGATTCGCATATACGCGGATGATGTCAAACCCTAGATAGGGGCCATAACTGGAAATAAGCATAACAAATCTGAGTATTTCGAATTAGAATTTAATACTTGATGCAAAATATAGATTCCGATTTAAAGAGGATACAGGACTTATATCTATGTTCAAATTTATAACTATTTATTAATTATATGTACACACATATACACATATAAAAAAATACATGTGCATATTAGCTGAAATAGTAGAATGTGAAAAATACATATCAGATTTATCAATATGATCAGAATAAAGATCTATAATAGCGAGGATGCATTAAAAAGTAAAAGGTTCTAACTATCATTACATTCCTTTGTTACATTATATATGTAATTTATTAATTAATTCACAACACGCGCGATTTTTGAAAAAAATTATACGCAAGATCAAAAGTGACAGTAAAGATCTATAATGTTACAAAAAAGTAATTTCCTATAAATGCTCTTCTTTTGAACTTTGTTTTAATATTATACAGCACACGTCTTCAACATTAATTATAATAAGAATTGAGCAGCAAGTCAGCATATTAGAATGATTTCTGAAGAATCATGTGACACTGAAGACTGGAGTAATGATGCTGAAAATTCAGCTTTGCATCACAATACAGTCATAATAATATTTCACTATTACAGTTTTTACTGCTTTTTAATATTTTTTTATCTTTTTTACTGTATTTTTGAATTCTTGTTTGGCACATCAGCACATACAGTATAATATCGACTGTGAAATACACACCTGAAGTGAGCTGAGGAGGTCATGAAGGTGAGTGACACTAGTCAGGATCTGCTGTCAGGAAACACAAGCCATCAAGAAAGATGGTCATTTGTCTCGATCTCAAAAAAGCAAGCAAAAAGTGGTAATATCTAACACTTATTCAAGGAATCATGTTCAAAATGTTTAACAGAACAGTTGTCACAATTGTCTTACATCATCTGTTACATGTTACCCAAGTACACTTGAATTCTTTCCCAGTTCTGCAAGCTAAAAGCGTCATCCACAGCCCCAAGGAGCGCTGAAGGATAACACCCTGAACTCTAAAATAAGCATGCTCTCCTGTCTTACCTCGCTGTTTGTCTTCAGCAGGAGCAGTAGGCTGGCGTTTCCTCCCTGTGGAGCAGACAAGCAGAGACTGCAGCTTTACTGAGCCCAGCTGGGAGTGTTTAATCAGCCCAGCACCAGACAGAGCGAGCGCAGGCCTGAGCCCAGCACACCGCTGCTCATTACACACATTACAGAGTCAGCCGATGCTGGGCGCTCCTAATGCATGCTTATTCATTTTCCACTCGCTGCCCTAATGTCTCCCATTAACTACAAAACTTGACATGTAGTAAACACTACATGACACTGGGGGACAGTGTGACTCAGTTTGGGTCTGTTCATTGGGATAAACTGTTTTAATGTTGTTTTAAAATATTTTAATAAATATATGCTGACATACACTGGGAAAACAAGCGTTTATAGTCATTGTGTGACATATTTCGAACAGAAGCACAGCAGTCATTAGAAAGGAATATTTAAGAAAAATAAATCACACTATTTTTTAAGAGTGCCGATTTCACTTGGATGTTATTGATTTATTTATTTATTCACTTATTTACTCACTTACGTACTGGTGTGTGTAAACAAAAACTGTGGCGAAGTGTGTAAAAACAAGAATTAAAACCAGCAAGCTTTCAGTTGCATAAACGTAAAAACAGATAAGCAACAATCATACTAAAGTTGGAGGATAGTAAAATAAGTACACCCGATTAATATTTAGATTGTTCTTCATAATGTGATTTATATGAATCCATTTTAAAACGAAAATGCCTTGTTCAGACTAACAGCTACATAGGGAGACTTCAGTGAGGATATTTATAATTATAAAATGTATAACATTACCGTTCAAAAGTTGGGGTGGTAAAAATAAAAAAAAATGAAGTATCTTATTAACATGCCTTTATTGATCAAAAAAAGAGTACATAACAGCAAATGAACTATTTATAATTTAAAAAAACTTTTCTAATGAAATATATGTACAATGTCATTTATTCCCGTGATGCAAGCTGGAATTTTCAGCACCATTATCCACACTCTAAAAATGCTTGGTTAAATACAACCCATTGCTGGGTGAAATATGGACAAACCCAACGATTGGGTTGTTTTGACCCAGCGGTTGGGTACTACCCAGAAGGTGGGTCCAAAACAACCCAATAGCTGGGTTTGTTCCTATTTAACCTAGCACTGGGTTGTATTTAACCCAGCATTTTTTAGAGTGCAGTCTTCAGTGTCACATGATCCTTCAGAAATCATTCTAATATGACAATTT
Organism: Sinocyclocheilus anophthalmus; assembly: GCA_018155175.1. Classification (NCBI taxonomy): domain Eukaryota; kingdom Metazoa; phylum Chordata; class Actinopteri; order Cypriniformes; family Cyprinidae; genus Sinocyclocheilus; species Sinocyclocheilus anophthalmus. Next base: position 59,582 of record JADLZN010005373.1, read on the forward strand.
GGCACTAAGGAAACATTTTTTTAATGTTGAAAACAGTATAATATATGTTTATATGACAGTATATGATATTATTTAATTATTATTTAAGGATTCTTTGATGAACAGAAACTTCAAGAGAACAATAAAAATATTGCTTCAATATCTTTCCCCCGGGTCTTCATTGTCACTTTTTATGAAGTTAATGAATTCTTGCTGAATAAATGTATTAATTTTTTTCCAAAATAAAACAAATCTTGGCCCCAAACCTTTGTTTACAGTATTGTATATACACACACATACATATATAAATTTATTAATATTATAACATCCATATTCATTACATTAATATACTAGAATTATAAATAATCAGTTTTACAATGACATATCCAAGACTGACATCGGTATATCTGAATATGTACTGAAACAACAACTCAAACTACTCAACTTAAATATTCAGGATTTATATTTATACGTTCAGAATAACTAACATAAATTTGAATACTGACTTGGTAATATTGTGTTAGCTTGGCCTAAAGCTAATTTCTTACAGGCTTCCTACCTTCTTCAGTACACTGTCAGATTCTGTCCTCCGAAGGTCTTCAGCTTCCTCTTTGTCACCATCTACACACACGCAAACACAATGACTGTGAGCAGGAACGAATCAGTAACTGTGCTTTACATACAGAAGATTTACAACGTTTTGTAAATGAAACGAAGAAAAAAATAACTTAGTAAATGAGGTACATGAAGTTGTTTTGCAGGCTATACTGCCTGAATAGACACATTAAGTACATGAAATGTCTCACGTTTGCAGATGTTCATCTGGTGGCTGTCAAACCCTCCAAAGGTCTCGGCTCTGCGTGGCAGACACACGGGTCCCATGTTCCCTGGAGCGGAGGCCACCTGCTGTCCCACCGCTCCTCCCAGACTGCTGTTCACCAGCGCCTGCAACATCTCCACTGCCACAGAAACACACACACGCATGTCACTAATCGCATTACATTAAGTGAGTTACTAGTCCTGGAAAAACATTAGAGCTGGAAATGAGATGTTGCCACAGCTGCCACTAAACACAAATAACTAACACAATCAGCTTCCAGACAACAGGTGGGGAGCAGCTGAAGACGCTGGCGGCATTTCTTACCCTCTCTGAGAGCGTCCATCATGATGGGTTCCCCCTTGAGGACGTCCTCGTTGTTGGTCCTGAAGAGCATTTTGACCGCTGAAGCAGTGTCGTCGGACGAACCGCACATTTCACGGAAAAGCTTCATCTTCTCCAGAAGTAGTGATACGATCTGTTCATCTTTCCTCTGGAGCATGTCTAAGAAAGAAAGGAGGTTGTTTTGTTATTTGCTGATTTATCATAATTAGGGTCTCAAACATCTGCATTTTTATCTTTTAATCTTCAGGTTTAATTAACTCGTAGTCTAATTTGCATGTGACGAGAAAACCACAAAATAAGAGAAAGATAAAAAACTGATAAAAAAAATTATCTTGCATTGTCTTTGCTGACTGTATGCAATATACAGTACTTCAAGTGATTCATAAGCAACAACTCTTCTGAATCAGTTCATTTTAATGTCAAAAAGACTCACAAATAAGCCTCAAACTCCTCAGTTACATTTTATTTGTGGCTTTAATGCTTCTAGCTTCATTAAAAAAGTAGTAGTGCAATCTATACACACACACACACACCCACACACACACACAAACACACACACACACACACACACACAAAAAAACATTTTAATTACATTTTTGGTAGGAAATTATCTAAATAAATATATATATGTGACCGTGGAGCACAAAAGCAGTGTTAAGTCGCTGGTGTATATTTGTAGCATTAGCCAAAAATACATTGTATGGGTCAGAATTATTGATTTTAATTTTATGCCAAAAATCATTCGGATATTAAGTAAAGATCATGTTCCATGAAGATATTTTGTAAATTTCCTACCGTAAAAATATCAAAACTTAATTTTTGATTAATAATATGCATTGCTAAGAACTTAATTTGGACAACTTTAAAGGCGATTTTCTCAGCATTTAGATTTTTCTGCACTCTTTTTCAAATAGTTGTATCTCGGCCAAATATTGTCCTATCCTAACAATCCTAGCTTATCTATTCAGCTTTCAGATGATGTATACATCTCAATTTCTAAAAATTGACACTTTTGACTGGTTTTGTGGTTCAGGGTCACAAATGGAATTTCTTTGGATAATGCAATAATGTGAGAGGGGGGACAAATAATCGATATATATATATACACAAACTATGAGAAAGGGCAAAGAGCTAAACTAACAGCAAGAAAGCTGTTCACCTCTCATTTCTTTTGTTTTTGTTTCAAGTAGCTTCCTGTCTTCCTCTGTTTCACTCGGGATCCCCTCATCATCATCCTTTTCTCTGTGTGAACACACACACACACACACAAAACATTTCATTTATACATTTCATGGATTTTCTGAATGATACCATCCAACTAGCCTTGCAATTTTTAATAAATTAAAATTTAGTAAGTTTTAAATCATTTTTAATCTGTACTTTTTAAGATAACTCATTTTAAAACAATCAACAATGCAAAAAATATATATTTTTTAATCCGTATTATTTTTGTCTTCCAGTAAATTATCTAAATATCCATAAATCAAGATGACTGAAGTAGAAAAAATAAGCTATTAAGCCTACAAAGACTATTAATTCACAGAAAATAATTTAGTAGTTTTCTTAGTTTAATGAGGTTCATGCTTTAAATGAGAAAACAGCTTGTTAATGAACCATAGATTTAGTTTTAGATTTATCCTTAGCACAAGAAATTTTTTTTTGCATTAGAGTAAAGAAAATATACTCCCTTACTATCCCATGCAATTTTGCTTCTCAAATATCTTGTTTTCAGCTTTAGCTATTTCTTCAATCATTTGCAGTGAATGTCCCCGATGTAAAGATAAGGCTGTGAATATCTGGTACTCACACTGAGTGCATGGCATCCTGAATGAGCTGCATCCAGGTGTTGCGCTCCTCTCGGGAACTGGCGTGAACCTCCACCATCTCGGGGTTTGCGGTGCCGGCGGTGATGAGGAAGAGGCCGCGCTCCTCGTGGGCCACCTCTCGCACGATCAGCTTCTGCAGGGAAATAACGGTGGCTCGCTGGTCCTGTTGATGAGAAGAGGAAGCGTGAGACACAGAATGAGGAGGGCGGAGTGAAGCCGGAAGAATATGCAGAGAGAGAAAGAGAGAGATGGGAAACAGAGGAGGAGAGAAAACATCAACACTGTAGTGTAATATGTGTATTCAGTCATCTCTAAACCAAAGTATTCAACTTAATATACCATCATATGGCCACATATTTACAATAAACACAATATTTCCTCAGACATTAGGTCAAATTAAACACGCATGTTTCTCCAAATGCAAAACATAGGTCTATTTAGAAATTCATGATGAAACTAATCCAAAGTAACAGTGGATGATACTTTCGTTCTCAGTACATCATGGAATAGAACAAGAAATGTCCTAGGTTTCAAAGAAAAAGCTTTGTAAAAACATGATGAAAGCCGTGAAGAAACTTGACAAAAGTGCATTATTAAAAAATATGGTTAACATTTTACAATATGGTTTCATTTGTAGGTTAACTACATTAGTTAGCATGAATTAAGAATAGACAGTACTTCTACAGCATTTGTTAACCTTCATTCATGTAAATTTCAACATATACTAATGCATTTTTGTTGTATCTGAATGACTTCAGTCTGACATATCAAAACTGATTAACCATTTTGTGTATTAATGATGTCAGTTCTGATTTCAAGTTGATTTTAAACCTACTATCTAGTAAAGAAGAGAGCACAAAATCCAATCACTCACCAAAGATGCAAAAACATATTTCTGGTCTTTTTCTTGGAGGAACAAAAAGACATCAGAAAGAAGAAGTGCGTGGACATCTAAGGATAAAAAAAGATGATGCTGCTGTTACAGTAAACATTAAGTTCCAAAATATTACATTTTTATATTTATAACCATTAATGTTATAAATAATACAGAGCCATAATTTATTAATACTATTTATGTGGAAATATGCAATATTTTCTATGTACCTTTGATATTAATTTTAATCTTATGATTTAGTGATAAAAAAATAAATTAAAAAAAGGTTTACATGGGTGATTTTGTTCCTTGTGATGATAAAGTAAATAAATGGCAGCGGCTATTTGAGCTAAATGTAAATAGCGATTAGCTATTTACACGAAGTGAAATTCGCAGTCTTTTCTTAGCGATATGCTATTTACACCAAGCGCAAATAGCTATAGATTCTATTTACATTGTTAAAATAGCGGGATTTTCTGCTATTTATACTACTGATTGCAAATAGTGCCAATTATCTGCGCCTCAGTATAGTAGTGCATTATAAAACAGTATGCAATAATAATGTATTGAGAGTAAATTATCATTTTAATTCAAATTATTAAATGAATGCCACCTTATTGGGACAATAAAGCCCACCCTAACCCTACTACTTCCGATGTGATATGAGAGTTGAAGAGGGAGAAAAAAAAAAGTTCGGCAAAAGATGGATTCAAACTTGGGTCACTCGCGTCAAAAGAGCTTTGAGGTCAATCTTTTGTATGTACTACACCAATAACTTTTTGGAGGGTGGAGTTAGTGTAAATAGCCTCGGCAACAAGGCATTCGCACTTAGTGTAAATAGACAGCCCCATAAATAAATTAATAATAATTGTTTCTTTAATTACTTTTTCCTAAAAAATGATCAGATTTTCTTTTTATTTATAAACATTAAGGGTTAGTCACCCAAAAATGAAAATTAGGCTGAGTTTTACTCACCCCCGAGGCATCCTAGGTGTTTGTGACTTTCAGTCGGAGTTATATTAAATTGTCTTTGATCTTTCAAGCTGTTAATGCCACTCAGCGGGTGTTACATTGCTTCAGTCCAAAAGAACTTAAAAAAAATCGCCCATCCATAAAAAAAAAAAGTGTCTCACATGGCTCCGGGGGGTGAACTAAGGCCTTCTGTAGCGAATCGATGCGTTTTTGTGAGAAAAATATCTGTATTCAATACGTAATAATCACTTTAATGTAGCTTTTGAATATGGATAATTTATAACTCCGACTGGATTAGTCGGAAAGAAGAAAGTCATATAAACCTAGGATGCCTCGGGGGAGAGTAAAACACAGCCTAATTTTAATTTTTAGGTGAACTAACCCTTTAAATTGATCAAAACTGACAGTAAAAACTGATTGTGGGCGGAGGGGGGCGTGGCTTAGCGGAGTCTGCAGCGGGAGAGAGCGGTCGGAGACGAGCGGTGAGTAAGTCAAGTGCATGATGACATTCACCTGCCTCTCGTTTCAGTGATTGGCCTGGAGAGACCGTAAAAAGCCCAGTTGGAACTGAGAGAGGGGGAGAGACAGACTGAGGGCTCGTGTGGGAGAGACTGTGGCGAGTGCACAGAGATATGCAGAAGTGCTGTATAAGTTTTGTTTTGTTTGGCAGTGCCAGAGCGCCTGCCTGTATTCGTTGTTGCTAAGGACGCTCAATAAACTACTCGAGCCTCAGTCACGCTGACTCCGACTTCCTTCCCTACTAAAGAACCTCATTACACTGGTGCCGAAACCCGGGAGGAAGAAGTCCGGCCGCTGCCATCATGCAGTCGCCGCCAAGTTCGCCGTTTGCGGAAGTGATACAATCGCTCGCCGGCCTCCACCAAGAGCAGCATCAGGCATTGCTGGAAATGCAGGACGACCAGGAGTGTCGTTTCCGCGCGCTGATGCAGGCGCAACAGGAGGACCGGGAGCTGTTCCAAAGCTGGGTGGACCAGGAGGGTCGGGCAGGAGGGCCGACACCGAGGACCACCATCGGCCCCTCTCATCTGCCCCTGAACAAAATAGAATGACAGGACGATCCAGAGGCTTTCCTCGACCTCTTCGAGAAATCGGCCGAGGCATGTGGGTGGCCACAAGAACACTGGCCAGTGCGTCTTATACCACTGCTTTCAGGGGAGGTGCAGGTGGCGGCCCAACAACTGCCCACTCAAAACCTCCTGATCTTCACCGATCTGAAGCGAGCTATCCTACAGCGGGTCGGCCGGAGCCCAGAACAACATCACCAGCGGTTTCGCTCGCTGGATCTGGGTGAAAGTGGCTGGCCCTTCGTGTTGGCTCAACAGCTCCGGGACGCCTGCCGCAAATGGCTGCTGGCCGGGGGAAGCGACGCCGAGCAGATCCTCGACCGAGTGGTGCTGGAGCAGTTCATCGGCCGTCTCCCAAAGAAGACGGCGGAGTGGGTCCAGTGCCACCGCCCGGCATCGCTGGACCTGGCCATCCAGTTGGCGGAGGACCAGATGGTGGCGTGCCCAGGAGTGGGGGAATCCCTGCCGGCGGTCTCTCTCTCTCTCTCCTCCTCTAATGTTTCCTCTTTTTCCCGTCCTGTTCCCTTCCCTAGGTCCCGTCCGGGGATCACTCCTCGAGTTCCTCCCCGGGGAAGGGGCGGACCGCCTCCGGAGTCGGCCGCTGGCATGAGAGCACCGCCCAGGGGGGCGGGGCTAGCCGGGGCAGAGTCCGCAGCACGTCCTTTTTCCCCGCTCTCTCCACGCCAGTCCCTTGACCCACTTCCTGCCACCAGGGCGGCGGGGAAGTCTGGGCCGGCCTGTTGGCGTTGCGGGGACCCCGGACACTTCATTGACCGGTGCCCGGTGATGGAAGTCAGGGCACTGATCCGGGTCCCGGACGACCCACAGGCTGCCCCTGATCAAGCTGGCCGGTACCAAATACCTGTGAGTATTAAGGGGGGTACTTATCTCGCTTTGGTGGATTCGGGGTGTAACCAGACCTCGATCCATCAAAGCCTGATTCAGCTCGAGGCATTGGATAGAAGCCGCATGGTTCCGGTACGGTGTGTACACGGGGTGGGGGTGGAATATCCTCTAATGTCCGTGCTGATTAAATTTCGGGGGCAGAAACATAGTGTGGAGGTCGCAATTAATCCGCACCTTCGGCATCTGCTAATTTTGGGGACGAATTGGCCAGCCTTTAGTCAATTACTGGGGTATTTGTGCGCGGATGTATCTTGTGGAGAGAGAAAGCCGGGGACAGGAGCGGACGTGCAGGTGGGGGAGGCTGAACCGGGACCACGGAATACTGACCCGGGGGAACGGAGCGCGAACGAGAGGCTAACCCTCTCTGAACGTGATGATTTTCCCCTGGAACAGTCCCAGGATGACTCCCTGAAATGGGCATTCGAACAGGTTCAGACTATCGACGGGCAGCCTCTCCATCCCGACCGCCCGCTCTCGTACCCCTATTTTGCGGTTTTAAAAGAGCGGTTGTACCGAGTGACACAAGACACTCAGACAAAACAGGATACAACCCAATTGTTGGTACCTAAAAGCCATCGGGAAATGCTTTTCCAGGCGGCTCATTGTAATCCCATGGCAGGACATTTAGGGCAGGCAGCGACACTAAATCGTCTCATGGCCCGATTCTTTTGGCCGGGCATTCACGAGAACGTGCGCAGGTGGTGCGCCGCTTGTCGTGAATGTCAGCTGGTAAACCCATCGGTCTCCACAAAAGCGCCTTTGCGCCGTTTACCGCTAATGCAGGCCCCCTTCGAGAGAATTGGTATGGACCTCATCAGGCCATTAGAGCGATCGGCACGGGGGCATCGCTTTGCATTAGTCCTAGTGGATTACGCAACACGATACCCCCCCCGCAAACAGGCCTAGTATCGTCAGTTCTCGTCTGAGTCTTCGCAGACTACATTTCGGCGAAAAGTGTGGCGGACGCGCTATTTCGGTTAATCTCCCGAGTGGGAATCCCAAAGGAGATTCTCACCGATCAAGGCACGGCTTTCATGTCACGTACGTTACGCGAACTGTACGGATTATTGGGCATTAAGTCGATTCGCACCAGCGTCAACCACCCACAAACAGACGGTCTGGTGGAACAATTCAATCGCACGTTGAAGACCATGATTCGGAAGTTCGTTCACGAAGACACCAAAAATTGGGACCGGTGGCTGGATAACCAAATCGTCTGGGTTGTTCTATTCCCGGTCGCATACGTTGGCCGGGCAGGTACACAAGCCTCCACGGGGTTTTTCCCTTCGAGGCCTGCTCTTAGTGGGCGCAGCCCGCGGGTGCGGCTGGACGTCCTGAGAGAAACTTGGGAGGACGGGCCTTCAGAAAGCCGAAATGATATTCAATACGTGATGGACCTGAGAACAAAACTCCACACCTTGGGGTGGCTGTCGACGGAGAATTTGTTACAGGCTCAGGACAAACAAAGCTGGCTGTACAATAGGGGAACCAGCTTACGAAAATCTGCACTGGGAGAGAAAGTACTTGTATTACTCCCCACTTCTAGTTCGAAATTACTCGCCAAGTGGCAAGGTCCCTTTGAGGTCACACGGCGAGTTGGGGATCTTAATTATGAGGTCATTCGGATAGTTAGGAGAAGGGCACGTCAGATTTATCACATCAACCTCCTAAAAAAATGGAGTGAGGCGGAGTCAGTAATGCTAGCAATGGCGGTGAGTGGGGAGGAGGATCTAGGGCCAGAGGTAAATACTAAACTGCAATCCTTAGCTCTGGCTGCAGGGGGAGATCACCTCTCGCCCTCGCAGCTCGCTGACGTAGCCAAGCTACAGGCAGCGTTTGCGGATGTGTTCTCGCCCCTACCAGGTCGAACTGACCTCATACAGCACCACATAAAGACCGAGCCGGGTGTGGTGGTTCGCAGCCAGCCATATCGTTTGCCTGAGCATAAAAAAAGGTGGTTCAGGCGGAATTAGAGGCGATGCTGGCTATGGGAGTAATAGAAAAATCCCATAGTGATTGGGCGAGCCCGATAGTTTTGGTACCAAAAACGGACGGCTCGGTACGATTCTGTGTGGATTATCGCAAGGTTAATCAGGTGTCGAAATTCTATGCATATCCAATGCCACGGGTTGACGAACTGCTTGATCGGCTGGGTGCAGCTCATTATTATTCGACACTGGATTTAACTAAAGTATACTGGCAGATCCCCTTATCACCTCTATCCAAAGAAAAAAACAGCCTTCACCACGCCGTTCGGATTACACCAATTCGTTACGCTTCCATTCGGGTTGTTCGGGGCGCCGGCCACGTTTCAGCGCCTCATGGATAAGATTCTTCGGCCGCATGCGACATATGCTGCTGCTTATCTAGATGACATTATTATCTATAGTAACGACTGGCAGCGGCATATGGAGCATGTGTGGGCCGTACTGAGAGCGCTGAGAGGGGCCGGACTGACGGCCAACCAGAAGAAGTGTGCGGTTGGGCGGGTGGAGGTTCGGTATCTGGGCTTCCACTTGGGCCACGGGCAGGTCTGGTTCCCCAAATTGATAAGACGGCGGCGGCTGCGACCTGTCCGAGACCCAAGACCAAAAAAGGAGGTGAGGCAGTTCCTGGGACTGGCGGGATATTATAGAAGGTTTGTACCTAATTATTCGGACCTCACCAGCCCGCTGACTGACCTTACTAAAAGGGAAGCCCCAGACCCGGTCCAGTGGACGGAGCTGTGCCAGCAGGCTTTCACCCAGGTAAAGGCTGCTCTGTGTGGCGGACCGCTTCTGCACTCTCCTGATTTTTCTCTCCCCTTCTTGCTGCAGACGGACGCATCGGATAGGGGGCTTGGAGCGGTCCTGGCCCAGGAGATAGAGGGTGAGGGACGGCCGGTGCTGTACATCAGTCGAAAACTCTCTAAGAGAGAGACGATGTACAGCACCATAGAAAAGGAATGCATGGCGATAAGATGGGCTGTGCTCACTCTCCGCTATTATCTCCTGGGACAGGAATTCACTCTCTGTTCGGACCACGCACCCCTGCAGTGGCTCCACCGCATGAAGGATACCAATGCACGGATCACTCGTTGGTGTCTGGCTCTCCAGCCATTTAAGTTCAAGGTGATCCACAGGCCAGGGGTACAGATGGCGGTAGCTGACTTCCTCTCCAGAAATTGGGGGGGGCTGCAGGCCGGAGGGCTCCCCGGCCTGAGTCGCGCGGTGGGGGTATGTGGCAGGAGGGGCGTGGTTCAGCGAGATCTGCATCGGGAGAGAGAGGCAGGAGACGAGCGGTGTGTAAGTAGGTCAAGTGCATGATGACATTCACCTGCTTCTCATTTCAGTGATTGGCCTGGAGAGACCGTAAAAAGCCCAGTTGGAACTGAGAGAGGGGGAGAGACAGACTGAGGTCTCAGTGGGGAGAGACTGTGGCGAAGGGCACCGAGATACGCAGAAGTGCTGTATAAGTTTTGTTTTGTTTGGCAGTGCCAGAGCGCCTGCCTGTATTCGTTGTTCCTACGGGACGCTCAATAAATTACCTGAGCCTCAGTCACGCTGACTCCGACTTCCTTCCCTACTAAAGAACCTCGTTACACTGATAATTTTTTAGGAAAAAGTAATTAAAGAAACAATTATTATTAATTTATTTATGGGGCTGTCTATTTACACTAAGTGCGAATGCCTTGTTGCCGAGGCTATTTACACTAACTCTAAAATGCAGCCTAATTTACATGTTTGGGTGAACTAACCCTTTAATTGAATGGTTTATTCAACTTTTCCCTCAAAAAGTGAAAAATGCCATTACAATCACACATTCTTACCAACTCTCAATTGAAGGCTGATCGAGCACATGATCAGATTTCAGCACATAGGATCTTTAACACAGATAGCATAGTCTGAAGGCGTTTCATTTTTAAGAACTGGAAGAATCACCCACATATAAAAGTTGTAAGAAGTGGACAGTTTTCTTCAATACACTGTTGAAGAAATGAGGTCTATCAAGATTTACAGTGACAGCATTCGAGAGTTTTACCCTTCAGTCGCCCGGCAGCGTTCTTCAGCTGCAGAGAACCATCATGGAGAAGCCTGCGACTGCGCAGCAGATCCTCTCGGGCGAACATCTGGCCGCTCTTCATGCGCGTGATGGACTTGCTGTCCGTACGGCCGTAGATCTCTTTCAACCTTTTCTTCTTCTCATGCTCGTTCACTTTACTATCCACTGAAGCAATGATATCTTTCACCAGCTGTAGTGCCTGCGTCAAGTCCTCAAAATCCTTCTCGGTCTCTGCACAAACACACAGGTTCATATGAAATTTAATTGAAATAAATTCCTATAAACAATAAACCAGTCCATTTGGTTTAATTTTAGTATTAGAGTGGCAGGATAAAATCCTCTTGAGAGCTATAAGCTCCTTCTTAAATTGCCCCAGAAAGGATATTTGTTATACTTGACGCTCTAATTCACATTAAAATCTCTTTGTTGGGAACGTGACCAAAAAGCCTTTCAGACTGGCTGTGCAACAGTTGGAAGTGATTTGTGGTAAATGTGGAATGTTTACACACTGCGGCACTGGGCCCATCTGTAAGACAAGCGCGTTTACTGAGAGTGAAATATAGGAGCGCTATTTAAACACTGACAGGCGAGTCGCTTTGGAGAACGGAGGCTCGACTTTGCTTTTTGCCAGCATCTCTGGCTCAAGTCCAGTTTTATAGTGTCTGCTTGTCTCATTTTTGTCTTTTGTTATCTCATCATCTCTGTGTATTTGGAAAGGACACTGAGAACAAACTAAATCGGAGGAGTTCACGACCTTCGGAAGTGGCCAGTGATGTCTCGATCTATCATACAGAATAGTACCAGCAAAGAAATAGGCATTTTCTTTTTAAAAATTGACACTATTGAGAAAGATTTTTACAATCCTGAATAATTGTTTTCTATTTTTTTTAACATTAAAACTTTAACAAATAACAATGCCAAAACTATTTATGTTGATGTGAGCAATGTTGTGCGTACCTGATGGAAAATTGTATTTTTATCTATGACTCAGTAATAAAAAATAATAAAATAAAATAAAAAATAACACGTTTACATGAGTGGTTTTGTCTGCTCTTACAATTAATTTCTTTAATGTGATTATAAATATTTCTTTTAAAATGCAATTTAAAATGTAAAAATGCCATTTAAAATGTGAATATTTATTTTAAAATGTAAGTTATACCCGTGATCAACATTTTGATTCTTTTATGATCCTTCAGAAATCACTCTAATATGCTGATATAGTGCTCAACAAACATTTTGTATAATCTCAAAAGAACAGTTTTTAAATCTGAAATCTTTTGTAACATTATAAAAAAAAAATGTACGGTCATTTTTGATTTATTTAATGCATCCTTGCCGAATAAAAGTCTTTTCTTTCCAAAAAAAGAAAAAATATATATTATTACTTTTTTTTTGTCCATTTATTAAAAATTATTGGGAATGAGAGGGGAAATGAGGCCGCGTCACATAGATCACAAAATGAATTGGAGCTCCCACAAAATATTAATTTTCTGCTAGAGTAAGCATTTAGCCCAAACACTATTGCTAAGAATTGACTGATTGATTTCTTTAAAAATAAGATTTAAGACTAAATCGCTTTGTGGTCAGCAGAAGACGCTAGAACCCCTGACAGCTAAATCTCACCTTTGGTGTGCTGCAGGATTCTCTGTAAAAGCACCGGGTACTTTGTTATGCGCTGAGTCACCAGTAATATGCACTCTGGGATGCCCAGACGCCGGACAACACTGCTGCTCATTTTTTTCTGGAAACAAGAGCACATTGAAGATCATTAGGTATCTTGGTCATTCGTCCCACTAAATGCACGAACATAATGAAGTGAGGCATTTACCCTGATGAATGCCTGGAAGTGTTTGTCCCTGGCGTGCAGCTCCTTGTAGAAGTTCACTGCTTCACTGTGTCGACTGCAAAATCTGCCATAGATTTTCTTCATGTTTTCTGCATTGGAGTCTGAGAACTGACGCACATCATGTGGCATAAATCAAAACAGGAGCTTGGATATGAACAATGAATCTTCTGTATAATTCAAGTTGACGTATGCATGTCAAACTGAACCAAACGCCTTTTTATGCTAATAAGATATAATTTAACACAATATAACGCAAACATTACCACCCACAATGTAATGTTCATATAGCAAAATTCGTAATATACTATATTATGTATTTCCCAAACTTTATTATCAGCTGAACCCCTTTGACCTGAAATATTTACTTGAAGTACCCTCTGAAATTTTAAGTTGATATTTTAATAATTTAACAACACATTTGCACATTCACAGTTTTTTGATGTTGGTTAATGGTCACATGACATAGTATTTAATGACATTAAAAAAAAAAATTTAATCTATAAAATCTATATTTGATAAATCTGTTAAAAATATTTTATTTTAAAAGGATTTTTCTTAAATTATGTATAATTATTAACTTATAATATTTAGATATTTACATTGCATTTTTTAAAGATTAATATTTTATACTTTAGCGATTACAAACTCTAGTTTGAGAAATTCTATTAAATAATAATGAATCTGTGAAGATAATTTTCTAACAGTGCTATAACAAGTTTTTTTTCGTTCATCCATTAAAACTGCCATAATAATAATAATAATAATAATAATAATAATAGAGTAATCAGTTCTATCAATTTCTACCAGTTTTCAGAGTTTCAACTCCATTAGTAAGCAAACTGAAGTGCAATGAACATATGACTGCAGGATTTAAATATCGTACAACTTTTACTTTTAAGACAGCAAGTAACTTGAATATTAAAAAGTAAATTTAAGTAAATTTAAAAATAAAATTTCTAACCATTTAGTATAACAGTATAGCATAACAGTGTCATGCTGAAGAGTACAGTATATCAAATTATCACAGCGAAGAACGATATAACAGTGTAGTATAGTGAGGTGCTTCAAAACTGGTTTTGCTACAGAATCTAAGTTTTACATTTAAGTGGCAACCCAACACAGTATACTGTACACAAATAAACAAAAAAGTCCTTAAATTGAAACGCAGAAACTTATTAATATATATAATCAAAGGTCCTCACCAGGCTGAACAGCACATCTCCTATCCTGTTGATTATGAATCCATCTGTCCCTTCCAGCTTGCCTTCCTTCTTCCTCTCTTGCAGAGCGCTGAAGAAGAACGAATGGAGCTCCAGGAGATCTTCCAGCATGGGAAACATCTTCTCCACCATCTGGCCCTCCAGCTGGAGATCTGTCAGCAGGCCCTTACTGTACACATCAGACATGATCCGTAACGTCCGCAGGTGATGCATCTCCGTCTGGATCAGCTCTGGATTGATAAAGGAAGAGGATGTTTAGATCCAGATATCTGGAAAAGCAACATTTAGCATACTTATTGCTTCCGAGTCCGTGAATGAAGATGTAAACTCTTTGAGATTTCCATGTAAAAGTTGGATGCATGTTTATCATGTAAATGTAAAACTTAAACCAAAAAAAAAAAATCTATAAAAAAAAATTAGCAGCAGTGTTATTTTAGTATCATTGAAATACTATTATATTTTTATTTTAATTCGCTTTCATTTTTATAAAAAAAATATTTGTGTTGAACAGGTTAGGGCTGGACAATAATTCAATATCAATAGGTATCGCGATATAATTTTTTTCAATACCGGTGATATGATTTTTAAACACATTTACAATATTCTGATATACATTACCAGTGTTTCCCATACAATTATTTATTTGTGGCGTTTGACTTCGTTGAATAAACATGAGCACTGAACGTTTCAAAATCAAAACACTTTGCGGGTGTTTTATATGAATGTATCTCTGAAGGGATACATTCAAGGGAATTTTATCTGATAAAGTAGCGTTCATGAGCGGAGCTGTTTTGATTACAGCCGTTACCGGAGAAATCGCAAGTTCTACCGTTCTCACAGCGCCTCCTGCTGGCAGACAAGCAGTTCGCATTTTCAGTAATAAACCCATTTCCAGCAACATGCTTGCTTTTGTTGTTGCTCTATTTTTTTTTTGTTTTCTGAAGCAACTCGGAGCATTTTTCATACTCGTTATTCTGGTTAATGCACGTTTCAATCTATACGAATAATCAGCCTACACTACCAGTCAAAAGTGTTTGAACGGCAAGTTTTAAGTTTTTAAGAATTATCTTCTGATCACCAAGCCTGCATTTATTTGCACCTAAATGCAACAAAAGCAGAACAGTTTGACATATTTTACGATTTAAATAATGCTTTATATTGAATATATTTAAAATGAATTTATCAGTGACAAAGCTTATATTCAGCATCTTACTCCAGTCTTCCAGGTCACAGAGCCCTCAGAACTTTTAATATGCGGATTCTCAATATTAAAAACAGTTGAGGACATTTTTTCAGGATCTGATGAATAGAAAGAGACAAAGATTGGCATTTATCTGAAATAAAAAGCTTTTGTCACATCTATACACTATTCCATTCAAAAGCTCTTTTTAAAATTTATATTACAGAAATTATTACTTTCATTTAGCAAGGATGCTTTAAATTGATCAAAAAGTGACGATAAAGACATTTATAACGTTACAAAAAAAATTATATTTCAGATAAATTCTGTTCTTCTGAACTTTCTAATCATCAAAGAAACCTGAAAAAAATCTACTCCGCTGTTTTCAGGCATCATAAAATAAAGTTTTGTTGGCAGCAAATCAGAATCTAGAATGATTTTGAAGGAGGATCATGTGACGTGAATGACTGCTGTAAAA
The DNA here is from genome assembly GCA_018155175.1 of Sinocyclocheilus anophthalmus. Lineage (NCBI taxonomy): Eukaryota > Metazoa > Chordata > Actinopteri > Cypriniformes > Cyprinidae > Sinocyclocheilus > Sinocyclocheilus anophthalmus. Next base: position 75,154 of record JADLZN010005373.1, read on the forward strand.
GTTGCTTTGAATCACAGGGACATAAATTATATTTTCAAATAGGAAAGCAGTATGTTTTGAAAAAAATAGTACATAGATTTCAAACTGTTTACCGTTTTGCGTGTAATGTTTGTTTGGGACTCAAATAAATGCAGGCTTGGTGAGCTGAAGAGAATTCTTTAAAAAAACATTAAAAATCTTACTGCTCAAAAACCTTTGACAGGGGATTTAGCTATATTGAAGTAAAACCAATATTATTATTAATAAGGAAGTCTAAGATTTATTGGACAGATTTCACATTGTCTTGTTTGTATGAAGGTAAATACCAATATAAAGGTGAACATTATATTCGCCATTTGTTCCCTAAAAATATTAATAGTTTTATAGGTAGTAGTTCATAGAGTTGGCTAATAATTTTCATAAGTTTGTAGGCACAGGAAATCTGTTGTGGCCGTTCTGGACGTTTGATGAGGCTTTTTTATAGTGTTCACATCGATATCGGATTATATCGTGTCGACCGAAATTAAAGAAAAATATATCGTGATTATAAATTTGGCCCTATCGTCCCGCCCTAGAATAGGTTTTTTTTATATTAATATAAAATAAATATAAAAATTACATTGGTTTAATTTTTAGCTTTTTTCATTTTATTGTAGTACATCAAGTTAAAAAAAAAAACTAAAGAAAATGAGAAAATGGTGCTATCTGCATAAACAGTAGTATACAAACTATTTTATTATATATATATATATTATATTTTTCTGTTTTAGTTTTTAGTTGTAGTTAACTATAATAACCTTGTTTAGCAGACACTTTACCCTGGACACATTCTGCATTCATTTAGTCAGAGCTTGTGAATAAAAACTCACAAAACAGCAAATGCCTTTGAACATAAACTAATGGAAATGCATTCAATTCTAGCATAGTCCTACCATAGATGACGTCTTGTCTCTTGATGACATCCTTCTTGAGTTGCTTCAGATATTTCTTATCTACAGTAAGGCTCCAGGAGTCAGCCTCCAGTTCCTTAACATCTGTTTCAAAGTCTCCCATCAGCCGGCTGTCAACCATCTCAGTTCCTTTAGCGACAAAGAAAATGTTTACTCAAGCATTACTAGAAAAATTAACGGGAACATTTACACCACTTTAAACTTTAAAAAGCCTTTTCACTGATAGCGAAAGTGAGGAATGACAGGACATAAGAAGAAAATGACAAAACACAGGCCAGATTCAAAACCAGGTCTCCCAGACGAGCACCACATACATGCACTAAACAATTAATTACTTGTTCATTTGTTTGAAAGCTCTTTGAAGCTTGTGAGAGAAATATGGCTGCTTACCTTCATCTAGAGACTCATTGGACGTTGTAACCTTGTTGGGTTTGTGGAGGGAGTCTGTGGATTGAGACAGATACCGCCTGCTTCTCAGAGGCATATCGTCAAACCTGCAGGAAGAGGTTGAGGTGCTGTGGTTATAACAGAAGGCCAGTCAGATCAAGTGTCCTACTGACAGATTCACTGGCTGTGAATCAGTATCTTCATTTGTAAGAGTCAGCAATTCATTTGTATGTTGGGAATGGCATAATACTACCACACTACTCCTACTAAGAATGCAGTATGCATGCTTTGCACAGTATGAACATTGTCTATATGCACTTAACACCAATATAACCTATTATATTTGACCAAATGTGAATAATATTAGGGACACTGTGCTAGATACTGTTTCCCACCAACGTAATAAGCTTGACTTGATCTTTTTATTAGGATTATAATGTCTACAACTGTCTACCTAGTGGCTTACTTGATTGAACTTCCAAAAGGTAGGAAGTTTCAACACAAAATTAAATTCAAACACACAATTTCTGCATAAATTGGCAAGATGATAACTGGACACATGTTGATTGTAAACATGCGACATAATGAGGTAATGTGCATGTCATTGTTAATTCATCATTGCATAGTGTATAGTTTCACATGCATCGTTTTTTAAACAGTCAGCAGTAAACAGTATATACTGTGCAGTGAACTGTAGTATTATTATATACAATTATAGTATTTATTCGGTGTGACTGGCATCTCTTTTTAGTGTAGATTGTCTTATTCTTTTAATTTTAGCTGGATTTGTTGCCCTTTTATTTGTTTTTGGCTCGCTATAACAATTTTCGACATTAAAAAAAGCGCCAATGTTTAATATAATATTATATACATATATATATCGATGTAAAGATTAAATGCAAATTAAATGAATGACATAAATATATATAAAAATATTAAAACCTGGCAAGACTTATAAATATTAAAATAATACAACAGTTAAAACCGGAGAATACTTGTTGGTATAAGTGTTTAGGCACTAACATTGGAATATTGTTGATGGACATGCTTTTCGAGAGGTTGCTGCTGTGGAAGGGCATAATACTGTTGGGTCGTCTGGACGGGACAATCACAGAATGTTCCTCTGGAAAAAAGATAGCAGACCAGGGCCGTTCCCGCATTGTGGACGCTACACAAAATACATGCAACATTAGGATCAGCTGACATGAAAAAATAAGAATATAAAAAGAGAAAGAAAGCCAACAAACCCACATTTTGTTCGTAGAGTGACGACAGGCATAGTGGTGGACTCTGGTATAGCAAACTGTTGTTTATGAAACAGAAAAAAGGAAGAGATTTGAAACAGAACACAATGCAAACACTTTTCTTGATGTGTAACAAAGGATACGGTACATTTAAAAAAAAAAAAAAAACAAGAAAAAAAAACAAAACCTTCATTATGCTTTTGGACAAAAAAACCGGGGGACGTTTTCTTTACAACTCTTGTGAACTCTCACATTGCAATCTGCAAAAAACACGTCAATAGAAAACATTAGGAAAGTACTCATTTGCAATTCACTTCTTTAATAAAGATGCTACATTCCAGATGCTGTAAGCATATAGTATTAAGCTGCATTCACACTAGCAGCGACTTTTGTATTTTGTATTTGCTGATAAGAAATCTTTGAAGGACTTCCACATTTACGCTCCGTTTCCAAACAGTTCAAATGACAAATAAATGCATACTCTAAAAAAGCTCCACAAGACATGTGAGATTATATCACTGGATGCTCGAAATTGAACAGGAGAACGCACGTTTTAAACAGCTTATTGTACAAGTAAGTTAATCGCCGTTCTAATCTAATGCGCTGCTTCACTGTAACGCACACACATAGGCTTCAGACAGTAGCGCATACATCACACGCACAGAGTCATTCAGCACGGAAATGTATTGTCAACACTGTTGTGTGATTACTCAATCAAATAGCTTAGAACAACTGACAAAAGTTAAGGATATATTTCTTAATAACTAAATTCCACAACTTCACTAGTAGAGAGAGGCTGCCAGGTAGAATTAATTCACACACGCAATCGCTCTCACTAATGCATTCATATTAATGTAATCTTTACTGTGCTACTTTATCTGTATCTGATTTAGAATGAGCAGAAATCTGTGAGAAATATAACGACCCAAAGACTAAAGAACTGATAAAAAAAAGCTGTTATAGGAGCAACAGTCATGTAGGCAGCGCTGTGTCATATGCCATAGCTGTGCACAAGGTGTTTATCACAGCTCCAGACTTATTTGTTCATTAATGACGTCATCAGCGACTATTCGACTTCGACTCAACTTTCATCACATAAAAGTCGACTTCAAAAAATCAGAAGTCGTTCAACCCCTAGTACATACAAACAAAAATGAATGAGAAACAGAGCCTACTTTCTTCCATTGCGTATGTTTATCTATGGCTGAGAGGAGAACGATCACATGAGCTCTACAGTCTTCTTTCCTATTGGCTGTCGCTCCCAAAAGTTGCTCTTCATTTGCATAAAGTTGAAGGATTCTGAACTTTGTCGATTCCATCGATGACCCGCCCATCGCTCGTGTCGCCTGAAATCGCCAACTCTCCATTGAAATGAATGGGATTGTGTCGCTTTGTTGTTGCGTGTCACTTGTAGTGAGAACGGAGCTTTATATTTCAGTTTTGCCACCCAAGCATAAACACAGCTTTTTCTCTTTGCAAAGATTTCACCTCTATGACCAAACACAAGGTTTTAATATAGTTTAACGCAAGTAATTGTGTTGGCTATTCTTGCTCTTGGTCAAAGTGGTAAAGACAGTAGGCTTAGGAATTCCTTCCAGTCAGGAAACTCCAACCACACAATTTAAATGCGACGACCATGCCAACAAGCTCAAGAAATACACATCTGTCCTAAAGATCAAAACTCTGACCACACTGATCATGTTATGAGATGGATCCTGGAGAAAATACTGTATTCATAAACACAGCAACACTTTCAAACCCAAAAGAGAATGAATTACATATAGGATCGAATCAACTATATAGTCTATTTTCCTGTTTAGTATTCATAATTTGATTAAAAAATACAAAAAAAAAAAATTAAACCCTGCAGCTTTGACGTCACCCCTAGGGGTCATATGACGATGCTAAAAATAACATTATTTTGTGTTTAGTGTTAAGGCAACAGTACCGTGTTACGCAGGTAGCCGCGGAATACGCACTGGATATAAAAAGAATTCGCTCGACAACACCACGAAATATTTTCCCACATTAACTGTACATTTATTTGTTTGTGCCGTCTGATGCCCCGGCTTTTCTGAAATGCGATCGATTTTACCAAGACTTGCCCGCAGTCGACAGCGCCGCGCAACTGACAGAATGTGCTTGCTCCCAGAATAGTGAACCGGTGCTTGATTGGCTAGTGAGCGTTGTGATTGGCCGAATACCTCAAGCATGTGACGGAAATGTTACGCCCCTTACCATATTTGGAAGCACACAGCATCTCCATGACAACAATACGAGAATAAAAGTTACACCTTCTTTCTTTGCGTATACATTAGGGCGGTGTTATGCAAATCTTAAGGCGTGTTTAAACTAGGCGTTTTAGGAGGGTGTGGACAAGTCTTAACTTTTATAAAGAATATCTCTTTGGGTTTGAGACTTTAGTCTTTGCGACATTACGGATCTTATCTATTCACTAACAGCTTGCTACACTCCAAAGAGAAAGCAAAACAAGAAACCGCGTCATAGGACCCCTTTAAAATAACTGCCTTTACGGTTTATAATTTATTTATTTATTATTTTTATATAGATGTATTGGTTGGGATATAAGGCTATGGACAGATGCTAAAATAAATTCGATGAGAACTTACAGGAATTTTATACACATAAATATGAATATGCGATTAAAATATAAAACAAACAAAGAGGGGGAAAAGCACAGAAACAATACAAAAAAGACTTCTCCCTGAATGAACAGGATTTTCTCTTCAGCAGCTCCATGAGGAAGTGAATGATGTTACCAGAACTGCTTCCTATTTTTAAGCAATGAGTCTTTTGAAATATATCTTTAAATCTTTAAATCACCCTTCACTTTGAAAAATGTTTTTGTATTCTATTTTCATACTCATAAGCAAAAATCATTTCTATTATCTATACATTCTGCACATGATTCTGTGATTTTTCCTGTTAAATAAAGATTATGAAAGGATATACCCACTAAAATCTAGTATTAGGGAGTAAATAACAAAAATGGCATTAATACCAGGTGTGCATGTACTGAAACCCTCAATGATGAAGTGCTTCTTACTTGTGCAGTTGACAGTATCTTTAGTGTTGAGGGTTTTGTTGCATTGCTGGCACAAAGCTGGATGCAGCGAGTTTGACGTGCTGAACACGTGTCCATTCACTGATCTCTTCTCTCTCACTTTGGCCTCTCGGTCTTTCTCCCGATTCTTTTCCTTTTCTTTTTCCTGCGCCAGAAGAAGTATAAGAAATATTACAACAGGTGACAGCCGTTAACACCTAGAGCTCAAATATGCCAAGCACCGTAATTGGCACGTCAGTTTAAACCCAATAACTTGAATTGCTCGTCATTTTCTTTAATGGCATTTCTGCAAACTAATTTACTGCACCACCCTGTCTTCATGCTCCAAAACAAGATGCTTGTTTGCCATTAATAAATTTACAGGACTTGAGCACCCCAGATTGGAGCTAATAAGTATGCTATGCAAAAAAATGACCTGAGTGGGCACACCTGCTTGTTTGTGCAATATTGTAAAAAATGAAAAAAGGTGCAACGTCATTTCAAACTGAGGGCATGTTCATTGTGATGCAGAGAGTCGTGCACAAACATCCTCTCAATTGTTGTCAAGTTCTCCTGTAACAAAGTTCAGCTTCCTACTTGTAAATACAGGCCCCAAGTTACGCAACTGTATAGAAACGACCATTTTTGGTAATAAAAAGTCAAAGAAACAAATATCATCTGGCTTATTTTAAACATGAAATATTAATTTCTATTATGCACCATAAATCAAAAACACCACCGTCAACAATGTGTCAGTTGTGGATGAAATGCACTAAATAGATAATTACTATGACAAATAAACACTGGAGTCCAATGTTAGGCAACTAAGGAGTTAACCATTTCGGAAAATGTGAACATCTAGAGGTGAGAAGAGAAAAAAAAAAAAAGCACACACAAAACAAACCACAACAAAAGTCAACAGGGCAATTCATCGCCCTCCTCAATCGAGGCAGTGTCTGATATTCGGCCTACCTCTTCTCCCTTCAAGCTCCTTATCCTCTGATAGCGGCCCTGCACCTCGCAAAACTTTCTATATAACATTACTGTAGGAGGCAGACCCTTTGCAAGACTCTTGACCGAGACAAGAAGTTCAGCATCACCTCACATTCAGGAGGAAGTGATCCAACTCGAGCTGGGAGGTGCTGTGACTCTAACTTCCTTTTTTTTATTGCACTGTCGTTGCTGCTCTCAGAACGGCAAAGTGTAAAAACAGCCTTATGAAAACATTTCTAGACACTAAGAAGCCTTTCAGGGTATAAACTGAATGTTTAAAGTGTATTTAACTCCAAAGTTCCTGTATGATGCAAAGGGATTGATTTTAACGTTTCATTTTACATTGCACAAAATGTGAAAACACATGTGAAACTAGGCCGATAACATCTTGAAATCAGAGTCCTGAATGGCTTTTGGGAAGTTCAGAGTATTAATAGGAGGCCAATTCAGAAATTATATTTGTAAAGTAGCCTAAAAATGTATATATACAGTGGGTACAGAAAGTATTCAGACCCCCTTAAATTTTTCACTCTTTGTTATATTGCAGCCATTTGATAAATCATTTAAGTCAATTTTTTTTCCTCAATGTACACACAACACACCATATTGACAGAAAAACACAGAAATTGTTGACATTTTTGCAGATTTATTAAAAAAGAAAAACTGAAATATCACATGGTCCTAAGTATTCAGACCCTTTGCTGTGACACTCATATATTTAACTCAGGTGCTGTCCATTTCTTCTGATCATCCTTGAGATGGTTCTACACCTTCATTTGAGTCCAGCTGTGTTTGATTATACTGATTGGACTTGATTAGGAAAGCCACACACCTGTCTATATAAGACCTTACAGCTCACAGTGCATGTCAGAACAAATGAGAGTCATGAGGTCAAAGGAACTGCCTGAAGAGCTCAAAGACAGAATTGTGGCAAGGCACAGATCTGGACAAGGTTACAAAAAAATTTCTTTTGCACTTAAGGTTCCTAAGAGCACAGTTCCCTCTTTAATCCTTAAATGGAAGACGTTTGGGACGCCCAGAACCCTTCCTAGAGCTGGCCGTCCGGCCAAATGGAGCTATCGGGGGAGAAGAGCCTTGGTGAGAGAGGTAAAGAAGAACCCAAGATCACTGTGGCTGAGCTCCAGAGATGCAGTCGGGAGATGGAGAAAGTTGTAGAAAATCAACCATCACTGCAGCCCTCCACCAGTCGTGGCTTTATGGCAGAGTGGCCCGACGGAAGCCTCTCCTCAGTGCAAGACACATGAAAAAACACCTGAAGGACTCCAAGATGGTGAGAAATAAGATTATCTGGTCTGATGAGACCAAGATAGAACTATTTGGCCTTAATTCTAAGCGGTATGTTGTGGAGAAAACCAGGCACTGCTCATCACTTGTCTAATACAGTCCCAACAGTGAAGAATGGTGGTGGCAGCATCATGCTGTGGGGGTGTTTTTCAGCTGCAGGACAGGACGACTGGTTGCAATCGAGGGAAAGATGAATCTGGCCAAGTACAGGGATATCCTGGACGAAAAACCTTCTCCAGAGTGCTCAGGACCTCAGACTGGGCGAAGGTTTACCTTCCAACAAGACAATGACCCTAAGCACACAGCTAAAATAACGAAGGAGTGGCTTCACAACAACTCTGTGACTGTTCTTGAATGGCCCAGCCAGAGCCCTGACTTAAACCCAAATTGAGCATCTCTGGAGAGACCTAAAAATGGATGTCCACCAACGTTTACATCTAACCTGACAGAACTGGAGAGGGTCTGCAAGGAGGAATGGCAGAGTATCCCCAAATACAGGTGTGAAAAACTTGTTGCATCTTTCCAAAAAGAATCATGGATGTATTAGATCAAAAGGGTGCTTCTAAAAAATACTGAGCAAAGGGTCTGAATACATAGAACCATGTGATATTTCAGTTTTTCTTTTTTAATCAATCTGCAAAAATGTCAAATTCTGTGTTTTTCTGTCAATATGGGGTGCTGTGGGTACATTAATGAGGAAAAAAAAAATACTTAAATGATTTTAGAAAATGGCTGAAATATAAAAAAGAGTGAAAAATATAAGGGGGTCTGAATACTTTCCGTACCACTGTATATTTATATATATATATATATAATTAACATATAAATTTATTTTGAATATTTTACTTTGTGCCCCAATGCACGTTATGGTCTCTGCAGCTTGTAAATAAAGTACTGGCCCTTTAAAAGGGTAAAATGCTGAGCTAACAGTAAAGGTTGAAAGAGTAATTGTGCGCCTCTTTCGGTCGTATTTCCTCTAATGCTCAGAAAGAACCTGACACCATTTACTTCTTCATTCATTTTAGTACTATGGTAAATTCCTGTCTTCAGTTGACTGACTAGGTGATAATTTACACCCAGTCATCAGTAAGAATGAAACAGATGATCTAATCTACATTTTTGGTAGAGAGGAAATAACTTGACTACAAAAGTCGACTTACTCTGGCTTTCTTGTACATTTTGTTCTTCAAGTAGCTGAACGTCCGGCTCACTTTGGTGGTACTTTTTTCAAAATCTTCTCTTAAAGGTCCAGGTTCCTCCTCTGTGATGCTAAAAAAAAAAAGACAAGATATAAAGGCATGAATTACTGTGCTTCCAGTGTTTCCAGAAATGTCAATATGAAATGAGCCAAAATATTAATAGGCGTCTTACCTGTATCCCATTGAACTGGTGGTACTGGTGAATGACGTCATGCCTACAAGCACAATGATGGAGTCATATTAGCATCACCAACAACAAACAGCCTCCATCCCCCCATGGTAGAGCCTGATTTACGTACACATGCAAAACCGGCTTTTTGCAAAAAGAGTTAGTGCTTGGTCAAGCAATTTGGAGAACGCTGTATTAAATGGTTAAATTCACCGAAATAAAAGAAATGTATATATATATATATTTTTTGTTTTTTTTTAAAAAAATGTCTAAATGAGTGGTTTGTCTGCTTAATAATAATTTTTTTATTGATTATAAATATTTTCTTTTTCTAACAATGCAATTAATAATAGTAATAGTTTAAATAAAATAAAATAGTCTTGCTATATGAGTGGTTTTGTCTGCTCACTAATTCATTTTTATATTATTAAAAACTTATTTTTACAATTCAATAATAATAGTAATAGTTTCATGTAATAAAAATTAAATTAAATTTTTACGAGTGGTTTTGTCTGCTTCTAATAACATTTTTTTTATATTGTTATTAAATATTTATTTTTAAAATGCAATCAAATGTAAAATAAAATAAAAAATAACACGTTTACATGAGTGGTTTTGTCTGCTCTAATAATACATTTTTTATGTGATTATAAATATTTATTTTAAAATGCAATTAATATTAGTAATAGTTAATAGTAATAAAATAAAATAAAATAGCTCTCAAACTCCAAAAAACAAGTACCATTTAGAGCTGGGTGACATAGCTAAAAATCTCTCTCTCAATATTTTGACAATATTTATACTGTATATATTGATATTTTTACTTTGCCTCTCAAAAATGTAAAAGGGTCATTTTTTGCCCCCCATGATAAGACATGATCTCGATAGAACAGCTACTGTTAAAAAGTACAACGTTACACAATTTCCCCTAATTTTATATAGTCCGCAAAGATATTGTGATAATATGGCTAATATTCGATGCATCACCCAGCCTTAAGTACCATAAAAGTAGTTCATAGACATCTTCTGAAGCTATACAGTACGTTTAGTGATGCACCAAAATGATTTATTTTTTTTACCAAAACTGAAATTAATGTTTTCATGAAAACGTAAACTAAAAATACAATGTTGGTCATTAAATTTAGGTAATTAGGTAAATGAACTCAATGTTTTTCAGGGTGTCATGTTCTCATTAAGTGGTCAATTAAACCAGCCTCTCAATATTTCAGCTGAACAATTTGTACATATTGCACATCTAGCATTATTTTTGATTGTGTAAAAATGCGTCTACACAGCTGACATGTTTACATATTGTAGCGTATCCAAGCTGTGTACATGAAACAGACGCCGTTACAATCAAAATGCGTCAATGAAGAAATGCTAATTAAACAGCACTGTTTTGGTCAATAATTTCAGCCGAAACTAAACATTTGTTTTGATCGCATATTTTTTGGTTGCTGAAATTTTATACATATAACAACACACTTTTATTATATGGAGGAAAAGACTGACATTTTTTTATTTATTAACTAAGGGGAAATCAATTTGAAAAATTATATATATTATTAAATTTGATATAATATGAAACACCAAGTTTCAATAAGACATTTTGAAAGCTATGCTGGATTTCCATTATTCCTTATTTCTAAATATGTGGCTTAGTAACCCAAAAACACAGTTGAAAAGCGTTCCAGAAAATGTATTGGTCTATATGAGGGACAGGTTTCAAAGGTGGCTAGCATATTTCATCTCTGTCTACATCTACTGTGCTGTGAATCACAGGACATCATCTAGGGACGAGACGCTGGAGGTTACTATGCTGAGGATGCTATTATCCTGAAGATCCTACTGCAACTTACTTATGATGTCCTCCTCATCACTAGATGAAGAGCTGACAGTAAAGACAGTTTTAGATTTGGGGAGGAGCGGTGAGAGGTTGAAGGTAAAAGAGATCTGCCTCTTTCGCCGAATCCTTCCTATCGCAGGGCGGCCGCATCGGGGATGGAAAAGTCAGAGCAAGTACTTATTAAAGCAGATGATTTAGGGCCTGAGAAATGGGTGGAGGACGACTAACACAAACCAGATGAGGAAAACTAAATTATGTTATACTGGTACCACCTGTACTCGTACAACCTCTGCAACAAAGAATTCATACGAAAAATCTGGTATTCTGAGAGAAAAAGATGTTTCTAGCACAGAATCTGTTATATAATCGATCTACAGAAGCCAGAAACTGGAAATAAAGCAGCTTTACTGACCATCCATGTCCCGTTGGCTGATGGAAAGCATAGAGACTGATTTTGTGAGGGGGAGAGTCACAGATGGACCGCTGTGTCTGAACTGATGGTACTTCCTCGGTTTCTGAAATCACAAACTCAGATGCTCAGTGCTTAAGTTAAGTACACGGAAACATACTGCACACTCTACTTTTTCCACCTAAAGTGCTTTCAGGAAAACGGAGCGCTAAGAATTATGCATTGTTTTTTGCTCAGGTTGTTTTTTATGTTGGCTTCAAGAACCCTTTCAAACGGTTTGTGTATTTTAACCCAAATGTCACGATTCGGAGACTCTGGTCTTACCTGTCCACCTGGACTGCTGCATTCTCCCAAATCAGACTCGGGACCTTCTTCTGTGAGAGACATCAGTGAGCCCCTCTCCTCACTCTCCTGCCTCTGAACCCCTCGCTGATCCTGGGATGGACCTCCGGACTGCGGTATCCAACGTTTGCCATCCTCAATCCCTGCTGCTAGACCCTCCAAACTATAACTACAACAGAACACATCACAAAAGAGCTCAGTCATGCTAAGAAAGAAAAAAAATATAGAAAAATAAATAATATGTAAAAATAAATAATAAAAATTATTTAAAAAAAGAAAAAATTATAAAGAAAGATAAAAATAATCTAATGATTATAAATAAGTTAAACAAATAAATTAAAATACAATTAATTTAAAACAATCAAATGAAAAAATACAAAATTTATAAAAATAGCGTATAAAAACAAAATAAAAGAAAGAAAACTTTGAAAGCCGTCTTTTTTAAAGTGACAAATAAAAGCAAAGCTGTGCAGCAGTACATACTGTTTTGTACTTGTTGATCATCATTTCTAATATTTCCAAAACTATCTGGAGAACTCTGGACGTTCACACAACCTGCAGCATTGACCGTGTATCTCGCCCTCACTATTTTTTAAATCAATTCAAAATAAATGTGTTGTTTACATGGTTTCTTTTTCACCCAAAAAGGCATACACATGTGTCTGTGTGCGGTGTACTACTGACCAACCAGATGCAAAATATGCAAAGCGGATGTTCATATTGCACTCCACCCAACACCGATGTATCCACACTAAAAATGCATTACAACTTATTTATTATACAATATAATAACTTTTAGAAAATAACTAATGATGTGCAGCTACTTAAATACTGAAATAAAATTAAAGAACTTCTTGGGAAGTCATCAAAAAGTACTAAAAGTGCAGTATCAAAATGTAGTTGGGTGGTTTGAGACTATGCAAAGCTAACAGGTTTGGGCTATTTCTTTAAAGTCTAGTATTTGAAAATAGTGAATTTCACCAACAGAATGGCTGCTGACATCAAGACCTTATATTAGAAGCAATGCTATATACAAAACACAAGCTCAAAGCAGCACAGTGAAGCACAATAGCAAACCAAGGCAAACTGAGAAGTGTTTTGGGATGCTAATATATACGTGAGCATGTATTCCATATTCAAACCTCAAAATAAAATAAAAAAAACTAACTTACCTAAGAGAAATAAAAAGCAAAATCACACTCTAAGATTATATATATATACTGTAGATAGTCGCTACAATTTTTCCAAATCTGGAAATAAGATCACAATTATTTTTAACCCCTAAATAAATAAAAATGTAATAGTTAAAAAAAAACACTACACTGTACACAAGTGAAAATGTTGATTATTTCTTACTGATCTGACATTCAAAAATGACTTTAAATGCTGTAACCTACAGTAGTCATGTCAAATCAGTCATATTAAATACTATTTTACATTTCAGTGCAACAATCTGAAGCAGGTTTGTTACAAACATCCTCTTACCTGACATTCGGACCGGTTACGAGAACAACAATATTAGTCATCATGTAACGACAACAATAACAAAAAACTACAACAAAAATCTATACAGCAATAAGCAGCTCCTCTAAGTATCTCGGCAGCAACACATCTAACTTTTAAAAGCCATAATTTCTCGAAGCTTTACCCAGGCTGACTGAAGCAGCACAGAATAAGGCCTAAACAAACGCTTCACTTTGCTCTGGCAAACAGGTAATGCAAATGATGATGCAAAAGCTCTTTGTGCTAGTCAGAGGGGTTGGCTCTCCGGTTGGATTTACAGGAAGCTTGCACACAACGCAGTACCTGATGAGCTCTCTAATTTCTTCCAGCTCTCGACAGGGTTCACTGGGGCACCAGCTCAAACTGACCAAAAAAAGGGGGCGCCAGTGGGCACAAACCAGTTAGAGGGGTAATAGAATGAAAATTGATTTATTTCAGGAAAGTTTGTTGAAGATACTGGATAGATTGTATTATTCACTCAAATAGAGCACAAAAGTAGGGTTCCAGAAAGTAAAATCCTATTCATTATTATATATATATATATATATACACAAACACACACATATATATATATATATATATATTAGTGCTGTGAAATGATTAATCGCATCCAAAAATAAAAGTTTTGTTTACATAATCTATGATGGTATAGTGTGTCCATTAATATGTATATATACAATAAAAACACATGCATGCACATATTAAGAAAAATATGTCATGTTTATACATTAAAGATATTTATTATAAAGATAGAAATGTATATATTTTCAAAATATTACTGCATGTCTGTATTGAGTATGCATAATAAATGAGCACAGTGCACACACATATATAGGTAAACAAAAAACTTTTTGGGATGCGATACTATTTTCACGCACTAATATATATAATATATATATAAATCATTTTTTTAATAGAGAACAAAAAATGGGTTAAATTGCCATCCCCATACTTTAATTGTAACAATATTTGATGATAAAAATAATATAAACATAAAACAAAAAAACGGACGGACAGACGGACAGACGGATAGATGGATAGACGGATAGACGGACAGACAGATAGCAAACGATTTAAATAAAAAAAATAATAAGTACTGGGTTACTTAACTGTAGGGCAAAAGTATGGAGAAAATGAATAGCTTTATTACTTCTGGCAAATATTTATTTATTTTAACACACATTTAGTTTTTTAAACAGAACAAAACTTTGTGTTTTAACTGCCAAATTCTCAGTACTGTGATTTATGCAATGCATGGAAATGGGAATCACTGTTGTGCTCTATAAGGATTTCAGATATTAATGGACATTTCAAAATACTCAAGAATATAAAACAAAACAGGATACCTTCTTCGGTAAAACACAGGCTTTTCCTCTCCTGTATTTCGTAGAGAACTGGAAATGGAAAGATGATGAGAGCAGTGAGATGACATGGAAATAAACTACTATGACTATAATAAGAGTCTCTGAAAGGTAAAAGCGAAACTAGTAAAGTATGGAATTGCTTCTCAAAAAAAGAGTGAATGCAAATGAGTAACAGAGGGAAGAACGAGGTGAGAATGACTGCAAAAGCATGCAAAGGCATGAGGGTGTCACATGATGGAGAAGTGTGAGCGGCGTCATTCTCAGAGCAAGGCATGTTTTGGTGTGTTGTGTTTAAGGTGCTAATGCATTAGCATTCAGTGTGTACTGAGAGAGTGTGAATTCAGTGCCTCAAAACCTGAAAACCCAAATACATTTTGGGCAGTCGTCTGTAATAAGATGTACATTTCCATCATATTCATTTACTATATTGCTGTAGCACTTACAAATGGATTACAAACCCCTTATTTAAAAAGATTTGGTAACACTTTACTTATTTACACACACATATACATTTACACTACCATTTAAAAAGTTTTGGGGTCAGGAATTTTGTTTAAATAAATGAATACTTCTATCTAGCAAGAATGCATTCAAATGATCAGAAGACATTTATAATGCTAAAAGATTTCTATTTCAAATAAATGCTGCTCTATTGAATTTTCTATTTATGAAAAAAAATTGTATCACATTTCCACAAAAATATTAATCTACACATCCATTTCAAAATGTTTAATTATAAATGAAAATGTTTCTTGAGCAGCAAATCAGCATATTAGAATGATTTCTGAAGGATCATGTGACACTGAAGAGTAAAAAGTCAGCATTCCAACAATACAATGGCAGTTAAAAATATTAAAATTGAAAACAGGTATTTCAAACTAAAATAATATTTCACAATTTTACTGCTTTTTGCTGTATTTTTAAAACAAACTAATGCAGCCTCGGTGAGCATAAGAGACTTTTTACAAACGCATAAAAAAAAAAAGAATAAAAAAATCTCACCGACCCCAAAACTTTGAATTGTAGTCTGTCTGTCTATCCTATGTTAGTACCATTAAGATGTCTTGCATTGCAACATTATGACAACTAAGCACACCTCAATAAAAATAGACATAATATTTTTATTAAGAACTCTCTTATAATATATTGGAGCATTATTAATAAAGCCAGTACAATAAATACTACTATGAGGTTTATATTAGTGCTGTCAAGCGATTAATCGTGATTAATCACATTCAAAATAAAGGTTTTTGTTTATATAATATATGTTTGTTTACTGTGTATATGTATTATGTATATAAATATACATACATGCATGTATATATTTACGAAAAATATGTTAAATTTATATATTAAATATATTTATATTTAATATAAAATATAAGAATATAAATATATAAATGTACATATTTTTCTTAACTATTATATGCAATGTGTGGTATTTATAGATACAGAATAAATATGACACAGTACCACATATATTTGTTAAAAAAAACTTTTATTTTGGATGCGAATAATCGCGATTAATCGTTTGACAGCACAGTTTAAATATACATTTTCCAAAATTAGAATTTATATATTAAATAAGGCTTTTATTTTAAACTAATGTATTTTTTCACAAAGCAGAAAATATGAATGGTCCTAATAAGAACCATGATCTCAGATACCTGCGCTGGTTCATCTCTTCTTCCCCTCCCTGGTTCTTCCCAGGACCCCAGCTGTGTCTGCGGAAGGGAGAGAGCGAGCGTACGGTGGAGCGGAAGAGAGAGGCCGGCAGCGGCACCTGCGTTAAGCTGTCTTTGGCCTCGTCTTCCACCTCCCCTCCGTGCCGCACCTCCTCTGAGCTCTCGGCCGAGGAGCTGGGATGCTCGTCTGTGGAGGAGCAGGAGACGGACACCTCGCTCGTGCTGTCGCCTCCCCCTACTGCCTCCTGCCCCTGAGCAAGAAACAATCAGACACAAGTTAACAAATATTGTTTTGTTCAGACAGATTAAAAATTACTCCGCAAAGTACTACAGTACTATAAAACCTGGATTGTCTCGTCAATGATAAATAGAAAGTGTGCAAAAGAAGAAAAATGGTTAAACTTAAACAACTCAAGCAGTTATTAGAGGTCTGCTACCCGAAATACTTTCGGGTCGGGTTCGGGTTAATGTCTGAAACCAGGTGTTGCTTATAGAACATAGCAGCGTTTCCTTGGTTATTGCTGTACGTAGCGGTGCGCTTATTAACACTCCTTTAATATGTATTTAACTAAGGTAAGAGGAACAAGAAAATGCCATCGAAACTTTTCTGAAGACAGTCAGTTCTCCTCAGAAATACATCCATATTAACCCCCACCCTAATTCCTAATTTTCTTTCAGTATTTCGAGCATAGCAAACAATGAATTTGTTCTGTCTGGCAGGGGCGCGGGAAGATGTTTTAGGTTGGGGGTGCTATATGCTATATGAGCGTGGCGGGGATAGAGGCTATTTACACTTAGTGAAAATAGCAGTATTTTTTAGTGATATCATATGCCATTTACACTAACTGCAAATAGCTATAGATTATATTTATAGCCACTATGTTAAAATAGCAGGGTATTCTGCTAATTCCTTATTGCAAATAGTGGCAATTATCTGCACCTCAGCATTGTAATACATTATAAACAGTATGCAATAACTTATTGAGTGTAAATTTTAATTTTAATTCAAATTATTAAATGGATGCCAGTATTAGGAAAAAAGCCCTCCCTACACCTACCCTAACCGATACTTTATTTTCAACTTTTTAATTATTTCCTTCCTTTTTATTAAAAATAAATGCTTTTCTGATGTTATTTGAAATTTGAAAAGGGAGAAAAAAAAAAGTTCGCCAAAAGGCAGATTCGAACCCGGGTTGATCGCGTAAAAAAGTATGACACAAACTTTACCATCTGCGCCACTGAATCTGATGATTTATAACCGTCTTTTGTAATGATGACTAGCCCAATCACAAATGGAATTAAAGTAAGCCTCTGCTAACAAGGCGGGTTATTTGCACTTAGTGTAAATAGACACTACGATTTTTTTTTTTTTTATTCCCAACAGTTAAACAGGTAAAGTTGCCCACAGAAAAAATAGGGGGTGCTGCAGCACCCTCAGCACACCCACTTCCCGCGCCTATGCTGTCTGTCTGGTACAGTATTTTCTCTGCTTGCACGACTATTCTCTCCTCTTTGTGTCCGTCTTCAGTGCATCTGTCTTACAGATAATATATCATGATGATCATTACGTTTGTGTTACCAAATTGCAACCTGCCCGCGTTGTTTTTAACCTGGTCGTTTTTGATTACTGTCAGTTTAAATGCCGGCGTTGCCAGATATTGAAAAACAAAACAAAACAATCTAAAAATAAATAAAAACACAATGAGTCCAAATCTTGAGTTATGAAAATAATATAAAGATATCACTGTCCCTAACTTGCAATCTCCCACTTTATTCACTTCCTAAATTTAGAGAGAGAAAAAAAATCCATAGATGCTTATATTACGTGTATCTGGCAACACGACTGAGGCTGAGTCTCAATCACAACTCCCTCAAGGGACGAGGCCATGTAACTTTTTCACGATGATTTTTTTTTAAACCCACATAACTTGCTGAAATACTTCTGTGGCCGCCTCATCTACCTCAGCCATGCTGATCAGGACCAGATCAGGACCTGTCCCGATGACCCTGATCGCGCCTGACCTGCCTCCCGTTTCCACTATACTCCTCTCACAATAAGAAATTCGTCTTCTACTACACAATTCTTCAGAAATAAATAAATTCTAATAGATATATATATATATTTTGAATATATGAATATTTTTTGAACTTTCCTCTTCCTCACATTTCATCTATAACACGCACTCATGTTTGACTCCTACGGTCCACTGCAACTATACTGTAAGAGTCTGTTTCCTCTCAGACTGTTGTCTGTCACTTTAAAGTGAAAAAGTATGTCACTGAATCATCAGCAGGGTGAAATGAGTCTGCTAGACCGACCAAGACGTCTACACACCAACGCACACTCACAGACTCCTTATTTTCATCCATCCAGGCAAACCGTAACCTATGATCTCACACACCTAAACTTAAAGCAGTCGTGAGGTTTTGATGAGTCTATTGTGTCAAGCGCTGGTGCCATGAGAGACAAGATGAAGAGGATTTGAGCTTCTGACACACACTGAGGTTTTCGTCAGTGCCCTGGGGGGATGAAAGCCCTTTATTCATGTGCCCCTGAAACAGCTTCTATTGAGCATGTGTGCGAGGAAGCAGAGGGGGTGGTTTATAAGCATGTGTGTGTGAGCGTGCAAGAGCTTTAAAAGGGTTCTAGAGAACTTATAACCACGTGACCCAGTGGGAAAAAAACCCTCTGGTGGATTTTAACATATAAGTGTCCTAAAAACCCCCCAGAACTGGTGTCACATGAACACAAAAATGACCAATTCGGCGTGCATCATCGGATATGTATCAGAATTCTGAATTTCTTCTCTGCATTATGTGGTTATTAGAGTTTTTTGCACTAATTTATTTAAAGCAGGGGTTTATAACTGGGGTTCACAAATGGGTGCAAGTTGGGCCACAGAAACATTCAGAGAAAAACATTTATTAATTAATACATACAATTAAATTAAATTATTGAATTTAATTAAAAGTCAATAAATACATACATACATACATACATACTGAACTTCCCATTATTACTAATGTATTCTTTATTCTAAAGACTGGTCCAAAATCGTGATATTAATCACAACTATTTTATTCCATTGTTTTATATCTAGTGGTACTGTAACGCTGAGTAGAAATAAATAAAATGCTAGAAATATGTTTTAAAATATTATTTGGAAAACTTTTCATATACAGTATAGACCTTGCAAAAGGATAATCATATTATCAAAAAACATTTGATAAGAAATCGCTTTTATTATTCCTCATACTTAAAGTAGGGGACTTTTTAAACCAGTTCTGATGCATGATCATCTGCACATTAGTTGCAGACATGAGGACACCTCAAATAATGCAGCTTGGTGTTGCTCTATTTTTTTAAGGAGCAGACTAACAATTTTCATGGTGGACAGGAAAATAAAAGAAAAGAAAGAAATAAAAAGAAAGAAAGAAAATTAAAACTAAAATAAATAAAAATAAAATAAAATAAAAATATAAAATGTAATAAATAATAATAAAATAAACATAAAAAAAAAAACAAATAAAAAACAAATAAAAAAAATACTGAAAAATAAAATAAAAAATAAAATAAAAATAATACTCAAGCAGTAAGCAACCACATAATGCCCAATGTGGCAAACAACTCACACTTCTTCAGAAAAGGTGCAAATCTTTCTCTCACCTTTCTGAAGATGTTGTCTTCTCCAGTGTCAGGGCTGAGAAATCCATCTGTATCGCTTCCCGAGTCTCGAAATGTGACCGTTTCTGAATTGCAAGTGTGAAACTCTGGATACTGTGAACTCTCTGCAACAAACACACACAGTTTCACACAATGACAGACAAATGTACAGCTACTACAAAAAGCTGTGCTAAAAATAGCTTGTTTATTCAGTTAAAATCGGTCATAAAAAGTCTCCAAAGAAGTTCTCTTACTTAAACAAAACATGCGATTTCCTCTTCAGAACAGATCTTTGTACAACAGCACATGTATTCACGACAGCGAAGTCTGACAATCTTCATAAGAAAAGTATCTGAGGCATCTGTCAGTACCGTACCGTCGCTTGGGTAACAAAACCATATCACGTGGGAGACAAAACCATCATGATAAACCTCAACAGATTCCATCACCTAGAAAAATACCGCCCGTTTCCCTCCCTCTCTCGCTTTCACTTTCTTCTAGTCTTTCAAAGTGCAACACACTCTCTGTATAAGCTTAGAGTAAGTGAAGAGAGCGACTGTGAAGGCTGGGATCAGCACTCGGAGATCTGTCATGAGAGTGTGAGCTTTGTCAACTGTCACACAACACACAGGTGGCTCCATGTTTTGGGATGTGAAGGAGGGGCCTCGCTGGGACAGCTGCCCTTTCTCTACGCGTGTGTGCTTTCAATGAACCAATGCTGGAGTAAAAGCAAACGTCATTACCTCAGCTGCAGATAAACAACTGACAACATAAACACAAGTCATGACAGGCCTCTGAGAAGAAAGTCAGCATATCGTATCTATAGATAATCCCAGTTATATTTCAGTATTTACAGTATGTTTTTCATATGATTCATCGTCATTTTTTAGATGTTAAAAAAATGTCTCCTGTTCCAGTACTTGGAAACTGTAAACACTGTGGCTCTGCTGTGCTTTTAAATATGGAAAAATAAAATAAAATAAAATAATAAAATAAAATAAAAACACTTTGCATGTTAATGAAAATAGAAAAGTAAAAAATAAAAAGAACATAAAATATTGTTATCTTTAGGATGGTTTTAAAAACATTGTACTGTGATTAATCTGGAACCATGAAACTAGAATATCATTGTCAAAATACAATTTCTCCTGTTCCAGTACCAGTTTACTGTGTAGAGACGTGCTGAAATCGCGTTTGGTCTCGTACTGTATCGAGTACCTTGTCAGTGTTGTGCGCTTTGCTTGAGTTTTGTTAGACGAATATAAAAAGCTTAGTATACCGTGGCAGCGGTCGCGGCAGCCCTTGTGTGAAGCTCTCCTCGTGTGAAGACTGAAGAGTGTAAAGACCATCAACTCTATCGTGCGACTCCACCGAGCAGGGACACCGCAAGGGACATAAGTATCGCTTTTGAATCATTCTCTTTCCTACAACTTGTTTCCCTTCTGTTTTCAGTTTTTTATAACCAATTCTTACTATGTGTTTCCAGATCCCTACTACCTCTACTACTCGCAAACCATGCATCACACACTGTAGGCAGCGCAATCCTAACAACCTGCGCACTTTGCCTATGTCTACTTATACAATACTTTCATTTTCTATTGGTTTCTGGAATTGCCAGTCTGCTGTAAACAAAACAGATTTTATTACCTCCATTACAAGTCATTCAAGACTAAACCTCACGGCCCTGACAGAGACGTGGATCAAACAGAGGACAATGCTACACCTGCAGCACTCCAATAATTTCTCTTTTTCCCACTCCCCCTGTCTGACTGGAAGAGATGGAGATACTGGTCTGCTTATCTCTAATGATTATATAAAACCCGTATCCTGTCTCTAACTTAGATTTGTTCTTGGCCTAGCCTATAATATACCTAACCAAAACATACCATTTTTAGATATTTAGGATTCTTGTTCTAAACCAAGTAAATATTGCTTGTTTCAGAAAAAAAAAGTCAAATTAAGTTTGTGCTTAGAACAAGGCAAAAATAATCTGCCAAAAGGGGTCATGTTTCTATTATAATAATTTTTTCAAACAGAAAACAAGATTATTTTGCTTACACCATTAGCAGATTATTTAGCTTGTTTCAAGCAAAAACTCACTTAATTTTCACTAGTTTTTTTCTGAAAACAAGACACTAATTTTTTGTTATTGTAAAAAGACAAAAAAAATCTAAGTAAGAAAAGCATTTTTCTTGCAGTGTAATGATTGGAAATGTAATCCTTTACCATTTCTGAGTATCAACAGCTCCTTTGAATCACATTCAGCCACTATTACCCACCCTCTTAAAATCCATTTTATAGTTTTTTTATTGACCCCCAGGACCACTAGGTAACTTTGTGGAAGAATTAGATGTACTGCTCTCAAACTTTCCTGAGGATGGTAGTCCCCTAGTTATGCTTGGAGACTTCAACAACCACCTATATAAACCTCAGGCTGCAGACTTCCACAATCAGCTTGCTTCTTTTGATCTCAAGCAAGTATTAACTACTGCTATTCACAAATCAGGCAACCAACTGGACCATATTTACACACGACACTGCTCCACTGATCATATGCTGGTTACGCCACTGCACACCTCAGATCACTTCCTCCACTCTTAACCTCAACATGGTTCCTGACACAAAACATACCCCTCCACATGTCACTTTTCAACGTAACCTACGCTCACTCTCACCCTCCCGGCTATCTGCTATGTTCTCATCTTTGCTTCCTTCCCCTGAAAAGTTATCATCTCTTGATGCTAACAGTGCTACCGATATTGCTCCACTCTTACATCTTGTTTAGAAACTGTCTGCCCCTTGTCTTCCAGGCCAGCTCGTACCACCTCTTCTGCCCATTGGCTATCTGATGTTCTCCATGAGCAGAAAGCGTTATAAGCCTCAGAGACTGCAGAAGAGTATGGCGCAATCACAAAGTACTACGGACATGACTTTATCGATCACTCCTCTCTCCATTCTACGGCTTTTTTTTTATAGGGGCATCTTGCTTCTCTGGTTCCTCGCTACCGTGGGACGTTTTGCTTATGCTATGTGCTTCTTCCTATGTCTGTACTGTCTCTGATTTTTCTAAGATTTTAACCTCACGCAGATCAGCAGCAAGGCTCTAAAACATCAAACATTTTGGCCAAACACTAAAATAAAACTATTGGGACTGAGAATATCGAGTCCCGATCACGAAAAAGAAGACTTTTGCTTCCCACTGCCAGCAGCTTACATTCCGGAAAAGGGAAAACACAACTGTCTACATTCAAAGAGAAAAGAGAAATAAAATGCCTTCTGTTAAATCTACTTGCTGCATGAACTGCCACAAACTTCTACAAAGGATTGCGGTTCTTGAAACAAAGTTACTTGCTGGACTTCCAAAACAAGTAGAACACACAGCTGTCAGACTGTGCGTTCCATGATCTAGTCAGATCTCAACCGAGTGCCGGTATAGCCAGTGTAGCGGAACCCACTCGCCCCGCTGAAACTGTTCAGACAATCTCCTAATTCGATGGCATCCAAACCTCTCAGCCATCCGATGTGAGACCAAGGCAGTAGGACATCAGTTGTCACAAGTTTCTCGTATTGCTCGTCAGTATGTACATCCTCACGTACTCACACGATTCGCTATGACACCGGCTGGTGAACCCCGCACTGGCGATTCTTTCCCACCCACACATCAACTCTTGGAAGTCAGATTGAAGCACTTAATGAACTGCCCGGGTAAAGGTAATCCCCCCCCAAATGTATTAAACAGGATCATGCTGCAGCCAGCAGCTAAACATCGCTACTAACAGGCGATCCTCAGGTAGAGAGCAAGACAGCGGCATCATGCTCAGAGCGCATGCGAGCGTCATAGTGGGTGAATCCATTATCAGTAACATCAGTAGCAGAAATACAACAACATACTGCCTTCCGCAAGCAACCATTTATGATGTAAACAAGGAACTTCGGAAAATTCTAATGAAGCACAAGACTGCGAATCGAATCATCATCCATGTGGGGAAGAATGATATGCGGAAAGAGCAGTCAGAACTCCTTAAAAAGGACTTCAGTGAACTCTTTGAAACACTTAAAAGACTTGAAGTTCAGTCGTTCATCAGTGGACCACTCCCAGCTAGGGGAATTAATATGTTTTTCACGTTTGCTTGGGCTGAACACATGGCTACAAAGATTCTGCAGCTTAAAAGGAGTCAATTTCATCGGTAACTTCAATCTTTTCTGGGGCCATAGGCAGCTGTTTAAACTGGATGGCCTACACCCAAACAAACTTAGTGCTAGAGTGGGTAGACTTACAGCTACAAATCTACTACTTCTCCTCCGTGACTCAGATTGGTGCCAAAATTACTCAACTCGAATGCACACAACACACCGGGTACGAGTAGTGAGTGACGAAATCTCCGCCTTAGTAGACCTCCTCATATCAGACTTCCGAGTCATAATGATGGTGAGAACATCCACAAGGTCTCTGATACACACCAATCAGCCACAACAAGCATGCATGGAAAACTAGCCCGGCTGAGACCATGCCCACAGAGCTAATTCACAGACGACTGTGATGTTATAGAACAGCTCAAGCATCAGACCCAAGACGCCTTTCTGGAAAAGCGGGAAGGCCAGGCGATTCCCACTATTTAGGTTCGCACGACCAACACAAGCACCGGAAAACAGTTCGCAGAACCACCACGCCTCACCTCTAACAGACAACATTCATTATCCCTCTTCCAGCATTCCACTTCTAAAACTTCTACAGACAGAATGGAGGAAACATCTCCGCCCGCTTTTATGCTGGGACCAAACTATCCCACTCTTCTGCTGCAAGCCCCCATATATCAACTAAAAAACGGCGGGCCTCACAACCACCAAAGCCTGTGGGCCCAGATCGTCACTCCATGTCCGCCCCCCCCCAAGCTCGAGACGCCTCTCGGCCCACGCTGCCACCAAACGACCAGGGCCACACCTCCATCTGCGGTAGTGAACCGAAAACAACTGATTACAGCTCTCAGTGATATGTGTCGGGTCCCACTATAATAGCAGCAACATTCACAAATATTTACAGAACAAGCAGGAACCCAGTGTGCATGTAGCTTTCTCTATTTCTGTTTCGTCGACATGCCGGATAGAACCCCCCCAGATATTGCCACATCTCAACCCCCCGCCCCATGTCCTTTTTTTCTATTGTCCCGTGATCCCCCCCATGCCCGCCATCCCCCCTCACCCCACCCATTTACCCCTATATGTTCACACACGTGCCTAGCGTTTCCCTGCACCCACCACCCCATACTTATATTATATGTTACCCCACACACCCTGCTGTTGAGACAAAATGCAATGCCATTAAGTTTGCATTTTTAAACATTCGCTCACTAAAGAATAAATAATTTCTAATCAATGACTTAACCACAAACAGCCTGGATTTTATGTTTCTAAACGAAACTTGGCTGGAAGACAGCTGCAGTGCAATGGTCCTCAATTAAACAGCCCCTCCTAACTTTACTTTTTATGACTGTTAGGAGAGGTGGAGGTGTAGCGGCTCTATTTAAAGATGTCTATCAATGGAAGCGTCATTTGGTCAGTACTTGTCTTTTGAATATTTAGGGATTGTGTTGAAAGGTGCTCCACGCATTCTGTTTATCATTATTTACAGGCCTCCAAAATACTCTCCAGCCTTTTTTGAAGAGTTCACAGAAATGCTATCAATGATCTCCTCAGAGTTTGACTGTTTTGCTATAGCAGGAGATTTTAATATTCACATAGATAATGCAAAAAACAAAACTACAAAATAAATTATAAATGTTTTAAACACTTTTGACCTGATCCAGCATGTGCATGAACCCACACACAAACGTGAACATAATATAAATTTAATCATCAGTAGAGGTCTAAACATTTAATCCATTGTTATTAAGGATGTAGCAGTATCTGATCACTTCTGTATTTTCTTTGATATATTGATCTCTGCTACCACTGAATCTAGATCTGTCTCTGTCAGAAAGAGATGCATTAACGAAAACACCAGTGACTTATTTATGGAGGCTATATCTTTAACACCAAGCATATCTGCAGACTCTGTTTATCTTCTCCTTGATTCCTTCAAATCAAAAGTTAATAATGTTATTGATGATATTGCTCCTGTAAAATTCAGTAAGAAGTCTATAGAGGCCCGACGACACCAGATATTGTCAGCTTGCGAGGGAAAAAAAATCAACAGCAGTTCAGAGTATGAAAAGACAATGCACAAAAGCTGAGCAGATGTGGCGGAAAACAAAACTTGAAATTCACTATATAGCATCTATAAAGACAGCCTTCGTGTCTCCCTCATTTTCCTCCCTCATTTGTCCTCCTCCTCCCCCTCCTTCAACAACTCTAAAAGCTGACGACTTTGCCACATTCTTCATTAATAAAATTTACAAACCTCAGTGCACAATTTGCCACACCACAAACTGTCAAAACACATCTTACCAGCAAACATACACTCATTTTCATCCTTCTCTCCACTCTGAGGCAGAAGTCTCTAAACTCATCCCTTTCCCAATCATTCCTATACTTGTCAGCTTGATCCTATTTCCAGATCATATATTTACTAAAGCAAATTTCTCCTGACGTCTGTTACCGGCAACACTCATCATCGTTTAAACATCCAGTCACACCCTGGGGTGTTTTTCCCTCACAAAAAAAAAAGAACCAATTTTTTTAAAAACCAGCTTGTATACCCCACTCTTAAAGAAAACCCACTCTTAACCCAAACTCTTTTAGAGGACCCAGCCCAGTTTCCTTTTCCTCTTCATTGCAAAACACTTGAGACGAGCTTGTGCTCAGACCCGCAAGTTCTCAGCAAGTCTCACACAGAAACACACTACCTGTGACAGCAACCAATGGGCTCAAAGTGGAGCATACGACCGAGACCCTGCCCCGCCTTGCTTCAGTGTTGAAGCATTACCGACTGGCTAGACCGCGGGCTTCCAAATCTTCTATACTTATTTTGATGGATCTGTCTGCTGCTTTTGATACGATGAACCACCAGATTCTCCTGTCAACCCTATATTGGAAAATGGCATCTCAGGAACCATACGCCAGTGGTTTGAGTCTTACCTCTCAGATAGGACCTTAAAGGTATCTTGGAGGGGTGAGGTGTCCAATTCACAACATCTAGCTACTGGGGTGCCTCAGGGCTCAGTACTTGGACCACTTCTTTTCTCTGTCTACATGGCATCACTAGACTCTGTCATTCAGAAACATGGCTTTTAATATCACTGCTATGCTGACGACACTCAACTCTACCTCTCATTCCAACCTGATGATCCGACGATAGCTGCTCGCATGTCAGCATGTCTAACTGACATTTCTTGTTGGATGACGGACCATCACCTTTCAACTCCCCTACCGTGGCCACCTAAGACCCAGACTGATTGTGATTTCAACAAACAGATCCAGCTTTATCAGGATTTCACCATCCAGTTAGGCTCATCAACATAACTCCTTCAAAAACAGCCAGATCGAAAACCTTGGAGTTAGTGATTGATGATGAAGGCTGAATTCTCAGACCCATGCTAAAACGACGCGGTCATGCCAGAGGTGCTTTATAAACTTAGGAAGATCAGGCCCTTCTTCAGAACATGCAACACAACTCCCTTGTTCGAGTCTTGTTCTGTCTAGGCTGGACTATGCAATGATCTCCTGGCGCAGGTCTTCCACGCTAGTCTATCAGAAATGATACAATAATCAAAATGCCGCTGCAAAGTTTACTCTTATAATGAGCCGAAACGCAACGTGTACGAACCTCTGTTCATCATTTGCCACTGGTTACTCAGTAGCTGCTCGCATTTTAAATTCAACGCGTGCCCAATGTTTGCCTACAAAACACCCAGGGCTCGCACTCATTTAACTAAAATTCATACTTCCAAGAGTTATGTGGACCTCTAGAACTTGTGTCGCAACGGAACGGCTATATGTGCATAGCAAAAGAGGCACAATATCACTTTCAACGACTTTTTCATTACTGTCCCTTCAGGGTAGATGAACTGCCCAAAATCAATCCGGCGGGTGGTCCGTAACAATCTCCAAGAAACGACTCAAAAACATTGTTCAACCTGTATTTGACCCTCTAACTCTAAACAGCTTCTTATTCTATTTTAAGTGTCTACTTTTATCTAATTTATCTTCTTTTTTATGTCTATTAACAAAAACAACAAAAACAAACAAAACATCAGCTTTCTATTTGTTCTTTTATCCCTACTGGTTTTCTTGTGTGTTGTGCGTGTATATATATGGTGTGTTTAATATATATATTATACTATATAATCCAGTGGGTACGGAAAGTATTCAGGACCCCCTTAAATTTTTCACTCTTTGTTATATTGCAGCCATTTGCTAAATCATTTAAGTTAATTTTTTTTTCCGCAATGTACACACAGCACCCCATATTGCAAGAAAAACACAGAATTGTTGACATTTATGCAGATTTATTAAAAAAGAAAAACTGTAATATCACATGGTCCTAAGTATTCAGTCCCTTTGCTGTGACACTCATATATTTTAACTCAGGTGCTGTCCATTTCTTCTGATCATCCTTGAGATGGTTTACACCTTCATTTGAGTCCAGCTGTGTGATTATACTGATTGGACTTGATTAGGAAAGACACACACCTGTCTATATAAGACCTTACAAGCTCACAGTGCATGTCAGAGCAAATGAGAATGATTGAGGTCAAAGGAACTGCCTGAAAGAGCTCAGAGACAGAATTGTGGCAAAGGCACAGATCTGGCCAAGGTTACAAAAAAAAAAAATTCTGCTGCACTTAAGGTTCCTAAGAGCACAGTGGCCTCCATATCCTTAAATGGAAGACGTTTGGGACGAGCAGAACCCTTCCTAGAGCTGGCCGTCCGGCCAAACTGAGCTTATCGGGGGAGAAGAGCCTGGTGAGAGAGGTAAAGAAGAACCCAAAGATTACTGTGCCTGAGCTCAGAGATGCAGTCGGGAGATGGGAGAAGTTGTAGAAAGTCAACCATCACTGAAGCCCTCCACAAGTCGGGGCTTTATGGCAGAGAGGCCCGACAGAAGCCTCTCCTCAGTGCAAAGCACATGAAAGCCCGCATGTAGTTTGCTAAAAAAACACCTGAAGGAATCCAAGATGGTGACAAATAAGATTCTCTGGTCTGATGAGAAATTTTGGCCTTAATTCTAAGCGGTATGTGTGGAGGAAACCAGGCACTGCTCATCACCTGCCCAATACAGTCCCAACAGTGAAGCATTGTGGTGGCAGCATCATTGCTGTGGGGGTGTTTTTCAGCTGCAGGGACAGGACGACTGGTTGCAATGGTTGAAAGATGAATGCGGCCAAGTACAGTGATATCCTGGATGAAAACCTTCTCCATAGTGCTCAGGACCTGGGCCGAAGGTTTACCTTCCAACAAAACAATGACACTAAGCACACAGCTAAAATAACAAAGAAGTGGCTTCACAACAACTCTGTGACTGTTCTAGAATGGCCCAGCCAGAGCCCTGACTTAAACCAATTGAGCATCTCTGGAGAGACCTAAAAATGGTTGTCCACCAACGTTTATCATCCAACCTGAGAGAACTGGAGAGGATTTGCAAGGAGGAATGGCAGAGGATCCCAAATCCAGGTGTGAAAAACTTGTATCTTTCCCAAAAAGACTCATGGCTGAATTAGATCAAAAAGGTGCTTCTACTAAATACCGAGCAAAAGGTCTGAATACTTAGGACCATGTGATATTTCAGTTTTTCTTTTTAAATAAATCTGCAAAAATGTCAACAATTCGTTGTTTTTCTGTCAATATGGGGTGCTATATGTACATTAATGAGGGAAAAAAATTAAATTAAATGATTTTAGAAAATGGCTGCAATAACAAAGAATGAAAAATTTAAGGGAGTCTGAATACTTTACGTACCCACTGTATATATATATATATATATATATATAATTATATTATATATATGTGTGTGTGTGTCTGGGTGCCGGGAATAATAGATATATAACTATATATAGATATATAGAATATATAAATAAACTGCTAAGTGTACTGCGTTAAGGCAACCGAGACCACCCCCCACCGTCCCCCCGCCCCCCGCCCCCTCTACTGTCCAGTTGCTCTAGTTGCAATAGTTGTGACTGCTTTTAGTGTCGCATTGTAAGATGCTTTGGATAAAAGAGTCTAAATGACTCCTAAAGTAAGATCGCCACCCCGGAACGACTAACGGTAGTTCGCCAACAAGGGCCGACGACTTTGTTGATGCTTTAAAACAAAAACAAAACAACTTTTGCCTTTTAACACAAAAAAAGTAAACAATAAAAGAAAACGTGTACAAAACCTTAAAAGCGCAATTAAAAGAATTTGTTAATGAAAAATACATTTAAATAATTAAATAAATTAAGATAAATTATTTTTTATGATGGTTTTAAAAACACTGCTCTGTGACAAAACTGAAACCATGCAACTACAATGCAACATTGTTAAATGTTGTAAAAATGTTTGACGCTTGCAAAGAAGTGATTAATAAATCTCAACCCACTTCCTGCATTTACAAAAACATAGCAGTGATAAGTGAGAAGTTGATATGTGATAAAGTTGTGAGCTCAAGACTGACTCACAAGTCAGAGGAGTCTAAAAAAGCAAGCTATGGCCACTTATGTTCACAATAGGTGAAAAAAAGAAAAACTTTCTGTAGTTTCAGACACTACTGTTGTATTAAAGGTCAACAGTCTTCAGAATAGTTCATAGTTACAAGTATACAGATAAACAATGCCATCATGCTCCTCTATACAAGCACTTGTTATTACCATCATCTGCTCCTCATTCCTCATATTTCATAAAGAACCTCAAAATGAAATCTGAAATTAAATGGCTCAGTCTGTGAAGACACACTCCAGTGTTTACAACGCAAAGTTACCGCCACTCTAGGAAGCCAGCCAATCATAAAAGAAGTCATTTACATACTGTAATAAAAGTCTTAAAGGTACAAAAACCAAAACAGCCCTTTCAATTCTAATGGTCAGAGAGAGGGTGGAAATGATTTCGTACAAGACACTGTGGCTAACATTACAGTTTAACTGTATACTGCCTACACAGACAGCATCCTAACCGTCAAGGAAGCAAGTACACATGCCATACAAAACACCGCTCATCACATGAAGCACATGAGCAATGTGACTCAACAATGAATCAAGAGAGAAAATGACGTTTACATGTTACAACTTAAGCTCAAAAAAGACAAAAAAAAAACATAAGAAGTTTAATATAATTTAAAAAGTTAAAAAAATTAGTTTGCTATCAAAACTTTGGTAACACTTTAAAATAAAGTCCCATTAGTTAATGGATTCACTAAAATGCATTACCAATGAGCAGTTTATTTGTTGCAGTGCTTTGTTTACATCCAAAAAATACTGTTTATTGTTAGTTCATGTCAGTTCAGATACATTAAATAATATTATCTGCCACAATTTTTTATTTTAATAATATAATTTTAAATGTTGAAATGAACATTAACTATGGTTAATAAATGCTTTAGAAGTATTTTTCATTTTTAGTTTGTTAACTAATGCAGTTAACTAATGTTAACAAATTATTATTGTAAAGTGTTATCAAAACGTTTTACCAAATAAACTTGAAAAACTTATAATAATTTAAATATTTTAATAGTTTTTACGTCTTATGCTCACCAAGGCTGCATTTTTTAATTTAAAATACAGCAAAAACATGAATATTTTAAAATATTATTACAATCCAAAATAACTACTTGAATACATATTTTAAAAAGGAATTTATTCCTGTTATAGCAAAACTGCAAAACTGAATTTTCAGCATCCTTGTCACATGATCCTTCAAAAATCATTCTAATTTGCTGCTTAGACAAACATTTCTTATTTTTATCAATGTTGAAAACAGAAACTTTGCTACACTAACATTCAAAAGTCTGGGGTAAGATAAAAAATGTTTTATTCAGCAAGGTATAATATTTCAACACGAATAATAATAAGAGCTATTATTAATAATTGAGTACCAATAATAATTGAGCAGCGAATCAGCACATTGCAATGATTTCTAAAGGATCATGTGACACTGAAGACTGGAGTAATTATGCTAATATTGATAAGCTAAAATTAAGCCCTGCTAGGTAAATATTAGTATTGATTTACATAACCGACAACATGATATCAGGTCATGGACGTGTGATCTTACCTGTGGATAAGCTGTGTCTCTTCTGGGAAACACTGGAACACAGTGTGTCTTTATCTCTGTGGATCTGCGGACAGAAAGAGGAAGATATGGTCTTATGCATGTGACTGCATGAATGAAAAAAGCTGTCTGACACATTCAAAGCAACTATAAACATCAGACTGCAGGAAAAATCTGATGAGTTTTTTTGTTGTTTTTTCATTTTCTTTCATTGCTGAAACGGTCGACGTAACTGAGCGTTTCTAATGAATGTATGAAACAAAAGGGTAACAGAAGCAGCAGCTTTGCTCACATGCGCTCAGAGACTGCAGCATATATGAGTTTAGAGCTCAGTCTGTGGTTTGTGGAGCCCATAACAGCTGCATCTCACTCATCACAGACCACACACCGCCTCACACCGGCCCTGAGGGACAACAGCGGCTTCAGCGATCAGGATCCAATGCGGAGTTGCTCCCCACAAACAAACTACTGCTGGCTGGATTCTGACTAATGATAAAACCCAGCTTATAAAACAGATCCAGCTCAAATAAGATAAAGCAATACACTAATAAAGCAATACACTGAGAGGCAGTCAACTCACTCCCTTAATCCAAAGTTACGTTTAATTTTAAAAAGGCATTTATGGAAATAAGTAAATAAATACTGACTTGAGATACTTTGAATGCATCTTTAAGAATGTTTCAATCAGTAATTTTTTTAAATCGTATGCCATAATACAAAATAAAAAACAATTTAAAAAAAGTGCGATTATGAATAAATGGAGTTAAATGTTATAGCTTGCTGCAGTTTTCTTTTTTGTAGGACAATAATGTGGAAAAAAATAACAAAGAAAACGTAACATTTAATGAAACAAAATTCTAGCAAATATAAATAAATAAAAAAATCATTAAAAAACAATGGTAGCCAGTAGAAAAAAAAAATCTTAATTGTTGCGCTCTTTAAAGGGGTCATATGATGCTGCTAAAAAGAACATTATTTTGTGTATTTGGTGTAATGCAATGTGTTTATGCGGTTTAAGGTTAAAAAAAACATATGCCCCGCCTTTCTGAAACGCATCGGTCTTGAAAAGCAAGGTGTACTCTGATTGGCAAGCTATCCAGTGTGTTGTGATTGGCCGAATACCTCAAGCGTGTGACAGAAATGTTACGCCCCTTACCATACTGTGTTTCCATCATACAGTCTATGGTTTCCATGTGTCCGGTGCGACGAGACAAAACCAATAAAACCCATTACAAACGAGGCATTTGTTGCATCCAGTGGGGACATAATCACTGATTGTAATGACTTATACTGTTTTTTATGCGTTGCGTTGCATATTGCGCCGCGTAAACATAAAACCATGTCTGCATTTGTGATTGGAGAAATGACAAACAACTAGCGCTACTCTATACACTGCTCAAAACTCGCGTTTTAATTGTCAGTGGCAAATTCTTTAAATTAAAAAAAACGTACTTACAGTCTGTGAGTCAACAGCCAGACTGTCCTTGCATAGTTGGAACTGCCCCACTTTATAGAAACATTATGTCTTCTTTTGGAAGGCCAAACAAAGTAGTTTCACTTTCACAACGAAACACACAGAGACTTGAGTGCGTCGCAACTTTACAGATCTTCTTTAATGCACCAAGAGCTTGTAACATTCCAAAAAGAAAGGAAAAATGATCATTGACCCTTTTTACATAATAATATATGAAAAATAATAACAGTATCCGTAACCAAGTATGGTTCATTTTTGTAAGAATTAATTATTTGTGGGGGTGACTAGCAATGTCCTCGGACAGAATGAAAAATAATACATTAAGTAGATAATATGTGAATTTGAAGAGGAAAAGCCGGGTTTGAATTATGATATTTTTTGGTAAATAAAATAGTTTGCTAGCTTAAAAAGGCAAAACTAATTTGGGTTTATTTATTTACCAATATACAAAGTTGCTCGAGTGTCAAGTGAGAGTGGAGAAAAAGTCGCGAAGATCGGAGGTTGGTTTGACCTCGGTAAACTCATATGATGAAAAATAATAAACAGTTCTGTAGGGGCACCACTTAATTGTTAATTTTTTTAAGAAATATAAATATTTAATTCAGGAAGCAAAGACGAGAACAGGTATAGTGACTTGATAGAGTAGGAGATACTCTGAATAGAGAGTGATCAGCAAAGCCTGTACCATGTTACAAAATATTTCTATTTCAGTTAAATGCTGTACTTTTGAACTTTCTAATGATCAAAGAATCGTGAAAGTTTTTTTTATTGCGATTCCCTGTTTTCAACATTGATAATAATAAGGAATGACATATAGTAATCGTTATAGCAGGGGGCAAGAATGGGCAGAATAGGGAAGGAAGGGGGGGGTTGAGCAGGATGGATTGGCTGGGCGAATGGTAAGGAGTGGCGACGTGACGCATGACTACTCTTATGCGGGTGAAAATTCAGATTTGATTAGATGAGGATATATACATGTTTAATAATATTAAATTAAATAGTGGGATGTATATATTAAATTAGAATATATTATTCAAATTAAAATTTTAAAACGTTAATAATTTTTCAAAATATTACTGCTTCTGTTGTATTTTTTTATCAAATAATTACAGCCGTAATGAGCATAAGATTTTCAAAAATATTTTTGAACGCTAGTGCATATGAACATAATTGTCTTCTATCACATTGCAGATGTAAAAGCA
Source organism: Sinocyclocheilus anophthalmus (assembly GCA_018155175.1). Taxonomy (NCBI): domain Eukaryota; kingdom Metazoa; phylum Chordata; class Actinopteri; order Cypriniformes; family Cyprinidae; genus Sinocyclocheilus; species Sinocyclocheilus anophthalmus. The sequence goes on from JADLZN010005373.1 coordinate 110,113, forward strand.
CTGTAGAGGGAATGTGTTTTGCCATTCTTCATTTGTTTTAAGGAAACCAACAGACAAAGCAGTCTTAATACAGGTCACATATAGCTTGGTGCTGAAAAGAGTCTCAGCAATCTTGTGTATCTTCTATACCGTACTTCCTTTTTCAAAGTCCAGTTTCAGTCTGTATTATACTAAACAGGCCCAATATTGTCATGCCTGCATGCCAACTATATGTCAGCTTTTGATCTGAGGCACTGAAAGGGTGAATACATACAGTGTATTGGAAATGTTTACACAGATCTCAAGTTACGGCCAGTACTGCTACTGAACAGAAATCTGTACAAAGCTCCCACAATAGAAAGCCTGTATTAAAGCATCCTGCACTGCTGATGGTTATTCACTCGGCTGGAAAGCACACTGAAAAGCTCTTTCGCCTTTGTTATAACCCAGCTACAGGGTCACACAGGTGACGCAAGATCGGACGGGGGAGAAAGATGGTCAACAAAGGATCCCTAGAGGGAGGGAATACAGGAGGAAAACGTGAGGAACCAGAGAAATGGCTTCTGATTTGACCCAAGAGCAGTTCACGTTTCCATCCTGGCCAGGGACTAATTATGTTCACACCCTCGAAAAACCAAGTGGCCGTGGACAGTTTTAAAGCCATTAACAATGCACAACGCTGCATTGATGATCACGTCCATGCCAGAGCTCAGACAGTCCACTGTGTACCTCTGAGAAGACAATGCTTATGGAGAACACTGTCATCTGTTGTCCCGAACACAAGAGGCCGGGGAGCACAAACACACACTCTTTGGGTTATTTGCACAGCAGTTCCCATCATAGTGTGTGATGATATCACACAGCTGCTGCTGCTGAAAAACCAATAGAGATTAAAGAGATTATAAATGAAAAGAGCTGTATTGTTTAGGCATAAGTGGTAGAACTACAGCTGTCAGATTGTGACCGAGTTCGACAAAGGTTTGTTTAATTATAAAGTGTACGAGATGTTTTCATTGGATGAATTAATTCTTTCTTCACACTAAAATCAGATCCATTTGTCCAGGGGAGTCAAACATGGCATGTACAGAGATCATCAAATGTGCGAGTTTTAATAGTATATACAGGTGCATCTCAAAAAATTTGAATATCGTGAAAAAGTTCTTTTTTGTGTGTAACTTATTTCAAAAAGTGAAACTTTCATATTTTCTAGATTCATTACATGTAAAGAAAAACATTTCAAAAGTTTTTTGGTTTTAATTTTGATGATTAGAGCTTACAGCTTATGAAAGTCAAAAATCCAGTATCTCAAAACATTAGAATATTTCCTAAGATCAATAAAAAAAAATCAAAAAAGGATTTGCAAAACAGAAAAGCTCAAGTTCTTTAAAGTATGTTAATTTATGCACTCGATACTTGGTCGGGGTTCCTTTAGCACAAACTCCAGCATCAGTGAGGTGTGGCATGAAGCGATCAGCCTGTGGCACTGCTGAGGATCTATTGAGCCTTCAGCTCGTCTGTATTGTTGGATCGACTCTCTCATCTTTCTCTTGAAAATATCCCATAGATTCCATATGGGGTTCAGGTCAGGCATGTTGGCTGGCCAATCAAGCACAGTGATATCATGGTCAGCAAACCACTTGGAAGAAGTTTTGGCACTGTGGGCAGGTGCTATGTCCTGCTGGAAAAGGAAATCGGCATCTCCATAAAGCTTGTCAACAGAAGGAAGCATGAAGTGCCCTAAAATTTCCAGGTAGATGGCTGCGTTGACAGTGGACTTTGGAACTTTGATAAAACAAAAGGACCCAACCATGCATTGTGACGTCACGGCACCACAAATCATCATGACTTCAGGATAACTTACACTGGACTTAAAGCAGCTGGATTTCTGTGCCTCTCCAGTCTTCCTCCAGACTCCAGACTTTGATTTCCAAATGAAATGCAAAATTTTCTTTTATCTGAAAATAGGACTTTAGACCACTGAGAAACAGTTCAGTTTTTTTTCTCCTTAGCCCAGGTAAGATGCTTCTGACGTTGTTTCTGTTTCAGAAGTGGCTTGGCAGCTCTTTTCCTGAAGACGTCTGAGCATGGTGACTCTTTATGCACTGACTCCAGCTTCAGTCCACCCCTTGTGAAGCTCTCCCAAGTGTTTGAAACGGCTTTGCTTGACAGTATTCTCAAGATTCCGGTCATCCCTGTTGCTTGTGCACCTTTTCCTACCCAATTTCTTCCTTTCAGTCAACTTTGCATTTAATATACTTTGATACAGCACTCTGTGAACAGCCAGCCCTTTCAGTAATGACCTTCTGTGACTTACCCTCTTTGTGGAGGGGGTCAATGGATGGTGTTTATGGTATTTCCATTGCCAAGTCAGTCTTCCCATTATTGTGGTTTCAAAGAACAAGAGATGGTAATTTAATGAAACTCAAATGTAAATATTGTAATATTTTGAGATACTTGATTTTTGACTTTTATGAGCTGTAAGCTCTAATCATCAAAATTAATTTAACTTTTGAAATGTTTTACTTTACATATAATGAATCTAGAATATATGAAAGTTTCACTTTTTTAAATAAGTAAAAAAAAAAAATTTAAAAAAAATTACTATATTCCTATGTTTTTTCGTAGGCAGTGTGGTATACGTATCATATATATATATATATATATGTATATATTTATATTTAATATATACTATATATATATATATATATTAGATACATACAACTTAACACATCAGTATCACTCACTAAAAGGGAGTACACCCCTCACATTTCAGCAACCATTTTATTATATGTTGTCAAGAATATGTAATTTGTAATATGAAATTTTAGAATTTCTATAGAAATGAAAATTGGATATACTTTAGACTAGTCAATGTGCAGCTTGTATAGCAGTACAAATTTACTTTCCTTCTAAAAATAACTCAACATATAGCCATTATTGTCTAAATAACTGGCAACAAAAGTACAAAGTGGTATAATTCCTTAAGGGGATATGCTGCAGCAAAACTGTGGCAAAGTGTCAATATTTTGTGTGGAGAACCATTGTGATCTAGCATCTGCGAATTCTCTGGGCATGGAACTTCACCAGAAGGACCTGCACAGGTTTTTGTGGGTTTTTGGGTCCTCGTCCACTACCTTTAATTAATGACAGTCGGGCTGCTGGATGTTAGACACCTGGCGCTCTCACCTTCCGCTGAGGATGCCCACAGGAGTGCTCAATAGGGTTTTAGGTCTGGGACATGATTGGCCAGTACCTATTAATCCTTCATCATTCAGCTTTCTCCAGCAAATGCAGTTTTGGTCATCTGGCTTGTGTTTGGGGTCGTTATCAGGTGGAAAACGGACGTTCTGTTTCACCCAGTTTCTTAAGGGAGAGCATAATTTTCTGCTTCAGAATGTCACAGTACATGCTGGAATCCAAGTTTCCCTCAATGAACCGCAGCTCCCCAGTACCAACAGCACTCATGCAGCCCCAGACCATGAAACTCCCACCACCATGCTTGACTGTAGGCAAGCACAATTTCCTTGGATCTCCTTTTCACCAGGGGCGTTGGCCACACATGCTGGAACACCATCTGAGCCCAAACAAGTGTATCTTAGTCTTCATCAGACCCAGGAATGGTTCCAGTCATTCAGCTCTGGGAAAGTTTGTCTTTCAGCATAACTGTTTGTGTTTCCCGTGGACGTTTTTTTCTTGCTGAGCCAGCTTTAGAAGGAGTGTCAGTTCCTTTCAGACGACGCGCTCTTGGGGCGCTACAACAGACTTGTTGCAGTGTGCGGCGGATGGTATTTCGTGAGCACTGCACCAAGCATGACATCCCGCTTCGCCAAACTCTACCAGCCAATGCTCGGCCAGCACGTCATGCGTCTGTTTGAACCCTAATATAAATGGGTCTGTAATTAATACATTGGTATATGGTGGGTGTGTGATCCAACCTTACTATACTGTACTGTGTGTGTATCGTATATATACATAAATAAACACGTGCAAATCATATATGATGTCACAATAAAACCTTTTATTTTGGACTGCGATGTTTTTTTTTACACCGGTTTTTTAACAGCACATATATATATACAATGAAATTCACGTGGGGCGCGGTAATATTTTTAAACATTTTGAAGGAAGCCTGTAGGCTTAAAAAGGGCCCCTCATTACAGGTAAAAACTGGAATAGTATTACTGCAATTTAAACCAAACGTTTTTCTACTCTTTAATTATACTTACTTCAAAATTAGAAAAAATGTTATTTCTGTGATTGTAAAAGCTGAAATTTTCAGCATCTATTATCTTTCAGTCGTAAGTATCTCTTATGAACTGCAGACAGAATCATCTTATTATATGGATTTTTGCATTGGCTTATTATTTTTTATGGAAACCAGGAGACTTTTTTGTCATCTTAATGAATGTAAAGTTCAATATGAGCCATTATTTATTTATCGAAATTTGTAATTCAAGTAAAAGTCCGTCCCACCTCATTTTGATAAATTTTATGCATCCTTGCTGAACAAAAATAATACTTTCTTCCTGACCTAGAACGTTTGAGCTCTTATAGTTTATTCATAACACATTAATACTGATTCAATGTAAAAGTTTGACTGAGCAGCAGACTACAAACATTTGAGTTGGATAGGCCAAAAAGACTCCAGCTGCAGAAAAGAATAACTGAAATATAGCATATTTAACCTACTGTATATCACTTCATTAGACAGGGACAAATATAATGCAATGCAATCGCATTCAGTATGTACATTAGCATAGACTTTGTTTCAAAAACCAACTCTGTGAATAAAGGCTGATAAAAACCAAACCAGCTTGATTAGAGAGTAAACATTTGCATCTCTAACTACCACAGAGCTATATGTACACAAAAGAGACTGACATTTAAATATATAAAACAAGACTGATATGAGGCATTTACACTCTTATAAAATAAAGGTTCATTACTGGCATCTATGGTTTTATGAAGAACCTTTCAAATCCATGGAATATAACCACACACAAGTTTATTTATAGTGGAAAAGGGTTCTTTAGATTTTTAAAATGTTCTTATGAGAACCGTTCACTGAAAGGTTCTTTGGGGAACTAAAAATGGTTATTCTTGGGCATCACTGTGAAAACCCACTTTTGGAATCTTTATTTTAGGGAGTGCATGGGAGTATATTTATCAAGTTCCCATTACCTTCCGTTGACGTTGACAGTTCAAAACGCAATTTTCAAAGTCACTGAATATGTTTTATAACAAATGTGCTTAAATCGATCTATCGAGAATAACATTAAACACAAATCAGCATCCTTGTCAACCGCTATATTTTGTGATGCTCTAAAGATGCTTCAAACCGCTCTCTGTAACACAGGCCCAAACCCTAAAGTTTGCTCCGAGCCAAACATGGCCCAGTGTCCCTTTCCAGAATCTGGCACCGCTGCCACTGCATATTTGCGGCGCTAGGGGAGAAACCAAAAAGGCAGTGCCAGCAGACTCTGTAGAGTGCCGAGCATTCAGAAGTGTACCCAATAAAAACACATCTGGTTTGAAAATGCACAGACTGTGCGCTGGCCCTCGATGCATGTAGCGGGAACAAAAGCAACTGCTTCGGGATAAAATTTATGGCACGATACAAAGATGTTAATCAGTTAGTGGGACACTTTGAATCTAATTTCTGTGCCTGACGTTGCTATGTTCCTACAGGACCATTTGTGTTTCCAAGATCTGTGTCTTAAAACAGCGCAAAGCTCCAAAATCTCCGGTTTGTGCTGATTGTAAAGATGGTGATTTTTAGTTGCAGTACAGTGCAATGAAGTCGCTTGGCCGACGGCCCGTTTCCATCATTCTCTCCAGGCTGAGAGCCAAAGGAAACCGTTAGGATTTGAGCAGCGGCTCCCAGACTGTCACCAAACTGAGCCGCCCCTCGACTCCACATGCATGCGCAAACACACGCACCCTCTCATGCACAAACTCCATTTACAGTCAAAATATTGTATCTGAGATTTCCCAGAGGCATTTCTCCAATCCAACTGCCATCCAGTCTTCAGGATTCATTAAGAACGGAAGTGCGCTCAAAACCATCTAGAGAAATGCACTGAATGAAAAATGTACTAGCATCAGTCAATGGCACTTGCAAAATATTTTACTTCTAAAATACACTACAGTTCAAAAGTTTGGGGTCAGAAGGATTTTATTTTAAATAAATGAATACTTGTATACATTAAACTGATGACATAAAATACTTAAAAGACTTAAAAAACATTCTACTTCAAACAAATGCTGTTTTTTATTTCCATTTTCCACAAGAATTCTGGCGGGGGAAAACGTATCACAGTTCCACAAAAATATTAAGCAGCAAAAACATTTTCAACATTTATAATAATAAGAAATGTTTTTTGAGCAGCACATCAGCATATTAGAATGATTTCTAAATGATCATGTGACACGGAAGACTGGAGTAATGATGCTGAAAATTCAGCTTTACATCACAGAATAAATTACAGTTTAAAATATATTAAAATCTAAACACTCATTTTAAATTGACAATATATTTTCACACGTTATTACTGTATTTTTTTTTTTTTCAATTAAATTCACAACAGCCTTGCTTTGAGATACGCAGAGCGTTTCATTTTTTTGTCCTTTAAAACATTAAATTATTTTACCAACCCCACACTTTGAATGTAGTGTATGAAGTTTAATCCTTTTCATGTGAAAAGCCAAAACTCACCAAAAAAAATAATTAATTGTGGGCAGCTGACGTCGGTAGCCTAATCTGTCTCAGTGAAATTAATCTCGACTGTTGTAATATATTGGGACAGTAAAAGGTTGATAAAATGTAAAAGCATATAGATCACCTGAGATAAGTTTAGAGTCCATTTGTGCATGCACAAGCAAGATTTATAGCACTCTAGGAAATGCTGCCACGTTGAAACATTATATTCCCCCTATGAATTATGTTATATTGACTTCAAATGCACTGATTCAACTGTCTGTGTCATCACAATGTAACGTTCACCGGACTATGTACCATCCAGTGCCAGTTCGTAGAAATTCACATATAGCAGAACAATGGTAGTTCATGATAATTGCATGTGAGAGAACCTATGAGAACACAAAAACCTTAAGGCCCACTGAACAAGTATATGTTCATAGTGTATTGACAGCCTTAAGATTTGACGTTTTTTGGTTTGATACGCACATTAAGGCCTCTGTGTGTGCTAATGACTGTTAAGACCCATCAAGCCACACGTCTTCTTCACTGTATGATCAATCTGGCAGATCAGCGCTTCAGGGGGTTTGTCTGTTGAACCACATTAAACAGCTGAGAACAAGCTGCACCTTGTGTGTGCTCACACATAAACACACACAGTTTTAAGTCTGGCATGATGTGTGGATGTCAGATGTCTCAAGCCAACAAAAGAACTATGAATCAACAAATAAGACATGACAGCGTTTGGACACTCAGAAAGAACAGCTGACTGCAAACGCCACAGACATGGCCATTATGTTTTTCAGGAACAGATGCTCTCTATGAACAGAAACTTCACCTTAGTTGGGAAAAACTTGGAACAACACTGCAAGCTATCAATAATATTTGCATATATAGGAAAGACCACAAATGATATATCAGGTGCGATCTGTTCTGAAACTCTTGATGTCTAGAAGAAATAACTGAGATATTATAAATGTCTCAAGCTGTGCGACTGATGGCAATGTCTGTAATAAAATGTCACAAATTTCAACGTGCAACACTTTTCACCACAGACTTCCATCAATGTATCTGACAAGCGATGCTGTCCACATTCATTTTATAACACAAAGTTCAAACTTATACACAAAGTTCAGACTTAAGTGAAGCACAACTGAGTTTTATAAAAATGTTTTATATAAATAAATGTTTTTGCTATTTTATGATATTAAAAAGTCATTTTACATACATATATACACTTTTTTGAATAGCATAAATATTTTTTTGCTATGTTTTGCCACAAAACAACATCTATCGATACTACTGTACACACGACCTATACATCTAGATATAGAGATATATATATATATATCTAATGTCATATGAACGAGAAAACATTATTTTATGATGCTGGTTAACAAACAAAAGACAAAAACGCAACGAAACAGATATTTAGGCAATTTGAACGTGGGCTAGTGTAGTTAAAAACCCGAGGTTACAATGCCGACAGGGGAGACTGAAATAACAGTCACAATGCAACAGCACGGAATGCCAAGAGGGCAGATCTGTCGGACCTTGAAGTAAACGACATCCAGAGGGGCTCGCTCCTGGGGCACAGAAACGAGACCCCGGCGGGGAAGCGCGCGTACCTCGTTCCCCCGAAGAAGAACCTGTGACACTGAACAAAGCTTATTTCCCACATGAAGACCTGACAGGCACAATCTCCACGGCTCAAGCGTTCGGAAAAATGAGACGCTCCTAATCTTTACATCGTGGTGAAGGGCCTGCCCCTTTCCCTCGCTCATCCCCCACTCCACTCTTCTCTCTCTCTCTCACACACACACACACACACACTCTCTCGCATATGCAAACAGTCTCTTTTCCTCATCCTTTGCGCTATTCTTTCTCGCACATCTGCACACAGGTCATTCCTGCAACGAAGTACCTTTTAATAGTCCACAGTGTCTTAACATTGGATCAGATATAATATTCATCCTTTTTATACATGCTAATCATATTTTTTGGTTCACAATTAGGTGCACATGAATTTAAAAATTCCGTTACTATGCAGAAAATTTGCTCCTACTAACATGAAAAATTGTCTTATGAAATTTCCAATGCGTTTCTAATTTTTTTCTTTCTCTAATCGAAATGTTTCTAAACAATGCTTTCCTGAGATTATTTAAATTAAAATCAAGTTATACTTAATAACAACACTGACTAAAACTAAAAGCATTAAAGAAATATTTGATAATTAAAATAACATTAACTGAAATAAAATATTTTTTTAATTTAGTTTTTTTTGTTTTTTTTGCAATGGCATTCTCCATTTTCATTTAGTTCAAGCTAAAGTACTAAATTTGCCAAAACTAAAATAAATAGAAATAGAAACTAAACCAAAATAAAACTAATAACTCTTCAAAATCGCAAAACAACTAAATTAATAATATTTAAATAAGAATTACAATGAAAACAGAAAATATATATATGAAAAAACTCATTTTAAAAAATGTGCTCTTAGTGTTTTGTAACATACCTAAACTAAAAAAAGATGACATCACCCTCCAGGAAGTGACATAATTTGGAACGGAAAACAACACCATTATCTAATTTGTATTAGAAACGGATTTGAGGAATTCTGTGGTATCAGTTTATTTCAGTCTAAAATATTCCCCAAAAATATCTAAACTAACAAGTTGACAAGTTAGCTAAAGTTAGCCATTGCTGTGTGACAGTTAACTATTTTTTCCCATGTTAAATGTCTTGGCATTGTGCAAACAATCAAGTTATAATTAAAGCGTCTTATCTTGACCAGAGCATATTTCTGAGAGTCTGGTAGCCTTTTATAGAAATGCCTCCTTATTAGCATTTTTACAAAGTTCGCAAAGAACACCCCACACAGTCGCTTTTCTTTCTCTGCGTCTCAGTTCTCCTTCCTTCTCTGAGCTCAGTCCCTGCAGGAAAGCCTGTCCGGTGGGATACGCAGATAACAGCCCTGATGCCTTTCTGACGGACACCACCATTGAACCATCGTCAAAGCTTTTCAGTGTTTAGCGTACCATGTATACACACAATCACAAACACACCCTCTGCCCTGAGGAAACGAGGCCGAGTAACACCTACTAGTGATTTCTTCCATCTGCTCATGATCTCAGAGGTGAAATAAGCAGAAACCGAGGCTCCGTGTGTTGCCAGGATAGGGCTGGTTAGAATTTGCAGGAAAAGGCCTTCAGCACTTGTAGTTCACATAAAAGGGTAACCCCAGCCCCCATTCCCCTAAACGGCTGTAAAGATGAACAGCTGGCCCAGAGGTCACGACATTAAACTGTCAACGTCCAACAGGAGAACGGCTGGCTGATCTACCCAAACTACAGCTCAAAGCCCACAGTGCTGTGAAAAATCATTATGTAACCTGTTACATTGTGCCCTACAATGTAAATCAACTGCATTTTGTCAATTGCTTGTTTGAAAACTTACACTATATCTTTATTAGCTAGCACTCTCTTCCAGTCCTGAACTCTCACAAAATAAACAAATCCACATTGCTTCTGGACTTCACGCCTCATTGCTACCATATCTAGAGTTTCTGTGAACACAGACACAAAAGCAACTGTTTTACCTTGAATAACAGAAGCACAATCACATTGTGAGTACAGCACTTTAGAAGAAACCAACAAAACTGAAACCGAAAACGTGTCCATCTGGCAGAAAACATAACGGCCGCATGTACACTACCTTTCAAAAGTTTAGGGTTGGCAAGATTTTTTAAAATGTTATTTTTTTTTTTATATTGTCCTTATGCTCACCAAAGTCTGCATTGATTTGATAAAATAACAGTAAAATTTAGCAATATTGTGAAGATATTATTTTAAAAATAGCCATTTTTTCTATTTTCAATATTTAAAATGCTATTTATTTCTGCGATGCAAAGCTGCATTTTCAGCATCATTACTCCAGTCCTCAGTGTTACATGATTCTTCAGAAATCATTCTAATATACTGATCTGCTGGTCTCCAAGGGACATTTCTTATATTATCAGTGTTTTGAAAACAGTTGCGTGCTGCTTAATATTTTGTGGAAATACTTAATTTTTGTGTTTGGTTTTTTTTTCAATTTATTTAAAATAGAAATCTTATGTAACATTACAAATGTCCTAAGAAGACCTCCTCACGGAATACCAGCATTAATTCCTTAACAAAAAGTAAAAACTTTTGAATGGTAGTGTATTTCTCTTCTTTATTCTAGCACTGGCTCCACATGTACAAAGATATATTACTGCAGGATATTCAGATGTTTATAATAATTCTCAGATCTTTTCATAACCAGCAGGCCTAAAGATGAAAGGGAGGACCACATCTGTTATTGGTTATACATGGGCCCGACACCATGGGGACCCGACCGAAATGCTGCTGAGTAACAGGATGTTACGTTATGTTTTCACGCAAATATCGCCCCCATTTGGAGCTTGGTAAAAAGGAGGAAAGAGGAAACACCAGAGAAAAAGAAGTACTGTGTTGAATATGGCCGTCAAGCAAAAGTTATTGTTTATAAGATGTCAAAGCAACTGTGAATATTGACCCCTCGCTGAATGTTCAGGATCTTGCTGACAGAGATAATGACAACAACAAAAAAACCAAGAGCCTATTTTGGTTAAAAAGAGATTTGAAATCACATTTGTCTTGTTAGGTTTGCGATTATATCAACTTAATAACTTTTTTTAAATATATTGCACGATGATGATCTGAAACTTCACAGTCAAAATCATCCATCAGCATAAAACAAAGAAGTGACAGAAACAATAATAAACAACTGACAGCCCTAGTATTTTTGCAACATAACTATCATGGGATATCATTCATGTCACAACATACACCCACAGCATATTTCATAAGTGAAGTGCAGTAAATTAAATATATATTGTCTAAACACTAGAATATATTTTTTAGTACTAACCACTGGTGGATCTTTTTTGTCTGTGATATCAGGCCACACTGTCTTCTGAGAGTCCGTCTGATCCTCCAAACTTACATCTGACTCTGTGAGAGAACATACAATAACTTTAATCAGTCAGATATAAACGATCAAAAAAATAAAAGAACAAACAGTACAAATTTGTTCATGAAAATAAAGAAAAAATATATTACTATTAATAACATTATTTTTAATTCACTCAAGAATGGAATATCGGAGTCATTATTTATTAAACGATAAATGAACTAAAAACATGTCCTGCACTGCAAAAGCATCAACCAAACAGGCATGTTTCTGGAAATGGTAAGTCTGGCTATTGTAGTTCAGTTACGTAACTCCACAAAGATAACAATACTCTTTGAAAACATGGGTGTACCAATGTACTTTTTCGGTCACTGTGAGAACGGAGGAAAAAAAATAAAAAAGTTCAGGAAATGAATGCTGACCTCGTCTTGTAACTTCACTTCCCTGGACATCCCATAATGACATCACCTGTTGCTAAGCTACTTTTTGTTATGTACATAAATCATGATGACTGCAACCTGTTCGCTCAGGCGTGTGCGTGTCGGAGGCTACTTTCAATTATTCTGTTGGATCAGAAAGGTATAATTACTTAATTTTGGTTTATCATGGAAGGCGGGTGGCTCTTGAAGAGACTTGGAAAGCCTGTTATGCAATCACAGTGTGTGTAATATTTGATCAGTGATGGAATTAAACACGAATCTTGGCAAATTATTTTTTTAGCTTCTCCTTGATTCAGAGTAGCAAAATGTCATTTTTTGAACCAGGAAAACTGTTGGAGCATCAATAAATATTCATGTCATCAAATGCATATAATAGGAATACAAGTCATGGTTTTAATATCATCTGAAATGTACTTATGCAACTTATTTTCCAAAACAACCTGTATCATGCAATTCACATCAAGCATGCAAAACATGCGCAAAATGCACATATTTTAGATTTGTGTCGGATGAGAAGTACATGAGCCCAAGTTTATTTGTTTATCACTTTATCCAATTTTGTATAGCTTTGGCATTTACAATAAAGGTTTATAAGGAATACCACTGAAATTTATGATGGTCCATGTACTTTTCATTCCTGTTCTGTTCTGAATACCATTATATTTTAAGGTTTTGTTGTGGAGTGACTGCACTGTACAAAATTATTGTGATTTTAACAGTAAAAGACTAAAAATACTACAGTAAAAACCTGTTAATTGGTTAACAGCAAGTGTCCATAAACTATAACGTTGGAAATAAATATGTAATTATATTTTGTAATTTACAAGGTAAAATCCGTTAGAAATAATTAATTGGAATTGAAAAGAAAAGATGCTCATTGTATAAGTCCAGTGAAAAAACGTAAATTGACACTCCCAGAATTCCCTGCATGACACTATTTGATGGTTTTGTTTTTGTGTGGTAAATATTCCATGTTGGTTTCTTTAGTTTGTTAGTTTCTATTGTATTTGCATCTATACATCTCCGTTGGTTGCTACTGCGTATCATTACGGTTTTGATCGGATATCCTTTCCCACAGCACGTCGAGTCTCACCACGTGGGGGAAAGCCAAATGGTGGGGTTCTTCACGTGTGAGGTTGTGCAGTGGTAATGTGTGCCTGTGTAGACACAAAGTGGTGTGGGGCGGGCGGACAAAGGAGGTGAGCAAATTGTAGGAGGGGCGGAGGGGGGGGGGGGGGGGATAGAACGGTGCGTGGGGGCGGGGAGGGACGGTGACCCCGGCGAGAAGAAAATAATCGTGCCCTCGCAGCTCGTAAAAGCGTGGGTGAGAGCGTGGCCCTTGTGTGGGGGGGTCGTGGGGTCGTGGGTGACGGGCTCAGCACCACCCGGTGGGGGGGGGGAGCAGGGCAGGACAAAGGGCGCAAAACAGGGAGACTGCAATAGGGTTTGGATTTATTAAGAGGACAGCCAGGGAAGGACATACAGTAGGTGTATGGGAAGTGAAGCGGGAAAACCAAATGAGCAGACCAGAGGGTTAACGGTGAAGGCGGGCAGCCACAAGCTGCCCGCGTAGTTGACACGTAAATGTCACAGATTTGGAGTTAAATACATTTCTATCAGCATTATCAATAGGGGTGCTCCGATTGAGCGCTACCGGATCTTATTGGGCCGAGATCAACTTTGGGAATGATTGATCGTCGGTCCTCTAAATAAGGCCGATCTAAGCTGAGACGCGCCGCAAGGAGAAGGGGTTGGCTCGACTGCAGCAGCACCGTCCTCTGTCCGCACAGTGAAATAATTAGAACGCTGAAGGTGAGGGTACTCCCTTCAAGTAGTTCTTCTTAAATACCTTATAGAAGTCTTTGAAACCTTGTTGTGACAATTTCACAAACTCAGGAGTGAATCACCGCGCACCAGGCCCTCCTCTCTCTTTTCTTTCTCTCTCTCTCACACACACACCCACCCCCACCCACCCCCCCACCCCACCCCCCCACCCCCCCCCGCCCCCCCCCCCCCCCCCCCCACCCCTGCGCCCCCCCACCAACCCCCCCCCCCCCCCCCCCCCCTACCCCTCCCCCCCATTACCACCCCACCCCCCACCCCCCCGCCTGCCCACCCCCCCCCCACCCCGCCAAGCCGCCCCACCGCCCCCCCACCCCCCCCCCACCCACCCCCCCCCCCACCCCGGGCGGGGCCCCGCACCACCCCCCCCCCACGCCCTCCCACCGCCCCCCCCAACGCCTCCAACGCTCCCCGCCCCCCCCCCCACACGCCCCCCCCCCCCCCCACCCCCCCACAACCCCCCCCCCCCCCACCCCCACCCCGCCCCCCCCCCCCCCCACCCCCCACCCCCACCGCCCGGGGGCGGGCCCAACCCCCCACCCCCCCCCCCCCCAAAAAACCCCCCCAACCCTGCCCGCTGCCCCCCCACCGCCCCTCCCCACGCCTCAAATTAATATAAGATTTAATTATATGATTTTTTATTTAATTTGTAAATTTTTATAATATAATTTAAATATATATTGATAATTTTTTTTTATAATTATAATTTATATAATATTTTAATTATTATCAAAAAAAATTTTAAAAATAATTATATAAAAATTTTAAAATATTAATTAATTATTTTGTTTTTATAACACAATTAAATAATTTAAATTAATTATAAATTAATGTATTAATATCAACTATTTTTATAAAAAAAATAATTATTAATGGTTCAAATCACCACACATCACTGCTTCTATAAGCGAGCTGCACGCTGCACAGTTGACCGGAATCGTCACTTCACAATTCGAGGAAGTGTTTGCAGTCGCCTAAAGTAAAATGTGGCGTTTCTTTGTAATGTCTTCTTGCCAGTGTTAACCATTCAGCTCAGCCCACCATCGCAGTCGCACATACTAACGCCAGGTTCACATTATTACTCAGTTTGCAGTGCGTATGTGGTGTGTATTTTTTCCGCTCTCATGTTAACGGATTAAAGCGTTCACTGCACGCGGTTGCGGTCCAGCAGTGCGTTCAGGAGCGTTGTGTCTGCAGCAGTGCAGAGATCGTTATTTTTGCTGCAAGTGCTGAATTAAAGTAACAGCGCATTATTTGCGGTAAATATGAACATGGATTGACACAAAAAATGTAGTAATTACACCATAAAGGCATATTATTAAAGTCTACTGTGTTTCACAGTCAACACATGGCTTTTTTTGCTAGGTTTAAAGGGAAAGAGCACTTTTAGATAATCAAGGCAATATTAGATGGCACTCGTGGAGGTAGAAAAACAAAGTTCTTGTATGAACCATAGGATTGCTTGAAATAAAGATTTCAATGCAAAAGGAAAGGCAGTAGAGCTGACTGTTTCTGTCTATGGTAAGATTGTGATAACTTAAGAAAAGTAGTTAAAATTTTTGCCACTTGCTTGAGCAACTTAAAATATAAATCTAAAGTAAATGCAAAAGTAAAAAACATTGAATAATGTATTGCTTATTTTATTGAGTTCAAACATGTCTGTGAAAAATTGTATTACTGTCCTGTGTAAAAAAAGCATTGCATGCTGAAAAAAACGCATTTTTCATTGACAAATGTTTGGGATTTGAAAATCAAAATAATGGATAATGTTGGTTTGTGGTACACACCGCGATCATTAGGGCAGCTCCTGTTTAAAGCAACATTCCGTGCTGCTTCGTCTTCTTCTCTCACAAGAGTCACCTAAGAGAGGGATTCATTTTCAAAAATGAAATTCAGGTCCCGAGTAAATGTCTAAAAATCCTGATTTGAGTATCACTATAAATAGTTATAAATTTAAAAAAAGAAGGCTTTAAAAAGATTGGTATCGGCAGATACTGCTTTCTGTGATCGGCCTCAAAAATCCTAATCGGAGCACCCCTATTTACAATGTTTTATTTACCGGTATTTCATATGTATATTGCTGAATAAAATTATGAAATGTGATTTGTACATGTTTTTCCTCTTATAATCAGGTGCAGATTTTTTTTTTCAGAAAACAGTTCATCATAAATATTTTACACTTTTTATTGTTCAACTCACCCTTCAGTAGGTCTTCTTCACCCATTGGTTGTACAGCTTCCTGCACTGCAGCTTCTGTCTCTTGAGACACAGGATCTAAGCTTGCTAGGGCTTGCTCAGGACATACAGAAGAAACTATAATGTCATCCTCAGCAAGAGCATTTGGGACATGTAAGGCACCATCTAGATGGTCGGTGTGGACTGAAACACCCAACAGATCTTCTGCATTGACTGCCAGGCTTTCCTCAGAGATCCCAAACTCATTTGACGAAGCAAATATGCCTGAGGGATCCACCAAGACATGTTGATCTCCCGATTCATCTGTGTTTACAAAAACTACACCCGCATCCTCTTCTGAAAGGACTACTGCTGCTGTGCCCTGCATGACCTCACTGTTTGAGGTCATTTCCTGTCTGGGATCCTGAGAGGAGTCATCTGGGAGATTCACTTTCTCCATATCTGCGGGAATCCGCAGAACTTCCTCCTCTGATGCCTGAGCTTCCCAAACGGGTTCGTTCTTCTGGTTCCCTTGAACGTTCTCCATCATCTCAAAGCTAGAACCTAAAAGAACCTCTAGATCTTCTAAGGTGTCCTCACTAGTTGCTGTGGAAGATCCAGGTTCTGGACCAAGCTCATTTTGTAAGACGCTGAAAGAATTTAGTTTCTGTCCGTCAAACTCACTTTCTTCACTTGAAAGAATTGTCTTTTCTACAGGCAACAGCTCTCGATTTTCTTCATGCCGGTGTAAAACGCTCTCATCTTCAGCAACCGTAGTCCTTGAGGTTGTATCACTAAGTTCTTCCTTCGGTTGCTCGCCATCTGTTTCAAAGTATGGCATTTCTAGACTCTCCTGAAACTCCTCATCAGTGTCTTCTTGATCACAGGTTCCTGAAGAATCAAGATCTCCACTACCTTCCACATTATACGTGATCTTCTCACAAATGCCTCCCTCTAGCTGGGTTCCAGTGTCATCGGTTTTATCCCAAACGTCTTCACAAGCATGCATTTCATTTTCCACCAAATTTTGTCGTGAGCAATCCAGAGGTGTATCTCCATCAGGGTTTAGATCCAGTGGTTTCTTGCTTTCTTCTCGAACCTCCTCTGGATCTATGAGATCTCCGCACTCATCCTCTTCTTCATCATCAGTCTCTGAACCCTGTGAACAAGATTCAACATCCGAGCTTTCCGCCGTGTCCAAAGACTGAGTGATTCCCATATCTCCTGCCTCAACGATGGGGCTACATTCAGATAGCTCTTTCTCCTCCACAAAGTTGTGTCCTTTTTCCTGATTTTCCTCCTCAGGTCCCTCAGCACAAACCGGTGTTTCACAGATTAAGTCGTCCGCTTTATCAGCTTCCTCTTTCTGTTGTCCGCAGGAAGAGGTTCTGTTGACTATGCTCTCAGAACCGCTCTGCAAACCATCACTACTATCTCCAACGTCACCGGTACTAACTAGACCATTACTTGAATGCTTTTCTTGCTCTCTACAATCAGTCTCACTGTTTTCACAAGCACACGCCCGCTGATCTGCGCTATTGCCATTGAATAGGAGAGCCGGGTCAGTTTCACAGCTGAGCGATGGACCTCCGTCACCCTCCCTGCTTTGCGAGGGATCCAGGCAGTCATTACGTTCTCCTTTGTTTTCCTCTGTGCTAAAAGGAGTGAACCCTCGTTCTCTCGTCTCAAGGGAGTCGAGCCGTGCCTCTTCACAACAGCAATCTCTGGTCTCCAGGCCGTCATCACATTCTTGGGAAAAAGGCAACAAAAAATTGCAGAAGTTGAGCTCTGCTGAAACGAATCCCTCCCGGAAACACGAACACAGAAAAACAGCTTTGAGTTTTCTCTCCTTCAAGCAATTCTCTAACTCTACAGTTATGTCAATGCAATGAATAGCAGATCTACAGCTGTTATGGTGGAGGATGAAATCTGAGGATTTTTGTGGCAAACAAGTTCCCTTCTGTTGACTGCATAATAGTATGTATTCATTTAGCAGACATTTCTAAAATTCAAAGCGACTTGCGAAGAGAAGACGACAACACAGTGATTATCTACAGCGGAAGTAGTAGTAAGTAAGTAGTAGGTAGTAGAGTAGGAACATAGTAAGGTAACATGAGCTGAGAAGACAATGCCTCAGCTTTCAGAGAATTTTATATATATAGATATATATATATATATCTATACCACACACACACACACACACACAAAAAAAACACACACAAACACACACACACAACACAACACAACACACACAACAGTATATGTATGGGGTGTGTAAATAAACCGTGTGTTATCAAATAAAATAAATATTTTAGTATGTTAAATATTAATAAATATTTTCGTATTCATATTATTATAATATGATGGTACTACACTACCATTCAGATAGTAGTAGTACAATATTTTAAAGAAATTAATACTTTTATTCATCAAGGATGCATTAAATTGATCAAAAGTTACAGTAAAGACGCTTATAACGTTACAAGAGTATGAATTTCTGTATTCATCAAAGAATAATGACCAAAATGCATTATGGTTTCCCCTAAAATATGAAGCAGAAAATATTATGCTATTTAATATTTTAAAGCATGATGATAAGAATTGTTTCTTAAGAATAAGAAATGTTGGTAACACTTTACAACAAGGGTAATTAGTTAACATTAGTTAACTTCTTTAGTTAACATGAACTAAGAATGAAAAATACTTCTGAAGCATTTATTAATCTTACTTAATGTTATTTTCAGCATTTACTAATGCATTATTAAGTTGTTTGTTAACATTAGTTAATGCACTGTGAATTAACAGGAACTAACAATGAACGACTGTACTTCCATTAACTAACATTAACAAAGATTAATAAATACTGTAATAAATGTATTGTTCATTGTTTGTTCATGTTAGTCAATACATTAACTAATGGAACCTTATAAAGTAAAGTGTGACCCGAATTAAGTAGGGATCGGCATATTAGGATGATTTTTTGAAGGATCATGTGACACTAAAAACTGGCTGCTGAATAAACTGGAAAATAAAAACATTATTCATCACCATTATTTTGTCATAGGTTACATATATAATAATAAAACCATTAAAACCACTGAATTCTACCTAAATGTTGCATTTATTGAACTGAGACAAATATATATATATCTTTATTTTTTTGTCTATTTGATCACTTTAAAGGAAATTAAATTACAGATTAAACCACATGGTTAAAACTAATGTTTCCCTTACAGTGTGTCTTTGTCAATATATTATTATTATTATCATTATTCTTCATGTTTACACATGCTGTCCTCGTCATGCTGAATAACTCAACTCTGGAGAAGTTCATTACACTCAAAAAAAAAAAAAAAAAAAAAAAAAAAAGCAAAAACAAACAATGAGCAAGAGACAGATTATTAAACAGGTAGAAAGGGACGTTTTCTCCACATTTAGACAAACACACCTGACTCACCTTCTCTTGACAATGGCTAAGGATCAGTCTGTACAGTTCCAGGATGTCGGCCTGTGGGTTGGGTGGTGCGCAGCCTGGCTTGGTGCCCACAGAGAGGGTGTAGGTGTTCAGAGACGGGTGGTGCTGCACCACACGACTGCCCGAGGAGGAGAGCTGTCTGAGCGTCTCAACGCCAATGTCTGTATCCAAACCCTCCCTAAACCAAAACAAGCCATCCGATGAACAGGATATGCTCAAACTGTTCCATTCCAGCTTTAAACAAAATCACACCCTGCTGTCATCAAGACACTCAATGTACTGTAATTAAAGTTCTTATGGATGTACTGCTTTGTTCTATATGTTCAAGAGGCAGTGGAGAATGATCCAAATGTAAAATGGAATTATCATGCAGCTCAATGTATATTTTCTACTCTTTTGCCAACTCGGGAGTGTTAATAATAAGAGGTAATGGTTCAAATCTGGGCCTAGAGCATTGACTAATACTGGGTGTGATTTTTGTCACAGGAAAGCAACGGTCACTGCTGTCTGAAGCAGCATGCAGCAGATGAAAGAATAATACACAATTAGATCGCTTTAATGTCTGAGCAATGAGATTAAATCGAGAGCTAATGGAGACTTTCTGATTCTCAGATGTTTCTTGTGTGGAGAAAAAGCACTAATAATGTTTCTCAATTAGATTTTAAGATGATTTTAGATGTCTCGAACAATACAATGGTGGCCAGAATGATTAGAACTAGTATTTTGACCAGCTAAAAATGGTTTAAAGTCAGTTATTTCTATCTTTTGCTGTAGTGTGTCAGTACGAAATATCAGTTTACATTTCCAAACATTTATTTTGCCATTAATTGTAATAATCCAGTGAGATTTTTGTTTGCACAACAGCCAGTGCTCCACACAGATATCTGATCTGATCATCATCCAGTCTGTCTGGAATGACATGAAGAAACAGAACAAACTGATACAGACTAAATCCAGGAGAGCTGTGGCAGCATCTCCAAGATGCTTCACGAGACCTGTGTTGATGTGAATAAGAGTGTGTATGAAAGCGCATCACTCACCGGCTGAAGAGCTCCAGCAGAGCCGTATGTCCTCGACTCTGGGCGATGACCACCGGTGTGGAGCCCTGTTTATTGCACAGGCTGAGGGCCTCTCGGGCCCCTGGCTGCTTGAGGAGAAACCTGGCCACTTTGAGGAGCCCGCGGCGGGCTGCGAAGTGAAGGAGGGTCTCTTGAGGTTCCAGTCCTGAAAGAGAGAAATGAGAGTGTTCAAAGAGGCAAATGGAGCGATGCAAACTTGGCCTAAATCATTACCTGTCCGGACTGACTGACAATCCAGAAATTTACAAGTACTTTTGTATTTTAATATATTTTAGACAGCTGTGCTGCTTAATATTTTTGTGGAAACTGATTTTTTTTTTTCAGGATTATTTGATCAACAGAAAGTTCAAAACAACATTGTTTATTTGAAATATAAACCTTTTGTAACATTATAATGAATTTACTGTCATTATTGATCAATTTATTGCATCATTGCTAAACAATTAATTAAAAAAATTAATTAAAAATAAATCAAATTAAATTAAATAAACTTACTACGGTACAGAATGTGTGTATGAATTTTTTTTTCAATATGTCCTTGTATTTGGACATTGCATTGCATAACAAAATATCACACCAGGTTATATTCGTTTGAAAGAAAAAGAGCACAAGCACAATTTTCAAACATAATAATTCACCACACAAGTTTGTTAGACAAGGGCAAAGTATTATGATTCAGCAAAGAAGAACCAGCCCAAAAATAATGTCAATTAATTAAATATTTAAAAAGATTTGCCACCTGTAATTAACGTCACACTGTAACTGACCTGTCAACCATCACGTGACCATTATGAACTCAAAGGAACTGCTCTGATTACTTGGAAGCTGATCTGCAATGTCATTTAGGGACGTTTATTTGGCTGCATATACGAGCTCTGGAATATCATCCAGTACATTCTCTTCTAAACTAATGATACCCAAAAAAAGAATGAACTTTTTATTTTTTGAAAAAACAGTCACAGGCCAAGAATAACTGGAGATAGTTACACAAAAATATTATTAGCGCTCCAAAATTTAGCAGTTCATATTTTTACATTACAATACATAAGATATTAAATTAAATGTGGCTGTAAATTGTTTTGATTTTTTTATTAATTTTGTAAAGAATGTTAGAAATAAATAAATCAAGCATGATCCTGATGACCTACACTAATGCTATAACGCCCCCTAAAGGATCAACCACAGCATAACTACAGTTTAGAAAATCCTCCAGTTTGATAACATATAAAGACCTATTGAACAATGCAAAGAGATATTAAACATCTCACCATTGTGTCAAACAGACAACTTAATAAAGTAGATGTACTTAACTTCTGAAATCAAATGGACCACATTAAAGAACAACTACAGAATGATACAACAGACAATTACTTGAACCTACAACCCTATTCGAACCCACAACCTTTTGATTTCCAGCCCAGATCAAAGCACTAGCCTCCACCGAGCTGCACTCACGTGTGCTATTCCCCAGCAGGCTCCAGCCAGGGGGTAGCATGATATGTTTGAGGGCCAGGGACAGACTCTGGTCCAGCTTTTCGCACTCCTGCAGAGGGATCTGATGTTCGTCCAGTAGCAGAGCCTCCTCCAGCAGATTCGTCTGCCCCACCGCGCTCACCAGGAACTGGGCCATGTCGAAGGCCAGGTCCTGCACGAAGTGTAGGTGATCGGTAGCCAGAGTATGAATGTTACCGTCCGGTCCCGCTGAGCACAGTGTGACCAGCACCGACTCACAGCAGTTATGAGCTGCACAGAGAGGAAAAGATCATGACAGCAGTCAAACACATTCAACAGACCAATTTCAGTGATTGCAAACAGTGATGACATTTTTTGTGGGCACAGCCTATCTGGTGGCAGAAAATGACAGTTTTAACGTAGCAGTCTATGCAAGCCATGGAATAAAAAAGGAAATTTTTATATTATATCTGATAATTCTGGTAAGAAAAATCAACTTGTCATTCTCTCTTTTACCTTCGGCTCAGAATCATAAGTTTATAATGCCACACTTCTGGCTTTTTTTCCTCAGAA
This sequence comes from Sinocyclocheilus anophthalmus, assembly GCA_018155175.1. Taxonomy (NCBI): domain Eukaryota; kingdom Metazoa; phylum Chordata; class Actinopteri; order Cypriniformes; family Cyprinidae; genus Sinocyclocheilus; species Sinocyclocheilus anophthalmus. The sequence goes on from JADLZN010005373.1 coordinate 132,799, forward strand.
TTGACAAACTCACACAATTGTTGAGTTGAATGAAGTTATAAAGTTCGAACTAGGAGATAAACTTGCATTTGCAAGAAAAAAAAAGTCAGAATTGTGATGCTTTAACTGTAGGGCTAATACAATATGTCCCATATGTAAATATTATATAGACCTATTGTTTAAATCTAATTTATGCTTTAAAGTATGGTAATCATAGCAGGTTTCATCCATAGTCTGTCGGTTTAAACGTCTGCGTTTAGCTTCAAATGGCATCTTTGACGACAGTATTATATAAAATTATTTGCATTCCGATTCTGACATCAAAAGGCACAAAAATATATTTTTTCTTTTATTCTATGGATTTTACCCATTTATCTCCACTTGTTCCCAGGGTTTTTCTGCAACCACTATGCGCGTGCAGCTACAAGTGATGTAACGGTGACGTCTACTCCAAATTGCTCTATACAGTAAAACCATGATGATGATACTAAGGGAACGTCAAAAGTAAATGCGGATTTAGTGTCAGATATTTAAGCCATTTAGCTGAACTGTGCTTTGCAATAAAAAAAAATATTAAATTAAAAATAAACAATACACCAATTTAATAATTTATGTAAAATAAAAAGATAAAAATAAATGACAACTAAACAAACCTCTTAAATAATGAATTTTAAAAAAATAAATAATTAAGCTATTGTAGTAAAATAAAATTATAAGGTTGTTGTAGCACTACTGTCAGTATAGGCAATTTTTAGAATAAGGCTGGCATAACATTTATTACCGTCAACTTTTTTTTTTTTTTTGTTTTTTTTTACACAATTTTATTGTACCAGTATTCTGAGGCAGCAGCGTTTTGCATATCTCATTCTGGCAGTACGAAAAACAACAAGTCCTTTATATGCAATTGTAATCATCTCCACGCTAAAACTGTACAGATAAAATGACAGGCAGGTCGTCCACCACACAAAGGACACACTGAACAATCCTACTGGGGGGGGGGTTGGCAGGCTGGAAAAAAAAAAAGGGAACAACCCAATATTGACATGGTAAATAGCATTTATAAGAATACCAAATGTACTTCCTATGTGTTTTTTGGTCTGGACCTTACGTTGTGTTTGTATCCCATCTCCTAAACCAGTTCCTTCAATTAAAAACTCCATTCCAATGAACCATACATTGTACTTAAATGCTTTAAAATGTAAATACCCATGCCCAAAATTAATTTTTTTTTTTTTTTAGTTGCAAAGACTTGCGTTACTATCAGTACAGACAAAACACGTTTAAAAATAGATGCCAATATTTCCAGCCGAAATATTTTTTCCCCGGCAAGGTCCCATTGAACACACTTTCCAGCAGAGATGCAAAGCGCACGTGTAACCGTTTTAGAAATATTTAACCTCCATATGCACCATATTCAGAGTGAACACGGGTACTTAAGACCAATGTGACCCAATTCATCCCAAAAAGTGATTAAATTCTGCAATGTTACTGGTTATTGTAATTTCTCCCTGTCCTTGTTGATGACACTATTATTTTTTTGGTAATCTAATGTCATGACATCCAAACTGTTGATGCATTTGTTTCTCATTGGAAATTTTCAGTTGGAGAATTTATTCATTCCTCACGTGCTCACCAGGGGTCCTCTGCAGGGAGTGGGTGCCGCAGAATGAGAGTCAACAGTGATATTAAAACATCACAATATCCCACCAACTCCAGTCCATCAATTAACATCTTGTGAAGTGAAAAGCTGCACGTTTGTAAGAAACAAATCCATCACCCATTATTTTTAACCATTGCTTCTGGATATAATACGAGTCCTCTTTCCATAATATTGCTGCAAAACAAGAGTCAAAAATGGTCCTAACCAAATATGTTGGAGCAAGCGTTATGGATATGGATTGTATACTGCGCGGTGGAGTTGTGTGGATTTTGTGATGTTTTTATCAGCAGTTTTGACTCTTATTCTGACAGCACCCATTCACTGCTGAGGATCCATTGGTGAGCAAGTGATGTAATGCTAAATTTCTGATGAAGAAACAAACTCATCTACATCTTGGATGGGCTGAGAGTAGGGCTGCACGATAAATCGAAATGGAATAGAGATCGCGATTCGACAGAAGCTGCGATTGTCATGCGTATCTTTCAGTGAAGCACGGTTCTGTGATCAGCAGTAAATCTCCATCCAAAGGCCAGAGGGCGCTCTCCCGCTGAAACTCCAAAAGAGCCTTCCTTCGCAGAAGAAACCAGAAAGAAATGCCCTTGTACAGCCGGAATAAACAGAAGATTTTCAAAGCTTTCATTATCAATCTTGGACTACAAACACATGACTACGGCAATATAGTTTATTCTGAGTTCCTTATTATTATAATTTCTTAAAATAAAGTATATTTTATTAATGGCCCAACTTATGAGCCTTATCAATGCCTTATACTATGAAATATGTCTGCTATTTTTTTGCGTAACTTGTCAGTGAACTACGGCTACGTGTAGTAAATTCTGCTCCATCTGAAAGCACGTGATGATGATGATTTCTTGCTGATTACAGAACCGGCTTTTTTAACAAAATGCGCATGACAATCGCATTCGATTAATCATGCAGCTCTTGCTGAGAGCGAGTAAAATTGCAGAAAATGTAAATTTTTAGGTGAACTACTCCTGGTATAATTAAGTAAAAGGTCAATTTTCACGCTGACTTCAATGCAAAAGCCATATATAAACACAAAAACTAGTTTCACAAGTGCCAAACATGGTTTCTCTCTCCCTCCATCAGCGGATCATCCCCTTCACTGACTGCTGAGGCATTACACTTGACACTGAACAATGACTGAAACACAAGACTTACACATTACTGCCACATCATTCATTCATGCTGGCTGAACATCTCCATAGAGAGCGGGCTCGCTTCAGTGACCAAACAGCCCTAAATAAACACTCATATCACTCAAACAATAAGATAAGAAAAGACTTACAGACTAAAGATATGCCTAAAAATATGCCACAGAAATAGCAGATACATTTTTCCATTGAACTCTCTCTATGGGACTGAGCTACACCGTGTTCATTCAGACTCAATCCACCCGAGTCCTTAATAGGATCACCAAGCAAACAGGTTTTGTTGACCGGAACAAGTGTTGCCATCTCTGTTTGGCCCAAGAAAAACACTGTCTGCGGACTTGCATGAGAGTTAATTCATATAACATGATCTTTGATAGGAACCTATAGCTTAAAACACAGATTATGTACTGTATATGTACATGAGCTAAGTGAGTAAACTGTACAGAGTGCTCATTTTTCTCTGTCAAAAGTAATTTCTTAAAAAGAGGACAGAGGGCAGCATGTTCACCCAATTCACCTTCCCCCAACTGAGTAAACAAAAAAAAGTGAAAAAGTCCCTAAATACACAGTCAGAAGAACATGGACAGTTAAACATTCATCACTAGAACTCACAGTGAACAACCACATTCCTCAACTTCAATATTTGCCAATAAGTTAATGTGAAACTTAATTTCTTAATCCATCTGAAATGTGGTGTGTGAGTCATTTTTCAATGCTAAAATACTTTATCTTGTCCCTGTTCATGCAGAGAAAACAAAGTAATTTATAGCTTGATTTTTTTGTACAGTGTTTTTACAATATTGACCCACCAGCTTTTGACTTAAAAGCATGCCCTGAGATTTCAAGTTCAATAATTCAACAACACATTTGCATTTCAATGTCGTTTGACATGCAGAGAAATAATTAAATATGATATCTTTTTTTTTTTACCCCTGCAGTTCCCTCACCCCAGCAAACACCACAATTCGAGATAACCCAACCCCCCTTACGTTTAGGAGATGTGTTGTACCAAAAAAAATGTCCTTTGTTAAACAGGAAAAAAGAAGAAAAAAAAAAAAAAAAAAAAAAACCCAACAAAAAAAAAAAAGAAAAAAAAAAAAAAAAAAAAAAACAACCCCCCCCAACCAAAACAAACCCACAACACCCCCCCCCCCCCCCAAACAGAAAAAAAAAAAACAAAAAAAAAAGGTTGAGACCGTGATGAGTTGAGAGGAGAAGCTTGAGTTTTTTTTGAGAGGTCATGGTTGGGATGCGTCACAGATCTAAGGATCTAATGCGCTCACCTGGACACACAGCCTGAAGGGTGGCATGGTTGACCTTTAGTGTGCTGGTAAGATGTCTCTGAGCAGAGCCAGTGAACAACAGGAAGAACTGCACCTCCCCCTGTTCTCCTTCATCACAGAGCTGAACTGTTAGCACACACTTGCCCTGACACAGGAAAAGAGAGAATTGTGTTTCTGAATAAGAATTGAATATATTATTGGGCAAAAGCACAAACAAAATGCCAAACTGATCCAAGCTTCCACCAGTTCCAAGACCTTTTCATTGAATGACATGTTCATATTCTGCATTTTCAGCAAACTTGACCATTAATCCACAGTTTGAAAAAAACAAATGAATAATTTCTACATGATTTATTAGACAGAGGCACTTGATGAATGTGAAAAGTTTGCAAAAAGTATACTTTCCTTGCTTTTAAATGGAACCTTTCATATATTTTTAACCCAATAACTCAGAGTCAAACGCAATGAGAAATAACTGAAGTTGTGGTTACAACAGGATATCACACTCGTGTTGGTCTGCACAGATTGGCACAGATAGCAGTGAGAATTCAACAGCACACACCCTGATGTTCTACATGAGAAGCTCCCCTCCTCCTGTCACACTTTCACAAATTAACATCTATATAAATAATATTCAAACAACATGTTCACAGTTTTGCCAATGGAACCACCACTGCAAAAGCCATTATGAATTTTTACTGTGACTTATAAATATAAATTGTAAGACATGCAATAAAGGTTCTAATTAGAATCAAAATGTATTTCCTATTTAAATAGGACAATTGCGCTGGAAAATATCAAATGGAATTATGAAAAGAAAAATCTATTTATTAATTTACATTTTTTCTATTTCTAAAACTCACCAAAGAAAAGGGTATTTATAAAAGTAACAAAAGGTTTCCATTTCAAATAAATGCTGCTCTTTTAAAAATGTTATGTGTCAACGAACCCTGAAAACGGATCACAGTTTCCACAAAAACATTAAGCAGTAGCTCAGCGATTTTCAACCCTGATAATAATATAATAAATGTTTCTTGTGCAGAAAACCATCATATTAGAATGATTTCTAAGACTGGAGTTACGATGCTGAAAATTCAGCTTTGCATCACATTAATAAATTCCATCTTAAAATATTCAATTGGAAAAAGTTATTTTAAATTGTAATAATATTTCATAATAGTACTGTTTTTACTGTATTTTTGATCAAATAAATACAGCCCTGGTGAGCATAAGAGACTTCTTTCAAAAACATCATTAAGTGCCATTGGGATTTAATGGTGACTTTGAAGAAATACTGTAAAAAGCACCACTTTAACAGTTTTTCATGGTTAAAGAATGCAGAAACCAATGTGCCGATCTTAAGAGTTTTTTTAAACTTCTAAGAACATAAATCTCCAATGAACCATGACATAATCAACTCAAGAAACCGAAAAAATAGAATTGAGAAGTAGAATGTTCTTTGCTGAACTTAAAGTGCTAGAAAGAACCATTAAAAACCTTTGGTTAATGGCAAAGTCCTTTGCGTTACAGCAACAGAAAGGATGTTTGAGTTTCGATGGAGACTGTATATGGTACGATTGACAATCAGATCAAATTGAAGAAATCTGAGCTGCATACTGACTCCTGAAATTATTTCAGGAGAGGAAAGACGTCTGTGGGAATAAAGACACAATAAGGGGTGTCACACATACATCTGTGCTCAAAACCGTCCTCTAGGACTATCACCATTGTATCCATTCATCTCAGTCCTTTGGATAATCTAATATCATTTCTGCAGTTAATTACAGACATTAACACAAAGATAAGTGTCTTTGAACCCTCGTCGGATTTCACAGCAGTGGAGGGAAAATCCCTTCTCTTTGTTGACTGTACGCCGTACGTCAGATGGGCTTCTTGTGATAGTAACCCAATACCGGTCATACATCCTTCCGGCTGCTCGACTCACTTTCTGTTCTTGTAAGGCGCTGACAGTCATATTCCCCTTCGGGATCTAGATTAGCCGTATTCCCTAGGAAGCATTCAATCAGGGCTCACCGTTATCCTGAATGAGAATTTTATTGATGTTTCAAGATCGACTGATAGGACTGCAGACTTTGAGCAGACTGGCGACGAAGCCAAATTGTTTTTAACTGGGTTCTGCTTATATTATTGCAGAAAATGTACGTGTTAGAATACTTTCTTGTATTTCAGCTTTATGTGCAGAGACAACTTTAAGCGAGACATCTGTTAATTGATCTGTTTGTTCTATTTGTTTGAGCGTCTTGATTTCTTACATTTTATCTGTCAGTTGTACCATAGGACATCCTTGTGGTCCATGGGGGGTCAGAGATAGGGATGCACCGAAATGAAAATTCTTGGCCGAAGCCGAAACCGAACAAAACTAAACACTGGGCCGAAGGCCGAATACAGAGTTTTTTTCCCCATGTATTTTGCCAATTTATTTTTCACCATTGCATAAATTAAAAAGCCAAAATGTGCTTTTTACTGTTTTGTCTTTTGCTTTTCAAAGAAAAAAAATAAATTACAAAACAACAATTTAAAAATATTTAACACTGAACATTTTTAACATTCTAGCAGACACTATACAAACAAAGCACTTTTAACTTAAATAATATAGTTAGTAAAATAATATTTTTTTGGCCATTTTTGAGACCCCCTTCTTGAATCAGGCATTTTTTTTTTGTAAATTTTTTACTGTACAATTAAAAGCAGCCTTGCTGAGAAGAGACTTTTTTTAAAACTTTAGAATATATTACAGATCCCAATTTGAATACTATGTGTGAATGTTGTAATAAATGTATTAAAACAGAGCTGTTGTAATGATTATTATCATTATTGTCTTACTTTTTATTTTATTTTTACAGAACAACAGTAAAATTACAATACTAACACTTATGAATGTTGATAAGAGTTTGTGTCTTTCTCTGACAGTTTAAATGCTTCCACACTGCTGATGTGTGTGCTGCATAATAAAGAGTGCGCACATCTCACTCTGCGCTGGTTGCTATTTGATCACGTCATATCATTGTCCGGTACAATTTATTCGGTCCTCCCCCACCCCCCCCGAACACCCATTCCCCCCCTCGGTGCCGAAAACTTCGGTGCTCCCTCGTCAGAGAGCTCTAGGTTTCATCAGAAATATCTTAATTTGTGTTCTGAAGATGAATGTAGGTCTTACAGGTTTGAAACAACATGAGGGTGAGTAATTAATGACAGAATTTTTGGGTGAACTAACCCTTTAAACACACAGATTCTGCCTAGTTAAAAAAAAATGCGTCTCCATCCATAAAAGATTTGACTGAGCAAAATATAAAGAGAAAGATGCGGAGAGGGTACTTACATATAATGGGCTTGACAAGGACTAAGGTCCTGAATCTGGGCACTGAAAAGATAAAAAAAAAAAAAAAACAGTATGTCAATGCAAATCAGATCAACCAGAATACTGATGCTGCTTTCAGCCCAGTTATAAAAGGTTTATAACTTGATATGTTTGAGCATGAAAATAGCCTCAGCAACTGTTCTGTGGAATGTGGAAAAACAAAATTCCAAATGAGCACCCCCAACTCGTACTGGACAATTTTATAATCGCTCCTCTGGTTGTTTGTTTGATAAACGGCACTTCAGACCTAAAATTCAGTCTCAGTGAGTGCAAGACACGCTAAAATCCACTGCTAACTCACAGGCCTGTAATTAGCAGAAAAGTGATGCATTTAAATGTTTAAGGGAAGAATAAGTTCATGGGTGAATCTCACGAAACATGACAAAATGATGGTCATATTTCACTCCAAAAACCAAAAGAAAGAGAAAGGACATTATATTAGGAAAATGTTGAATTACAAAAACATCCTGATGCATTACGTTAATCATAAGCTGGTATGGAAGTGTGCTTAATTTACATGAAAATAATGTTACAATAAATGAAAAGAAATCTTGGTCCTAAAAGTAGGCTTAATTTTCTCCATGCAGAATATCTTTTAGTTTTTGGACATTTTTAAGCAGCTTCAAATTCTTTAACAAACAGTCTTACATGCAACCCATCGGCCATTCATCCTTTCATTGGTTAAAACAGTGCTGCGATATTGAAGGTGAAAGGTGAAAGGATTAGACAGCTAATAATACCCATCCTAATCCTATTCTCCTGCACTCAGTTTGATCTACCTTCCCTCTTCAAACAATCTTCATATTTTATCTTTAATATCTGATTTCGCAATGCAAATTACTTTTTCAACATACTTCTCTTGTTTTCGAAGAGAAAACATATCAGCAATTTACTTGAGAGGCGTAATTGTGTAAGATAAGTTGTTTTCAGAAAATACACCTTTACCAAATTTGCGCATTTATTTTTTTTGTAAGCATAAATCTAACACATTTTTGTAAGGTTTATCCTAAAAACAAGAAAAAAAAAATTGCCAATGCATAAGAAATTTCATTTAAGAACACATTAGTTTTGCTTCTAAACTAAATGCATCTTGCTTTAAGTCCAAATAGATAAGTAGACATTTTACTTAAAAACAAGACAATGGGTCTCATTAACCATTCATATTTACTAAAATATAATAATCATATTAACTGGAACATTGAAACAAGCATTTTCTATAGCTGCTTTGAAACAATATGCATTGTTAAAAGCACTGTAGAAATTAACTTGAATGCAAATGAATATGCACACATTAGCATGCAAAATCTAGGTATTTTTCACACACAATTTAAGATTTATCCATAACTTACATACTAGAATACATTGTAAATTCAGAAAAATGTAAAACATGTGCAAAAAAAAACTGTGGAACAAAAATGGGGGGGGGGGAGGGATAATCAGCTAAAATATATTTTATCTTATATCTAATGTGTATGTGTGCGCTGTGCATGATCAAATACGCCATTCTTATCCATACAGAATGAGAGCAAAACACCTGGCTGAACCTGAATGCAGTAATGACCAGTGAAACTGCCTTTAAGTTGTCTAAGATTTCAATTAAATTCACCTGCTGTAAGATGATATATACATAATCTTATACTATAAATACTTGGCGATGCATGAGTTCATCTACATCAAAGGAGAAACATGGCTTCCCACCTTGAGGGGTGGCTTAATTCCTTTCATAATGTTCTATTGCACAAAGAGCAATGACATGCAGCAACAATTTAAAAGGGGAAGTTGTATCATCACACACAGGCACTGAAACACTGCTGATGTGACAAGAGCAAATATCAAATATAGATTTCCTCCCAGCTGAAATGGTTAAGGAAACCTCTTTCTCTGACACCTGCATATTCATAATGAACAATACTGACTTCATAAGGACGGAAGGAAATAAGCAGACCTGGAGACAAACTTGAGTTTTATCCTACAGGATGGGCATTATATACACTGAGGCAAAGCTGTTATTAATTCATTATTAATTATTTTCAACATTGATAATAAGGAGAAATGTTTCTTTAGTAGCAAATCAGCATATTAGAATGATTTCTAAAGGATCATGTGACACTGAAGACTGGAGTAATGGTGATAAATTCAGCTTTGCATCACAGGAATAAATTACATTTTAAAATAAATGAAAATAGAAAATAATTACAATTGTAATCACATTATTTCAAAATTTATTGCAAAAGGATAGGAGTTAAATCTCAAGTTTGAGCACTAGAGAATTACTGAAAAACCTACCAGAATGTTTGACCCTCAAGCAAAGCATGATGATCCATTAGGACCCTGCAATTAATGGCTTTAAGGCCTTTTTGAATTACACGCATCTGCAAAATGACAAATTATAATAATTCGATCTGACCTAATAATCAGGGCAGCTTATCTGAATTAGGAGATAATTATTATGTGTCAAGTCTCTGAATGGAGGCCTAAGAGGATTATGAGGGCTTTGGGTTTAGGTAAACCTCAGTGATCTGCAATTTCCTATGGACTTTTGTGCGGCAAAATACAGCACAGTCAATGTTTTAAACAGGCAATAACATGTGCTAGCCTTGGTAGAGTAGAAATAATCAGCGCTGCTTTAGTGCCTCAGGTGTGAAGATTTAATAAGCAGAAGTCTAAAATGTTGCTAGCAGCTGCTATTGTTTTGGTTTTTAATCTTTTCTGCCCCAAAGTGATATAACAAACTTTATATTAAAATTTATTTCCATATCAAATATGCCTGTCTTTTTTAAACAAAGCAGAGTAATTATGCACACACTACGAGTAATTTCATACAAAAGACCACAATATACATGTATACGAGTCGATAGATAGTAAGATAGTTGAATATGAATGATTATAAACCCTAGTGGTTTCTGATATATGATATGATATATAATATGATATAATATGACAGTTGTTCTCAGTGAGTGGGCAGCAACCCAAAAATGAGCCGAGTTTGATCTGACAACAGGAAAAACAATGCAAAATTCATATAATGAAACAGAGCAATAAAGAGATTCTGCTATAATACTATGTGCTACTATAGCATGTTATACACATTGCAGGTTTAATAAAGGAGAGAGAAGGGGGGGACCTACTCAAACAAGGAAGTATGTTGTATTAATAATGATGCATTTAAATAATTTTTTTACAAAACCAAATTTAAAGTTTTCATTTAGTCGAAAAACAAAGGCAAAACTTAAAATAAAGTTTAAAATGTAATTAAAATTTAGGTAAGTGGGTGATTAAACTATTTATTGTTGAGGGTGCTGTGTTATTAAAGGAATAGTTCATCCATAAAATGCAAATTTGCTGAAAATATACTCACTCTCAGGCTATCCAAGATGTAAATGAGTTTGTTTTTCATCAGAGCAAATTTTGAGAAATTTAGCATTGCATCACTTGCTCACCAATGGATCCTCTGCAGTGAATGGGTGCCGTCAGAATGAGAGTCCAAACTGCTGATAAAAACATCACATTCACACGACTCCAGTCCATCTACTGACATCTTGTGAAGTGAAAAGCCGTGTATTTGTAAGAAACAAATCCTTTATAAAGGGGTTTTAAGCATCCATAACATTTCTTCAAGTGGAAAAAGTCCACCCCTTGTTGTCCTCTCATGCACAGCAGTATTTGTTTCAAACCGTTTTGGACTGTTGATTTGCTTGTAGATGTGCATTTCTCTCTCCTGATTATGAAAAGACTACTTTTTCACTGGAGAAAGAAATTTTATAGATAGACTTGTGGATGGATGCAATGGTTTAAAGTTAAAAACATCTTAATGATGTAATTGTTTCTTACAAGCATGCAGCTTTTGGCTCCACAAGATGTCTTGTGGATTATTGTGGTGATTTTATCAGCTGTTTGCACTCTCATTTTGACGGCACCCATTCACTGTAGAGGATCCATTGGCTAAATTTCACCAAATCTGTTTAAATGAAGAAACAAATTCTTCTAAGTTGGCCATACCACCCACTCCTAGTATGAATAGCCAAATAAACAGGTTTAGAATACGGGTAGGGCAGTATTTTTGTGGGTTTCAGGCATTATTCAGAATTGCTAAGGAAGCACAGAAACATACACCATATGATCAAGTTCAATGTGGTCGCTTGCCAATTGTGTGAGCAAAAACTTGATCGTACTATATTGAAAACGGCACAGCATCAAGTAAATACCTCTGTTTTTGTTGTGGTGTGACGGTTTTCAAGCACATGGAACAGCAACACTCAATAGTGACATCTGATACTGGTGTCCCTCACTGACACCTGATCATGACAATACTAAACCCACTTTGTTTTTACATGCGAGAAAAGACTTGGCAAGATCAGCCTGTATAAACACGTTAAGGTGGTACGTTTGGTTTAAATACTATCGCCTAAACTGTACTGATATGTACAGTGGGTACGGAAATTATTCAGACCCCTTTAAATTTTTCACTATTTGTTATATTGTAGTCATTTGCTAAAATCATTTAAGTTAATTTTTTTTCCTCATTAATTTACACACAGCACCCCATATTGACAGAAAAACACAGAATTGTTGACATTTTTGCAGATTTATTAAAAAAGAAAAACTGAAATATCACATGGTCCTAAGTATTCAGACCCTTTGCTCAGTATTTAGTAGAAGCACCCTTTTTTGATCTAATACAGCCATGAGTCTTTTTTTTCACACCTGGATTTGGGGATCCTCTGCAATTTCTCCTTGCAGATCCTCTCCAGTTCTGTCAGGTGGGATGGTAAACGTTGGTGGACAGCCATTGTTAGGTCTCTCCAGAGATGCTCAATTGGTTTAAGTCAGGGCTCTGGCTGGGCCATTCAAGAACAGTCACAGAGTTGTTGTGAAGCCACTCCTTCGTTATTTTAGCTGTGTGCTTAGGGTCATTGTCTTGTTGGAAGGTAAACCTTCGGCCCAGTCTGAGGTACTGAGCACTCTGGAGAAGGTTTTCGTCCAGGATATCCCTGTACTTGGCCCCATTCATCTTTCCCTCGATTGCAGCCAGTTGTCCTGTCCCTGCAGCTGAAAAACACCCCCACAGATGCTGCCACCACCATGCTTCACTGTTGGGACTGTAATGGACATGTGATGAGCAGTGCCTGGTTTTCTCCCCACATACCGCTTAGAATTAAGGCAAAAAAGTTATATCTTGGTCTCATCAGACCAGAGAACCTTATTTCTCACCATCTTGGAGTCCTTTTTTCAGGTGTTTTTTAGCAACTCTGCGGGCTTTCATGTGTCTTGCACTGAGGAGAGGTTCCGTCGGGCCACTCTGCCATAAATCCCCGACTGGTGGAGGGCTGCAGTGATGGTTGACTTTCTACAACTTTCTCCTATCTCTCGACTGCATCTCTGGAGCTCATCCACAGTGATCTTTGGGTTCTTCTTTCTCTCTCACCAAGGCTCTTCTCCCCCGACAGCTCAGTTTGGCCGGACGGCCAGCTCTAGGAAGGGTTCTGGTCGTCCCAAACGTCTTCCATTTAAGGATTATGGAGGCCACTGTGCTCTTAGGAACCTTAAGTGCAGCAGAAATGTTTTTGTAACCTTGGCCAGATCTGTGCCTTGCCACAATTCTGTCTCTGAGCTCTTCAGGCAGTTCCTTTGACCTCATGATTCTCATTTGCTCTGACATGCACTGTGAGCTGCAAGGTCTTATATAGACAGGTGTGTGGCTTTCCTAATCAGTCCAATCAGTATAATCAAACACAGCTGTACTCAAATGAAGGTGTAGAACCATCTCAAGGATGATCAGAGAAATGGCCAGCACCTGCTTTAAATATATGAGTGCCACAGCAAAGGGTCTGAATACTTAGGGACCATGTGATATTTCAGTTTTTTTTCTTTTTTAATAAATCTGCAAAAAATGTCAACAATTCTGTGTTTTTCTGTCAATATGGGGTGCTGTGTGTACATTATTGAGGAAAAAAAATGAACTTAAATGATTTTAGCAAATGGCTGCAATATAACAGAGTGTGAAATTTAAGTTGGTCTGAATACTTTCCGTACCCACTGGTATACTGAAGTGCCAAGAAGAAATAACAAACAGAAATTGTAGTCCATTGACATGAGTATCAAGATTTCATGAATATCATAATTGCAATATAATGTCAACAATAAACCCGAGTCATTAAGAATGAAATCTTATAAATTGTCCTTCTGGGTGTGGAAACTGGGTGTTATTAAATGTCATTTGAGACATAAAGCTTGTTTTATTACTCTGACCTAAGACCACACCTTCTGATCAATGCACGTTTTGAAGTGGTTCCTGATCTACTGCAGTTCAAAAGCTGTGGAGAATTCGTAACTGTTTGTATGTAGTTCTCCAGAGAGCCACATTAGTCATGCTTTGAGTGACCTGTCTGTGTGTGTGTGTGTGTGTTTTTGTGGGGATGTCACAGCTGAAAGGTGTGGAGGCGGAGCTCGATGTTTAACCACTTGGTTTGTTTGAATTTCCTTAGCAACAATTATTGACACTTCAAAGCATGAGGGCCACTGTTCTATCCAAGACCATGAGATAAATGTTACAGCTGGAAAACCGCAGCACATTTATCAACATACCCATTGAAAACCATCCGTTTAATCAAGATCTCTACCTGCCAAGACAAGCAGCACTTTTATTCCTCAAACACTACTATTCAAATGCTTTGGGTCAGCAAGATTTTTTTTTATAGAAATGTATATTTATTCAGCAAGGACACATTAATGTGACAGGAAACCTTTATATTTATATATTCAAAAATTATGTTCGGTCAACTTTCTATTTATCAAAGGATCCTAAAAAATTATTAGAGTTTATTAGAATTATTAGTATATTAAAATGATTTACAAAGGATCATGTGACACTGCAACGCTACGTTATATCTCCAGTGTGTAATTAACAAAGTAATATACTGTATACTCTTAAAAATAAAGGTGCTTCATGATGCCATAGAAGAACCTTTTTGTCTAAAGTGTTCCATAAAGAACCTTTAACATCTGAAGAGCCTTTCTGTTTCACAAAAGTTTTTTTGTGGTGAAAGAAGGTTCTTCAGATTAGGTAAGAGAGAGATGGTTCTTTAAATAACCTTTGATTGAATGTTTCTTTGTGGAACCAAAAATGTTTCTTCTATGGCACTGCTGTGAAAACACCCTTTTGGAGCCTTTATTTTTAAGAGTGCAGCTGTAAGTATTTTTTGGGAGTATCTGCACTTTACTTGAGTTTTTATATTTCTGCCAACTTTTACTTTTACTCCACTACATTTCCTAATTAAAATGTATACTTTTACTCCGATACATTTCCCCGAAGCATATTCGTTACTTACTACAAAATAGTCAGAAGTCAGAAGAACACGGACTGCAGGAAATCAGGTTTGACAAATCAGTGGTCTGGTTAGATTACTAAAAACACCTTTGCTCATGTGCAAACAAGTGCGCCCACAACCGCGGATGATTCCATTTTCCCGCAAGTCGCTTAAGTCGAGTCTGGGGCGTGCGATACAGCATCATCTGCGATAATATGTTAAGTGTTGTTGTAATGATGTGCGATCTGATATTATCAAGTAGGCTATATCACCAAATCACACACGTGCTTTGATTTATTAGTCTATTAAAACTCAAAATTCCAGGCATTCTAAATTGTAGATGGTAAAAATGCTTCTGTATGCTTTTTATATTTAATATAGTTAACTTAATCTATATCACACAAAGAGTACCGTTTTTCTGCAGATATCAGCATGAACACATTTAATAATAAGTTTATATAAGTTTTTATAAGTGACTTACATTTTAGACATAATATTGCTTGTTTTTGCTCAATTTTGCCAACGAAAATAGTTCCAAAGATCACAGCACTGTTTTGCGTCTCTGAGCAATGGACGGTGTTTACTTATTGAATGAATCAACTTTTTGAACGAATCGGTTGAGTAAATGACTCAGTGATTCACTCATTAACACAGTCGAATGATTTGTTTCTAAAAGAATCAGTCGTTTGAATGAATCAGTTGAATCTCAATGACTCACTCATTAACAGTCACTTGCTGTCACCTACTGGCGGTTTTAATTTCACATTGACTATTTTTTTCATGTTTTTAATCATTTCAAATATCAGTATTCACCGTTTTATGTTAAAAACAAAACATTATTTATGCATCTGTAACTGCAGTTTAAATGCATCCATGTCCCCTCTGAGATACATAAACTGTGTAAATACATCTAAATGCTATTTCAGATGCAGATTCCAGAAATGTTTTCTTATGTTGGAATGAATGACACTAAGTACCGGATGAAGTGCTTCTTATTCTAACCCAAAAAATGCAAAAATGGAAGAAAGAGTTCAAACTAAACACAGTCTTGCTACTCAAGCTGTGTATGAATTTTTATATATATATTACTATATTATATATATAATAATATATAATATATAATTTATTTTTTATTTTATTTATTTGCTTCTTTCCATTTTGCATTTACTTGTATTTTACTTTCAATACTTAAGTACGTTTAAGTACTTTTCGTACTTAAGTACAATAAATATCACATACTTTAAGACTTTTACTCAAGTAATATTCTAAACAGTGACTTAACTTCTATCAAAGTAATTTTCTGGTAAGATATCTACTTTTACTTGAGTATGTTTCAGGTACTTTATACACCACTGAGTATCTCACAACCAATCCGTACATATTTTACGAAGTGGCTGATTCATATGAATTTCGTATGACCGCACTCGTACGATTTCATACGATTTGTCTAGACCCCAGTGAAGGGTAGGTTTAGGGGCGCGGTTAGGTGTAGGTCAATCGTACAAGTTCATACGAATTGTGCAAATCGTAATATACCTACAATTTAGCAAAAATTGTATGAAGTCAGGTTGTACAAATTAGCCACTTTGTAAAATATGTACGAAATGCAAAAAATCGGTTTGCACACTTAAGATGTGAGTAAACGATGCTGCACATTTCAGCCTTTGCGTCACAGGAATAAATTACATTTTAAAATATATTCATATAGAAAACAGCTATTTTAAATTATAATAATATCTATCTGTTTTTTCTGTATTTTGATTAAATAAATGCAGCCTTCAACTTTAAAAATAAAGGTTCCAAAAGGGAGTTTTTGCAGAGATGCCATAAAAAAAACAATGTATAAACTTTGTCAGACAAAGTTTGATTAGATGATTAGATGATAAAAGTACAAATTCATTATTCAGCACATGATTCGAGTCAGAAACAATGCTATTAGCCAGCCTTATAAGAAAGCTCGTATACCTTTAAGAGGCTGCCCTCAATCTTTGAGCAAATTTTTATTTGTTTTTAACCTAACAGACAAACTCATGATCACAGACACGAAGAACAGTATTTTCAGCACCCAAAAGAACCTTTCAGCAAACAGTTCCTAAAAGAACAATGTTAAATAACATTTTAATAATCTAAATACCCCTTTTCCACTATAAAGAACCCTTTGTGCAAAGGAAAGTTTCCACAAATATATTAAAGATTATTCAC
Organism: Sinocyclocheilus anophthalmus; assembly: GCA_018155175.1. NCBI lineage: Eukaryota > Metazoa > Chordata > Actinopteri > Cypriniformes > Cyprinidae > Sinocyclocheilus > Sinocyclocheilus anophthalmus. Next base: position 149,784 of record JADLZN010005373.1, read on the forward strand.
GGAACCATAGCAGCCAATAAAGATACTTTTATTTTTAATAATCTCTTTCAAAAACATTGAAAAATCTTACCGACCCCAAACATTTGAACGGTAATGTATAATGCACCAGTTCCAGCTTGAGGTTCACTCAGGCTCCCTCCTGTAGGTACAGCTTTACACTGCATGTGGCATATGACTGTATGACGTAACTTTAAACTCGAAACACATTTAAACTACTGAAAGGCACCTTTAAAAGAAATTCTAAATTCACTGTCTGCTGCCAATCAAACTGCTAAATTTGCTCTTTAATTGGCTCAGAACTCACGCCACAGGTTTTTAATACATACATTTCATTTGCATTTCTCCTCACATTTGAACAAACTCCTCGGATGACATCTTACCTCAGATCTTGAGAACTCCAAGCTGAGTCCAGCAGAGCTCAAAGATCCATTACTTCAGCAGATTACGTGAATCAAACGAACCAAAAAGCACACCTGAATCTTCATGCATCTCCAGTGCATGGCAGGTTAGGTCACAGCGCTGATTACTGTGAGCTAAATGCGGCTTTGTGTTTGGCAGCAGATAAGAGCCGTGTGATGTCATGGGTGGGGGAGGACGAGGAGGCCGTGGCTCAGGTGTCTGTTTCCAAGAGCACTTGAGTAACAGAGGCCACTGCTGCTCGCTGTGCCGCCTGATGCCTGTCTGGTTAATGTTCTCCTACCTGACGCTCTCAAAACCTGCTGTTAGGTCCTGCTGTTTTACTCCCTCAGGGAACGGTAACCCTATTTATGGGTCAACATTTACCTGTATTGCCTTACTGACATCACATTTTAATAACTGAAGGAGGAAACCCTGGCAAGAAACACTAAAAACAACAAACATAATTAATCAATAATAAAAATCGATTGGCCAGTCCACCAGAGATTGAGAAACTTCAAGGAAAAGTTTTTGCACTAGTGGTTTGACGTTCAATTAAAGCAATTAATTTTCTCATGAGCCAATTAATTAAATAACTAAATAAACTTCCATCTAGAGGTAAGCCTAAGTTTCAGATATAGCTGGGTTAAACCGCATTATTTTTCAGATAAAAGATGAAAAGGATGAAACACAAAAAGAAAAACCCGATTAAACTTAAATTATGCATACAGTGGCTATAGCCATTTAATAAATAAACTAAATAGCTTGACATTTACAGCTTCGATATTACTGTGCTTTTAAACAGCATTAAACACTTTGTGTGTGATAACTTTAGGCTTTTATTGTGGATTTAAAAATCTCACAATTGTAGGTCCTAAAGACAGAAGTAAGAATAAAACGCAAAGAAAAAAAAGCATTTAAAAATCTGCAATTTTCTGAATATATATTTTTTTTGTATGAAAACTCGCTGTGATTAAATACTAGGCTTTGTGCACCTGCTGACTTGACTTGAGTCAAATTTAATTTCCTTATTAAAAACTGATAAGCCAGTAGCCTACACATGTGAAAATATAAAACACGTTTTGTTGTTTGCCCTGTTAAAAGCACGTCCATAATAATACATGTAGGGTGAATCCAGAAAGTTCAACTTTAACAAAAGCTGTCAAGCATCCACACGACTTTATATTTCTCCAAGTATGCATGAAATAAACCCCTTACCTCTTAACTAAACACGTCTACCGCCGTATTTTGCCTTTAGGACGCATCAGGATGCTAATAAACTGGAAACAGGTCAGATGAAATCCACGTTTCATGATACTCTCTGAGGAAACATTAAACCGTGATCTTTAACCAGTGGGAGGCAAACGCTGATCACCAAATACACTGTCCTATCAGTTTGTTTGCTTCTTCCAAGCGGACATCGAGACGCACTGAAAAGCATAATCATTTATATGTATTACTTATAAGGAATAGCACCTGACCGTCAAATAGAAATCCGCTCCAGTAATCTCTATAAAATGATAACACAAAACACTTTATTCTGTAATCGCAATCGACTGTGATTGGTCCATCTCGATCAGCGATGAGAAAATTATCAGGAGACATCGGTGCGATGATAATAATTTACACCTGAGTTATGAGACTGAGAAACGCTGCTATGCAGTGAAACTGAAAATACCCAGTAAATAAATCAAAGGTAAAAAAAAAAAAAATTATTTATACCAAACGTACCTTGCCTAATCGCAGACAAGCTCCTTGCCGTCTAAGCCACGCCCACCTGAATTCGTTCGTGAATAAAAGGAAACATCAGTTTGATGTGCGTCTCTACTATAAAGACGTTTCAGGAGTTTGGTGTCTAAATTAGGATCATATTATTGATTACTTTGCCTTATGCACTCACAATATACTTTTTTGTTTGAGGATGTTAACAGCTGAATGTTTTCAATAGGATTTGTCATCAGCAGGTGTTTTATAGTTTGTTGTGCTGCCCCCTAGCGATAAATAAATAGACTGCATATCAAAAACTCATCAAGTCAAGTCAAGTCTGCTTTATTGTCAATTCTTCCACATGTACAGCACATACACACAGAGAATTGAAATTGCGTTACTTTCAGACCCTTGGTGCATACAGATAACACTAGCAGTAGAAAATTATGATATATCTAGACGTAAGAGCAGTTCTCTTGCCAAGTTGAGGACAATTTAAGCCATGAGTGGGAAACAGATGATCATTTTGACAAAACAAATCATGTTAGAAAGAATATGCTTCTAAATAGCCTATATATTCATTCTGATAATGTGAATAAAGTGGCCCAGCGTAGTGGTGTTCAAACTTGGGACCCCATAAGGGGCTTGTAGGGAGTCCGTGAAAAATATTAATTCATTCATTCATTTTAAGGCTGCCAAAGTTAAAGTGTGCCCTTAAGATATTATTAAAATACATTTATCGTAATTATTTTTTGTTTCCATTCACTAAATGTAATTATTTCATTCTCCTTTCTGCTCAGAAATCGATACATTCATTAATTTTCTTATTATTTGTTCTTTTAAAAATATTCTTCTATGTTTTTCTACTTTTCTTATAAAAAAAAAATCCTGACGCTTTTTTTTTTCTGTGAAAAATATGAATCAATCCCATGTACTTTTTGAACTTTTTTTTTTCTTTAAATGTAACTTTTAATTAAAAACAAATCTTTTCCAAATAATATTTGAACAAGTTTAGTAAAATGACAATGTAAAAGCTAAATACTGTATGTTATGTTTATTTTTGAAAACATTTTTTTACTTAGTTAATAATATTACATTTAAAAAAAAATTGTTACACAGTATAAATTAATTTTCACAAATTCAAATATACAGCTATCAACAGTGTCCCCAAAAGGGGATCATTATATCCAGGATCCTTAAAAGGTTTATCAAAACATATCCAAGATATCTTGCACTAAAACAATGAGAGTCTAGATGAAAAGTTAAGTGTGAAATGGTCTAAAAGTGCTTCCGTCTGACACTATTAACCCTTTAAAAACAAATAACATTTCCAAAACATACTATTATTCAATTTCTATAGTGAGGCATTGCTTGTGTGCATTGTGAATGGAAGTTCAGGGGTCTCTGAATAATGAGCTCCATGATCCTCAATGAACTGTCTCCAGTGTGTTCAGAAAGCCCCGGCGACCCTTCTCTCCCCCCAGCAGAGTTCTGGTGTTAGATCAATAAGGAAACTCTTCTCTCTGTGTCACACTGAACTACCCTTCAGCGCATTTGCAATAGCCAGAGTAGAGGGAAACGTGAAGTGAATTTCAATATCCCGTCTGCAGTCCGTCGCTCCCAGTCTGCCACCAATCAAGAGAGATGGGAAGCAAGCTTGACACAATGAAGTACATTGCCGGCTTTGTCCCGTCACAAAAGCTGTTTTGTCCATTGAAGGACTTGCTGGAGGAGGAAAGTAGCGGTGGCAGGGTGGGCTGTCAGACTCGGCCAGCTTTGTCAAAGTTGATTCGTGCAGAGTTGGGAAGTTTTATGGTTGTTAGTGATGCTGTTGTTGTGTTTTCCATTTTATTATGCATTTAAGTATTGCTACTGTTGAAGATTTTAAAAGACCTTTATGGTAATAAATGATTCAAAGGTTTCAGCTAAACAAATTGAATGTAAGCTGTAGAATATCATTTTTAGGAAAAAGTGCCATTTTTTTCCACATTCACTCACTAGTACTGATATAATTAACGATAGTGTAAGGAGGATATTGAACTTATTTTAATATGACTTATTTTTGAGTCTGTTTTGTGTGTAATGCAAAAAGAAATGTTAAAGTAAAACATGTCTTATTGGAATTTGTTGTTGTTGTTGTCATTTATTTCTGCTCAATATCAATATTTTGTGATTTTCCTCTCTTTTGAAAATAATGCTTTGATGTTTCTGACATCATGTTTAAAGGTGTGTACATTATTTTTATTAATGAATTTATTCCAAATACACTACCGTTCAAACGTTTGGGGTTGGTCAAATTGAAGGACGTCTCTTATGCTAACCAAGGCATCTTTGCTCAAAAACATAAAAATAGTAATATTGTGAAATATTATTACGGTTTAAAATAACTCTTTTTTTTTTTTTGAATATATTTTGAAAATGTCAGAGTTAAGAAGGCTGAATGAATTTTCAGCATCATTACTCCAGGCTTCAGAAATCCTTCAGAAATCATCCTAATATGCTGATTTGTTGCTGTTGAAAACTGTCGGGCTGTTTAATATTTAAAAAATTTTATTATATTTAATATATTTTCATTGTAATATAAGTATTAAAAACAGATAGTTGTTAAAATCCAAATATTAATAAAAAATAAGCTAAGTTCCATTCCTTTAGTTGCTACTGTCTTTCCACGAAAAGAACACAGATGGGGAATTCTCTTTCACTGTGGAGCAGATTGAGGATGAAGTCAATTTTAAAAAGCTTAATTTCTCTGAAGAACAGATAGGCCTACAAAATAAAAATGTCAGTCAGTGTATTCTCAATGTAAGGTTTTAAAACCTTTACATAACTGCAATTATTTATCATTAAGCAAGCATTATCTAGAGCAGGGGTGCCCAAACTCGGTCCTGGAGGGCCGGGGTCCTGCAGAGTTTAGCTCCACCCCCCCCCCCCCCCCCCACCCCCCCCCCCCCCCCCCCCCCCCCCCCCCCCCCCCCCCACTTGCCTAAAAACACCTGCCGGGAAGTTCTAGCATGCCTAGTAAGAGTTGATTAGCTGGTTCAGGCGTGTTTGATTAGGGTTTGAGCTAAACTTTGCAGGACAGTGGCCCTCCAGGACCGAGTTTGGACACCTCTGATCTAAAGAAATCAAGTAGCCTTGGGTTCATCACTTGAGGCTCGCATGTCTGTCAGTCAGGTGACTGGAACTGCGGTCACGCTCCAATCAGCTTCGACGGTTTTGATTGGGCCCGTTTGGTTGTGACGTTTTACAGTCTTTCCTTCAGGCCTCCGTTCCCGTAATACAGTGGGATTACACTCGCAGACCTGGAAAACAAGCTCGACAGAGGAAGACTGACCGAGTATGACACCAACACAAACAATCCTTCAATAGAAGATACTTTCCCTTACTTACATATTGTCATTTACAGGCAGCTGATCCCAGTTAATTATTCAGAATCAGAAGAGCTTTATTACCAAGTATGTATACACACAAAAGTAATTTGACTTTACGACAGGAGCTTCCAGTGCAGAACAAAGTACATTCATAGTGCACACATACAGTACATAGGAATAACACAGTAGGGATAGAATATAACAGTAATATAATAAAGGAAATTATTTTTTAAAATAATGTACTATATACAGAAATAGAAGTATAGGGAAAAAATGTAATTGTTTAGATAAATGTACACTGCAAAAAATATGTGTAATTTTAACTGTAAAATGATGTAAAAACGCTACGGGAAAAAAACTGTTAATAGGTTAACAGTAAGTTCCCGTACTATATACACAGGGAAAAACTGTAAAATATCTAACCAGACATTTCATGTCATTTTACAGTAAAATGCTGTTAATTTTACAGTTTTTAGAAGTAAAAATAACAGATCAATGTATAATTTACAGTCAAAAACTGTAAACTGATATTCCCAGAATTCCCTGCATGACACTCAACATTTGAAAGTATTTTGTTTAAATAATCATGTTTTTTTAATAGTTTTTGTTATTAGTTATGTATATTTGGGCTTTATGTTACATCTTCTGTTGTTTAATGAAAGTGTAATGCATTATTTAAGTATCATGTGTGTTACCATGATGGTGTTTAGTGTTTGCGTGAATGACTCTGTGCACCTTCTATATATTAGTATATATTTCTGCTTGTGGCGAAGCTACTTGTGATGATCTTTGATTCTTCATGTGGCTTTCTCTGTTACCACCTGCATTATTATGGTGGTTGCCAGCATGTTAAAGGTACAAATACAGATTTTAATAGCAGTGTGCATTGTTGAATTTTACTGGTTTACATTAAAATGTTCTTGTTTGTAAATTACAGTTTTATACTGTAAAATTTACAGTTTTTGGCCGTAAATGTGTTTACAGTTTTTCTGTATTTTTTACAAAATTATTCTGGCAACCACAGCTGCCAAAATTATTTTGTAAAAACTACAGAATTTTTTACAGTGTACAGATATGTTATAAGTGTGCAGATATGTTATTTACAAAGTGTGCTGTTTACAAGTGTACAAATTTGGATTCTGTGTATAAATAGTGCATCCAGTTGTGATGGACGATGTATACTTATGAAAGTTTAATTGTTCAGGCTGAATATAGACTGTGGGAAAAAACTGTTCTTGTGCCTGGCTGTTCTGGTGGTCAGTGCTCTGTAGCGCCGGCCAGAAGGCAACAGTTCGAAGAGAGAGTGGGGTCCAAGGTGATTTTCTTAGCCCTTTTCCTCACTCTGGAGATGTAAAGATCTTGGAGGCTGGGCAGAGGGGCACCAATAATCCTCTCAGCAGTCCTGACTGTCAGTTGTAGTCTCTTGATGTCTGATTTGCTAGCTGAACCAAACCAGACAGTTATTAAAGTGCACAGGACAGACTCAATGATAGCAGAGTAGACCTGTTTCAGCGGCTCCTGTGGCAGGTTGAACTTTCTCATCTGGCGAAGGAAGTACAACCTCTGCTGGGTCATTTTTACAATGGAGTCTATGTGAGTGTCCCACTTCAGGTCCTGAGAGATGGTGGTTCCCAGGAATCTGAATGACACATTGCTGTTCATGATGGTGAGTGGGGGGGAGTGCAGGGGGTTTCCTCCTAAAGTCCACGATCATCTCCACAGTTTTGAGTGTGTTGAGCTCCAGGTTGTTGTGACTGCACCAGACAGCCAGCTCTTTAACCTCCTGTCTGTAAGCAGACTCATCTCCGTCCTTGATAAGGCCAATGACTGTGATTCAAAAATTCAATTAAATTAATAGGGAAAATTACAATAAATTAAATTAATTTAAATTAAATTATAATATGGATTAATAATGGAACTTTTAATACCTGTGAGTCAAAAAATTTAAGAAATTTAAATTAATTTCAAATTAAAGTATAATAGGATTAATAATGCAACTTTTAATACATGTAATTCAAAAATTAAATGAAAAATAATTAAATTGAATTAAATTAAATTGGCTACTGCAGGTTCATACACTAAACATTTCAGTTTCATTATAGCCAATGACATAAAAACAAACAGCAGTTTTAGCAAAATTATGGATTAATTAGTCACGACAAGACATGTGGTGTATTATGTGGTCTGCCATTTGACAAGGTTTGAGAACAACTGTGTTAAACCATGGATTTGTGGAGGTGAAGCTGGTCTTACAGTAGATCAATTTAGGAAGTTTAGATTAATTTTTGGGAGGGAAAAGTAAAGAGGCGGAGCAAGCAGAGAAAACACAGGGAATATGTGATCTAAAAATAGCCAATGGTTCTGTTGGGGTGGAGCTAATCCTCTTTGCAGCAGAATTACTGACTGTGGGATTAGGCAGCTTTATCTACCCTCTATAATACTGTCCCGGAGCAGGCCGTAAAAAAACTAGCTCTGAGCATCACCGGAAATGGGCATTTTACTTCAGCCAGTTAAGCCTGTGTCGCTGATGTCAGCCTGAGAAGGAAGTGATGTCAGCATCCTTCTGCATGTTATGAAGGAACATTATATGTTAATTAAAAAGTTTTGAAAAATATTGCACTTTGGTGCAAGCAAAAGTATTCAAGCAAAAACATTTCAGGCTTTGAAAGCTAAAATGAATAAATGTGGCAATTTAAAGGCTACAATCTGCTTTTTATCTAGTTAAATGTGTTTAAAGGGTCCATTTCTCACTTCATAACTTCTCAGTGATTATTTAGCATTAATGGCATCATAAGCATGTGAGGTAAAATCATTACCGTACATGATTGTAACAGTATTCCGCTCCCCCAAAACACGCAATAGCATCCGCTTTGGTCTATTGTGGTTTCATGTGTTCTTTACACAGGACTCTACCATTTGGTCAGGCAGCATCAAGTGTAGGGAGAGTCCATCTGGATGAGCCGGTCGACCCATAATCCTCTGGTCTGCCCAACAGCCTCCAGTTAAGGTGACATGTAGGGCTTGCCTTCTGAAATCCTGCCAGGATTTTCCTTTGGATTTTTAAAATTCATATCAAACACCATAACACTTAAAGGAATAATAATTCTGGTAAGTTCATTTAATTTCATTTTAATTTTATATATATAATTGCTTTTAGAACCAATTTGTTTAAATCATGCCTGTATTTGGTGATGTGAATGCTTCACATTCAACTTTAAATGTTTGAAGTCGTACGAATGACAGATCACAGTATTTGACTACATCCGTGTGGATCACAGCAATAAAATGGAAACCATAAGCAGAGATTAGAATCATACTTTGAAAGTGTTGCATGCTTGTATTTTGCAGATCTATAAAGCTGATGGAAAAGCCTCATGACATGTTGCCTTTCATTGTCTACAACAGATTATTTTATGAATTTTCGCCATGAATTTTGTTTCCCGTCTGTCCTCCAATGAGATTACAATTATAAAATGACAGCTCTAAAACGAAAATAGCTGTTGAAAGATGTTAAGTATGTTATTTTTTTTACATTCAGCTTTAAAGCAAATTGCACACTGATATATGATTATATAATTATTTTCTTTTTTCTAAAAAAATCTAAGCACTTGTAAAATCAAAAAATACGCTTTTATCCAAAGAGACTTACAAATGAGGGCAATGGAAGCAATCAAAACTAACAAAAGAGCAACAATATATAAGTGCAAATAACAAGTCTCGGTTAGCCTAACGCAGTACACGTAGCCAGGTTTTTTTAATTATATATATATTAATAATATATATAAGATATATATTCTATATATACTATATTATATATATATAATTTTAAAATATATATATCTTGTGTATGCTACTATGCCTGAGGACAGGTTGCTGATTGAAATGTTGCATATAAAATGATGAATTAAGTTGCGAGGTAGGCAGGATAATATATAATATATATAATAAATATATATATAATATATATCTATATATATATACATGTAGGCAGAATGTAAGAAAATATAATGTAAACTAATTTATAATATAAAAGTTTTCCAGTTCATCAATTATTTAAAAAAACATTCTTATTTTATTTTTAAGATTTTAATAAACAGCAATGTCAGATAATGACAACAAACATTTAAAATGCCCAAATATATCTGAATGAAGTATGTTGACTTTAAGGACAGGTGACATGCTTAAGCAAACGTGCCCTTCAGACTTGCCCTCTGTTAGGTACCGTCTCCTCCCTGTGACATCACTAAAGACCAAGTGGTAACCTCCCGCTCTCTCTCGTGAAGCCAAAAAGGAAGTGACTTAAACTGTAATTCACCAACTGGCCACTAGAGGCTGGCTGCAAAAAGGAGTCAATCCCATAGACTCCCCATGTTAAAATGCCCAAATTTACAGCAGAAACAAACATGTTTACAGCCTGGTTCAAAAAAATTATTTTGGTCTATATAGCTAATTTTGCCCTTCATGACAACTGTGAGGGGGGGTGAATTTTTTTATAACTCATTCGTTTAAATTATATTAAGCCTTAAAGGGGTCATATGATGTTGCTAAAAAGAACATTATTTTGTGTATTTGGTGTAATGAAATGTGTTTATGCGGTTTAAGGTAAAAAAAAACACATTATTTTCCACATACTGTACATTATAGTTTCTCCTCTATGCCCCGCCTTTCTGAAACGCTTCACGGGGCTCGGAAAAGCGAGGTGTGCTGTGATTGGCCAGCTATCCAGTGCATTGTGATTGGCCAAATACCTCAAGCGTGTGACGGAAATGTTATGCCCCTCACCATACTGTGATGCCCTGTCCGGCCGGAGCGACAGGACAAAAACATTAAAAAACCCATTATAAACGAGGCATTTGTTGCATCCAGTGGGGACATAATTACGGATTATAATGACTTATACTGTCTTTTTACGCGTTGCATTGCATCGCGCCGCGTAAACATAAAACCATGTCTGCATTTGTGATCTGAGAAATTACAAACTACAAACGCTACTCTACACTGCCCAAAACTCGTGTTTGAATCGTCAGTGTCAAATTCTTTAATATAAAAAACGTACTTGCAGTCTGAGTCAGAACAGCCGGCATTGTAGTCTACTCTTCCAGGATCAGGAACCAGTCCTCCATAAAATGCGCTGCACAAAAATGGATATTTGGGTTGAACTGTTTTGGAACAGTGTTGTAAATACAACTTAACCACTGATTTCTAGTCGTGTCCTCTTTTGGAAGGCCAAACAAAGTAGTTCGCTGATGAACTACAGCGTTCACACACGGCAGGCTAGAGAGAGAGGAGGGATTCGATGAAGGAGCGGCCGGCGGTCTTGCACAACCACATGTGACGGCCCCGGGCTGGACTCCGCTTCGTCCACAGGTGAAAGCCGATCCGGTGATCCACAGCGCAAAGTTGATGTATTTCCTCAGCGACCAGCACGGATCAGCTCCAGGCATGACGAAGCAGATATCGTCCTCTTTTGGAAGGCCAAAAAAAGTAGTTTCGCTTTCACAATGAAACAGCGCCTTCACGACATGGCGGCAAACAACAATACTACAGCGAGAATAAAAGTTACGCCTTCTTTCTTTGCGTGAACATTTGGGCGGTGTTATGCAAATCTTCCCACATCGTGACGTAGGGGGCGTGTTAGAACGAGCCGTTTTAGGTAGGCGTGGTTGACTCTTAACCTTTATAAAGAATATCTCTTCGGATTTGAGACTTCAGTCTTTGCAACAGATCTTCTTTATGCACCAAGAGCTTGTAACACTCCAAAGAGAAAGGAAAAAATTGAAATAGCATCATATGACCCCTTAAAAGTTCTGCATAATTAAGGGCGTGGCCACTTGAGTGGCATGTGGATTGCCACTGCTGTCACCACCGTCGAGCTAGGTGGGCGTGGTTTCGGCAACCAGCTCCCGCCTCTTTGCCCAATTATCCGGGAGTGACGCGCTGCCAAGATGGCAATGGCCGGCTCCTCCTACTTTAGGCTTAAAAAACACTCTTCGGAAAACTACGGGTGACGTCATGGACACTACGTCCATGTTTTTATACAGTCTATGCTAAAGACCCGCCCACACCATGTGCACTTTCAGCCATATAAGGATATATCACCTGACAGAGAGGATGACACAAAAGAATTTAGTGGGATTGTATAAAGACTTAATTATTGATTTCAGTTTAGCTTTCAGATGTTAGAGCACATGCATTATGTATATATTAGAACATATACATACACACATCATATATTATTATTATTTATTAGTTTTCAATGAAAACATTTTTATTTGCTTAAATTCAAGTCATCTACTCACAGTCATTATAATAATGTGCCAGGACATGTATGTGCATTTTATATGCCCTTTGCATGGTATTCAGAACATTGTAAATGGATAAATATCATGATCTAATTCCATAACAGACATAACCACATGCATTTGCTAGGTTTGTTGTAGCTTATTTTGTCTTAGTACATGTCTAAAGTTATGTAATGCCCATCTGGGGCTGCCAGATCATGATGACCAGGTCGAGACGGGATACTCAGTGAATGTAGATGTGTTCTCTCTGTAATCTCTTTTCTACTGTTTTTAATATTTGGGCAAGGGACAGTTGTCAGTGCTCAGGGATGAATGACTTGATTTTTGCTCAATATATGTACCAGTTCAATCTGTTTTGCTCTTATACTCCAAGTTGTACACTATTATGCTCCAAACATTTGATTATTTCATCAAGAGACATGTTCATCACCCTCCAAATTTAATCTGGCCTTCTGGGAATAAATAAAATTAATCTGTTTTTAAAATGGATTAAATCATAGCTCTCACTTGGAAAGCGGTAGAAAATATGGCACATGTCGGGGCACAAGAAAAGCAGTCTCCCTTTATAGTACTTAGACATTTTGATATTGTCAGCATCTTGATCCATTGCTAAACAGACACACATGTATATGTGTGTTGCCATAAAAGCTGCCACATTTTGTTGCCATGCATGACATTCATTTATCAGTATATTACAAATGCACAAATACTTAAGTGTTCAATATGAAATACTTTGATTTCAGGCATGTAGTGAGCAGGATGTCTCGTCTCTGGTGTGTTCAGATCAAATGTCTTTTTGATCAAATGGCTTTTGTTATGACGAGATCACGAGAAAACAACTCGTTATGTCGAGATCACGAGAAAATTAAGTCGTGATCATGAGAAAATAAGAAAGAAAGAAAAATTATAATAATGCATGGCCGCTTAGAACTTCCGTAGGCTTACTATTACAGATTGAAGAAAGGAATAAAATGTACTGTAATAAGTGTAGAATTGCACTGTCTGTTTACTCACGTGCATCAATCGGAGTGAGAGAAACAGTGAGAGATGTTGAGACAGGTGAAAAGCATTTGGGTAATAGTTAATATTATCCGCTGTTAGCAGGGGATAATCATTGCATTTTTATGGGATCATTTTCCCGCCAAATGTATTGCAGTCAGGGATAAAAAAAAAATAACAAGCGTGAAACCAAAATTTAAAAACGCAAGTAAAATTATATTGCACAAAATTAAAAAATGAAAGCAAAGTTTTCAGAATAGCAAACAATGGTCACGGATCAAAAAATAATACGTGTAAATCAGAATTTAATAACGCATAAAAATAATATAAGCAACGACTCAAAACTTTAAACACATTTAAAATCATATTGCACAAAACTGAAATATTAATGCAAAATTATCCAAATTGCACACCAAATCATGTTTTCCTTGGTTGCTAAAACAGCATCATTGGTCCACTAGTTCTAGATTGACAGCTCCTCCTCTAGCCAATCAGTCGAAGAGGGGCAGTGACGTCACTCCAATGTGCCTCATTAACTGCTGATGCTCAGTGTTGTTCACTTGCACAGGTGAAAATGGACAACTGTCAGCTGGGAAACATCTTTCCATACAGGACCCCGTTATATGTGTCTGTCTGTCACTGCTGTACGCCTACCTGGCAATCCGTTAACGTTAAATGAGTGAATCTGTAAATTAATTTTGAATTAATGTAATGTTTTTGCATTGAAAACGATAGTGCTACAGAGTAGACAGTCACAGAGGCCAGGTGTATTTGATATACACAACAAGTTACTTCCCGGGTTCGTGACATCACAAACCCAGATAAACCCCGCCCCCGGGAAAAGGCAGCAAAGGGGGCGAGGCCAAGCTGCGCTGCTTTAGAGAAGAGGAAGAGAAAAATACAGGTGCACGTAAAAATCTATTCATACATGAATCGCGATTCTGTCTTCTAACGATTATAATGGATTCACAAGTTTCAAAATCAATGTTCTAACGCAGCGGTTCTTAATACTGTTCCTCACATCCCCCTGCTCTGCATCTCTCTCTCTCATTCAGATCATCAGCTCAGTTCTGTTCCATTTATTTACATTTACATTTACATTTAGTCATTTAGCAGACGCTTTTATCCAAAGCGACTTACAAATGAGGACAATAAAAGCAGTCAAAACCAACAAAATATAAGTGCAAATGACAAGTCTTGGTTAGCCTAACGCAGTACAGTAGCAAGGTGTATATACTGTATATATATATGTATATATATATATTATATATATATATACTATCACCCCCCCCCCCTACCCTATATATATATTTATATACCACCTACAATATATATCACACCACACACACACACCCACCAACACAATCATACACATACACAAAAAGGAAAACAAGTAGATAGAATAGAAAAAATAGAAACCTAGTGTTTGTTTTTTGTTGTTGTATTTTTTTTTAAATAAAGAACAAAAAAAAATGAAAAAGATAAATATAAATATAGATAAAGTAGAATTAAAATAGAATAGAAAGTGTTAGAGTTAGAGGGTCAAATAAAGGTGGAACAGATGTGTTTTTAGTCGTTTCATGAAGATGGCTAAGGACTCAGCTGCTCGGATTGATTTGGCAGGTCATTCAGCCAGGAGGGAACAGTTAATGAAAAAGACTGTGAAAGTGATTTTGAAATAATACGCCGTTCACTAGCAGAACGCAAGCTTCTAGAGGGCACATAAATCTGAAGTAATGAATTAAGGTAAAGGCAGAGCCAGTGGTGGTTTTGTAGGCAACATTAAGGCTTGAATTTAATGCGAGCAGCTACTGGTAGCCAGTGCAAATTGATGAACAGAGGTGTGACATGCGTTCTTTTCGGCTCATTAAAGATTAATCTTGAATTAATTGTAGAGGTTTGATAGAAATGGCTGGAAGACCTGCCAAGAGAGCATTGCAATAGTTTAGCCTGGATAGAACAAGAGCTTGAACAAGCAGTTGTTTTGTATGTTCTGAAAGAAAGGGCCTGGTCTTCCTAATGTTGTATAAAGCAAATCGGCAGGACTGGGCAGTTTTAGCAATGTGATCTGAGAAATTAAGCTGATCATCAATCACAACTCCAAGGTTTCTAGCTGTTTTGAAGGAGTTATGGTTGATAACTGACTGACTAGATGGTGAAATTTTGATAAAGTGATGAATTTGTTGAAACCACAAGCAGTTCTGTCTTAGCCAGGTTGAGTTGAAGGTGATGGTCCGTCATCCAACAAGAAATGTCTGTTAGACATGCTGAGATGCGAGCAGCTATCATCAGATCATCAGGATGGAATGAGAGGTAGAGTTGATGTCATCAGCATAGCAGTGATATGAAAAGCCATGTTTCTGAATGACAGAACCTAGTGATGCCATGTAGACAGAGAAGAGAAGTGGTCCAAGAACTGAGCCCTGAGGCACCCCAGTAGCTAGATGTTGCCGGGGGGGGGGACTTGGACACCTCAACTCTCCAAGATACCTTGAAGGACCTATCTGAGAGGTAAGACTCAAACCACTGGAGTGTTGTTCCTGAGATGCCATTTTCCAATAGGGTTGACAGGAGAATCTGGTGGTTCACCGTATCAAAAGAAGCAGACAGATCCAGCAAAATAAGTATAGAAGATTTGGAAGCTGCTCTTGCCAGTCTTAGGGCTTCAACAACTGAAAGCAAGGCAGTCTCGGTCGAATGTCCACTTCTGAAGCCAGATTGGTTGCTGTCCAGGAGGTTGTTCTGTGTGAGAAAGGCTGAGACTTGGTTGAACACAACTCGTTCAAGTGTTTTTGCAATGAAAGGTAGAAGGGAAACCGGTATGTAGTTCTCTAAAAGAGTTGGGTTAAGAGTGGGTTTCTTAAGAAGTGGGGTTATACGAGCCTGTTTAAATGCTGAGGGAAAAACACCAGTCTGAAGGGATGTGTTAACGATGTGAGTGAGTGCAGGTACAACGGCAGGAGAAATGACTTGAAGGAGATGAGATGGAATAGGATCAAGCGGAAAAGTAGTAGGATGATTGGAAAGGATGAGTTTAGAGAGTTCTGCCTCAGAGAGTGGAGAGAAGGATGAAAAAGAGTGTATGTTTGCTGGTAAGATGTGTTTGACAGTTTGTGGTGTGGCAAATTGTGCACTGAGGTTTGTAATTTTATTAATGAAGAATGTGGCAAAGTCGTCAGCTGTTAAGAGTTGATGAAGAAGGGGGAGGAGGAGAACAAAGGAGAGAGGAAAATGTTTTAAAGAGCATGCGAGAGTTAAGACGAATTGTTAATTTTGTTATGATAAAATGTCCTTTTAGCAGTGGAGGCTAAATTTACCACTATTTTCACATAGTATGATTGAAGGTGGTATACAGGGACGCTTGATGTCAGTTGCCGCCCTACAAGCCCTCCTCCCCCCACCTTACAAGCTTACTCGGACACCACAACGTCTATCGACACCACCAAGCCTAACATACCGCACAGTAGAATTTCAACAACACACACACAGCATATCTAAAGTATGAGACAACAACAAACAAAAAACCTAGGCCTACCATTAAAAGCAGTGCTTGATGAGGTGGCTGCACGATTCCTCTTAAATATATCCTCTGCTTCTCAATCGGCTAAAATGATAAGCGATATTAACGACGCCATTGTTTACAATACAACCGGAGCACATGTCGCTGAGGTGAGGGGCGGGACGCTAAGACGCGCACCTAGAGGCAGTTTAGCCAATCACAACACACCGTGCTAGCTAACCAATCAGAGTCCATTCGCTAATTCGAGGGCGAGCGGACTCATAAAAAACAGGAAAAGATCAGCGTTTCTCAGAGAAGGGAACAGAGGTAAAGGTAAATTATGTGAAAAATAATTCGTTTTTTAAAAAAAGAAGCATTAACACATGTTAGACTGCACTCTATAAACACAATCAAGCCTAGAAAAAAAACAGTGAACCACCCCTTTAAATCAATCATTCAAATGGCTGATTCATTCAGTGAGGAATAAAGCGAATCATTCAATACGAAAGGCTGCTGTGTTGCTTGTAGAGGACACTGTTCTGCTGTGGCTTTGTTTGGACTCTTTGTCGAAATAGAGCAAAATGAGAAAATAGTTACTATTAATAGTAAACTCACTCAAAATATACTTCTTGTTATATTGATTCAGTTCAATAAACAATATGGTCCTGATATTAGGAAAAACACTCTTCCTCGTGTTTTGCTTAACTGTATGTCATAAAATAAATTATAGTGCCATTCTTTACAAACAACATTTGTTTTAAATGCTAAGCCTATAACTCATTTAAAACGAAACTAAAACTGAACCTCCTGCTGGGTTCACATGCCTCTCATTTCCATGAAGTGAAGTTAGCCGCGGTTTTTTTGTTGTAACATTTGGTTGATAAACTATTAGCCTATTTATTTTGTAAAGAAGGCTTTGTACTTCTCTCGTGTCCGAATATCTACTAACAGTATCCTTCACATATGCAAAAAAAAAGTGTTTGGAAAAACACCACGGAATGTCGATGCTCATGCTGACCGGCAAAACCTACATATTGTACAAAAGACAAGCTACATTGAGTCACCAATACCTTTTGTATGTTTAGTTGTCTCATTTACTTTGATGATTAAGAGGCTGCGATGTAAAGTTTGCAATGCTAGAACTGATTATGTTGTGTGTGCGCGGGAGGTGCTGGCGCGAACACTTGGGTTACTCACATCAGTGGAAAGATGTGATAGATAAAGACATCATTCAAAACAATCATTTTTTTTTATTTGTGTACCTTCAAAATAATAGTGAAACGTTGTACTTTTGTAAAATGAAGAAAACATACAAAATGCACTTGCCGTCTCTTATACCTCTTCCTGAAATTAAGAAAAACTCAGCGATACTGTCTAACACTAGAATGAGAAATATATTTATAGAAACTTTGAAGTGCCCGCTTTTACCTGTTTACATTTTGCTTATTTGACAATAAATGCATTATATAAGTCACTTTGGAAGATAAATCATAGCACGTTCAGAAGATAAAAAATGCAACATGTAATTCGGAAAATACAGTATAGCAAATTATTTTGCGAGACCCCCTGGCTTTGGGTCACGACACGGACACCAGTTTGAAAACCCATGCTCTTACTCTCTTCTTATATAACTGTATAACCATAACCAGACTTATAATCTCAGGTAAAGGCGAGTCAGGACAACATCAGTGACTTAGTGAGGCCGGTGCATTTAGTGGCTGTGATCTTTCGCGATGTGACCAGAGGCTAATAAATACAGGTGAATATAACCGCGACAGTTTACTAGGACGGCTCATTTAACGTTAACGGATCGCCAGGTAGGCGTACAGCAGTGACAGACAGACACAACGGTGTGCTTGTATGGAAAGATGTTCCCCAGCCGACAGTTGTCAAGTTGTAACCTGTACAAGTGAACAGAATGTAAGTTATGACTATAACTATGGATATGTGAGAAGAAGGATGACCGTCACTAACGGTCAAATAGAATGTAACCTTCGTTCCGCTTCTCTCAAGACCTTAGTAAACCAAGTCATGCCCAATTGAACCGGAGGCGGAACTCACGCAAGTATAAAATAAAGGGGGTTGTACTTACGGATGTTCTCTTAACTTGCGCCCCAGAGTGCGAGCGACAACGGATTAGTGACGGTCATACTTCGGTCTCACAGATCCATAGTTATAGTCATAACTTACGATCCGTTTCGACCTCACTCTGACCGTCACTAACAGTCTAAATAGGATGACTCGTGTCAACAGGGTCGCGAGGAACTACAAAATCCACACCATTCGCTCCTCGCTGGGCAACAGACATTAAAACAGCAGTGCTTACTGGTGTTGCACTAGTCACATCAACTCTGTAAAATTTTGTGAACGTACATGGTGTAGATCATGATGCTGCAGCACAAATATCCTCTACTTGAACTCCCTTTAGTGCAGCTCATGAAGTAGCTACACCTCTGCTTGAGTGGGCCCGAACTCCTACAGGAACTGGCAACCCTCTCACTGTATAAGCATGGGAGATAACATCAACCAACCAGTGTGACAAACGTTTCTTCGAAAGTGGCAACCCTAGCCTGGTCTTTCCATGACAAACAAAAAGCTGAGAATGAGATTTTCTCAAAGGCTGAGTAACATTCAGAGGCAAGTCCCAACTTGGTGCCCGCAGAGTGCGATTTGGACAGAGACGACGAACCCCTTTCAGAAACTGGCATACCAAGGGATGTCGGCCTACTGGCTGGCCATCAACCCTTCCATGAAATGCAGAGATAGATGAGGCATAGACCTTGATCGTGCTAGCCGCTTTGCCTTGGTCTAGTTGAATTTGCAAAAAACGAAGAACAAGAGGCACGGAACAGGTTATTGGATCAACATTTGTGCCCAAACACCATTCTGAAAAGATTCTCCATTTAATGGCATAGTTAGCACGAGTAGATGGGGCTCTAGCATTGTTTAGAGTCTCCCGCACAGCATCATCTAGCTGCTGAGGGACGGGCTCTGCAGGGACCACACCCACAAGCGCAGAGCCATTGGGTTCTGATGCCAAATTTGGCCACCCACTTGTGACAGGAGATCCGCCCGTGATGGTAGCTGCCACGGTTTACCCTGAATCAGCTGAATCATCTCTGAAAACCATGGCCTTCCTGGTCAACGTGGAGCAACTAGCAAAATCATGTAGCAACGGTTGTGATCACTGATCTCCTGTGGGGAATATTGCCCAATGGGGCTCCCCTGCGAAGGAAACTCCTGTTCATCCAGGGAAGTAAGGCTCGCATGCAGGCCTGTGAAACACACAGCTTCTTCCTCCTGTCCTCTCTCGGATGAAGATGAAAAGAGTTGAACCACCGTTGTATAGGGCATGCCCTCAACAGACCTAAGGGAATTACTATCGATGCCGCTGCTATCATGCCTAATAGCTTCTGGACCCTGTGGGCTGTCACAATCTTCCCTGTCTGGAAGTGATTTATTGCTTTATCCAGGCTGTTTATTCTCTGAGGAGTAAGACATACCTCCATTGTCAAGGAATTTAATTATAGACCAAGGAAATCCACCTGCTGTTTGGGCTGGAGACTGCTCTTTTCTCAATTCACAGTGAACCCCAGGAACTAATTATGGGCTAGAACTTCTTCTGTGTTCCGAATCACCTGCTCTCGAGAAGGAGCACAAATTAGCCAATCGTCCAGATATGGCAGGATCTTGATCCCGCGTAACTGAAGGGGAGCTAGGGCGGCTGCAACCACCCAAGTGAAGATTCTTGGTGCTAATGACAGGTCGAATGGTAGAACCCTGAACTGAAAGGCTTGGCCTTGAAAAGCAAAGCGGAGGAAGGGCCTGTGCTCTAGGCAAATTGGAACATGAAAATAGGCATTTTTTAGATCCAGAGATGTGAACCATTCTCCTGCACTTATGGACTGCATTACAATCCTTGTATGGATCATTTTGAATGGAAGAACTTTTAAGTACTGGTTGAGTCCCCTGAGGTCTAGAACGGGACGATAACCGCCATCTTTTTTTGGCACTGTGAAATAAGTTGAATAAAATCCAGTCTGCTGTGCGTTGAAGGGCACCTTTGAAACGACTCCTTTTTGTAAGAGATTTTCCATCTCTTCTACCAGTATGGACTTCAGTAGTGGGTCCCTGACAACAGTCATTCGGACTTTTGAAAAGGGTGGAGGGCGCCGTCGAAATTGCTGTCTGTACCCGTGAGCTATGGTGGATAAAGCCCATGGGTCTGAAACTATTTTTTCCCAACTGGCCCGCAAAAGTTGGGAGGAACAGTCGACGGCTGGCCCCTGATCCCTATGCAGGTCAGTCTCTGCCTGCATACCTCCGTGAACTTCCCTGTTGTTTTCCCCCCCGGGGAATATGTGGCAGGACGAAAGCTCTGCCCTTGAACAACAGCTGGATTACTACCCTTGTGCCTAGACCAAGCAGGTTGTTGCATCCTCTGGGATTCTTTATACTTCTGCCTGGAGGCTGTGGGAGGTTTATGACAGGCTCACTGAACAGTTTCTCTCACTGTGATAGAGCGCTCTGCCCTATCCAGCACTTCTTGAGAGTCTGAATGAAAGACCTGACCAGGGATCACTGGCAAATTCATTAGCTCACCTCTTAAGGCGTCAGGCAAAGTGGTTTGTGCCAGCCATATTTGTCTACGACATAAAATAGCCGAAGACATTACCTCCCCCACATCACGTGTCAGTTGAGAGTGGGCGGCCAAAGCTGAATCAACAAGGTTTCTAGAATCTTGGTCATCCGTGCTTATTGTTTTTCGCAAAGCTGCTAGCAGGATAGCCAAAGCATTGCCTGTACGGGCTGCACGTGCAGCAGCATTAAAGGACCGTGAAACCAGACTGTCAGTTTTGGCACACTCCTTCCTGGGACAGCGAGGGCTATTGGAAGCACGGACGCGGCCTAAGGCAGTCCATGCAGCTATCACTCGTTCTACTGGCAGCATGTCCCCCAATCCAGTTTCTATAGGATAACGGGCATTGGCCAACCGTCTACAGCCTGCATTAAATTAAGGCTTTTGAGAAGGTTTCTTCCAAGCTGTTCTCAATATAGACGTGTAGTTGTCTGCCACTGGAATACAAGGTGCAGAACTCTGAAAAACAAATCAGAATAATCCCAATTGAACTGCTAGTACATATAACTAGCCTAATGAACAATAATGCAGCGATAGTAAATTCTACCAACTGCAATTCAGCAGAGAAAAAAACACCACAATTCACAGTGACTCAAGGCACCTGCACCATCTGTTGAAGAATTGAATGGTGAAATAATTTAGATCGTTCTTACCAGTACCAGGTCTCTCAAGGCGAGAAAGGTAAAGAGAACGAGCCGGAAGTAAAACCCGCTTTTATACGTGCGGGAGTTCCGCCTCCTGGGTCATGGGCATGACTTTGTTTACATAAGGTCTCGAGAGAAGGCGGAACGAAGGTTATCATTCTATTTAGACTGTTAATGACAGTCAGAGTGAGGTCGAAACAGATCACTGAGCATTGGCAGTAATGAGGCGTGTTGGAGTGACGTCACCACCCCTCTTCGACTGATTGGCTAGAGGAGGAGCTGTCAATCTAGAACTAGTGGATCAATGATGCTGTTTTAGCCCTCCCTGATTTACATGAAACTCTAACCGCAACATTTGGAAGAAGAAGCGCAGAACGTGGAATAAAGATCAAAGGGAAAAACAGCATAAGCATAAAAAAAAAATATGTGCAGAAAATGTCTGAGAGCACAAAAAACAGAGAAATATAACCAAGGAAAACATGATTTGGTGTGCAATTCGGATAATTTTGCATTAATATTTCAGTTTTGTGCAATATGATTTTAAATGTGTTTAAAGTTTTGTTTCATGCTTATTATTTTTTTTAATGCGTTATTAAATTTCTGATTTACGCGTATTATTTTTCAATCCATGACCACTGTTTGCTATTCTGAAAACTTTGCTTTCATTTAAAAAATTTGTGCAATATTATAATTTTACTTGCGTTTTTTTCAATTTTGGTTTCACGCTTGTTATTTTTTTTACCCCTGACTGCAATACATTTGGCGGGAAAATGATCCCATAGTTACATGCACGACGCAGAGAGAGTGAAAAAGCAAATGTGGTAATTAATATTGCTATTTAAATATGACAGGCTCATAACTCGTAAGTTATGGGAAATACAGTTGCAAATGGACTTTGCTTTTTCATTTGAAATGTGGCAGTTACTGTGCATAAGCGAAAGCGAAAATGCAAACTCTAATGCAGGATTTGCAATTGCATTTTGATTATGTCACAATTTATGCATCCACATATGGAAAACACAACTGAAAATACAATTTGCAATTCCTTTTCAAAATTGCCCTGAATATTCCTCCATACATAACAAAACGAACATGAACAGCCCGGGATGATATTACGCAGTGCCTGAAAATAGGCTTATTGGAAGTTACCTAGCTGAGACTATTTTCAGGCGCTGCGTAATATCATTACGCTTACTGCACCCATGGTACAGCAGCAAAGTTTCTTGATTATTACACCGGAATGAGAGTATAGTTCCTAGCCATATCGGCCTAGAAAATCGCAACTTTTAATTTTCCATCAGTCTTAGTACACGATGTAACTACAGAAGAATCAAGTTTTAAATAGGAAAAACATAGAAACTCTTTGGTCATTTTTGAGCGAGATGCTAACGGTCTAATCAGATTCAATGATCTATGCTAAGCTGCAGCTAAAAGTGCTACCGCCAGACCCGGAGATCGGCTGAATGGATTCGAAAACGGTAAAACTCAACTGTTTAACTCTAAGGGAGTTGGAAAATTAGCCAATTTTCAAAAATAGAGGAGTGTTCCTTTAACATCATGTTCTCTTCAGTTCGGCATTTTAAATCCCTCCGAAATCATATTTACTCTCATAAATATAATTTTAAGTAATCATTCAATAAAGAGATCGATAAACGAGCGAGTCAGTCAGCCAGTAAAACTAAAAAATTACCGTTAATTTTAAAATTTCTGTGGAACACAGGTGAAAGCGCGTGCTGGAGAAACGCGTGCAGATCAGAGGCACGCAGTAAATGAAGATGAAACAAACCCACGAATTTATGAATTCTGTTATCCCTCTACGCTTAACCCTGGCTTAATATTATAATTTAAATCGCGTTTTGATTGATCTAATTTCTGTATTTTAATAAATGCTGCATTAAACGAATTTCAGGGCTCTGTATAGGTCATTACACATTACCATCTGCCATGTTTTCATTGGAAAGATAGTTTTACAGGGTTATAAAAATAACCTAAAAATAACCATTAGGGAACGTTCTGTATAAGTTATTTTTAGATTATTTAAAAAACAACCACCCTGCAACATTTTGGGAACGTTATTTTATGGTTGCAAAAAAATAACCTAAAAATAACCATTAGGGAACGTTCTCTATAAGTTATTTTTAGGTTATTTTAAAAATAACCACCCTGCAACGTTCTGGGAACGTTATTTTATGGTTGCAAAAAAATAACCTAAAAATAACCATTAGGGAACGTTCTCTATAAGTTATTTTTAGGTTATTTTAAAAAAAATAAACACCCTGCAACGTTCTGGGAACGTTATTTTATGGCTGCAAAAATAACCTAAAAATAACCATTAGGGAATGTTCTCTATAAGTTATTTTTAGGTTATTTAAAAATTGCCACCATAACGTTCTGGGAACGTTATTTTATGGTTACAAAAATATAACCTAAAAAGAACGTTCCCCTAACGTTAGTATTTGGTTCCCAAAAAAATAACCAAACGGGAACCAAAAACTAACGTTAGGGGAATGTTCTGTGTTTGCTAGGTCGTCAGTTGCTCAGTAACATTTTTGTGAATTTTTTTAAAGGCATGTGACAATGTGATACGTACGACAAACATCTTCCCAAATTCGTAATGAGAATCATTTATAAACTGCATGCTGTTGTCAACAAAAAGAAGCACTGATATCTTCCTGCGGGTTTCTGCCAAAATAAAAGCCGAGAAAAAGCAACAACTCCATCAACATTCATAAATGATATTATTGTAATTTTACTGTTGTTCTGTAAAATAAAATAAAATAAAATGTAAGACAATAATAATGATAATAATAATTACCCTACAACAGCTCTGTTAATACATTTATTATAACATTCACACATAGTGTTCAAATTGGGATCTGTAATATTTTCTAATGTTTAAAAGAATTCTCTTCTGCTCAGCAAGGCTGCCTTTATTTGTACAGTAAAAAGTACATGCCTGATTCAAGTCTCAAAAATGGCCAAACAATATTATTTTACTAACTTATTAATTTTAAGTTAAATTGTGCTTTGTTGGTATAATGTCTGCTAGAATGTTAAAAAATGTTCAGTGTTAAGTAAATATTTTTAAATTGTTGTTTTGTAATTGATTTTTTATTTGAAAAGCAGGACAAAACAGTAAAAAGCACATT
Source organism: Sinocyclocheilus anophthalmus (assembly GCA_018155175.1). NCBI lineage: Eukaryota > Metazoa > Chordata > Actinopteri > Cypriniformes > Cyprinidae > Sinocyclocheilus > Sinocyclocheilus anophthalmus. The sequence goes on from JADLZN010005373.1 coordinate 174,490, forward strand.
TTGGCTATTTAATTCATGCAATGGTGAAAAAATGGCAAAATAGGCCTACATGGGGGAAAAAATGCAAATAAACGTCTTCAGTATTCGGCCTTCGGCCCAGTGTTTCATTTTTTTCGGCTTCGGCCAAGAATTTTCATTTCGGGGGATACTATAATCTATCCTTAATAAGATTGATTAACCTATTTTCCCCAACTTATTAACTTTTTCTAACTAACATTCATTTTCTTTCAGGTGCAGCATGCGGCCTTGTGTAGAATCAACCAAAGGGAACTAACTCATTGTCATCATAAATACTGAAGCCTTAATTTAAATCAGGTGCAATTAATATTTTAAGACCTTTTTGGATTTGGAACTATTACCAAAACCTCAGAGATTTCTGGGGATTATGCTAATTTAGCCATTTTTGTCTTCAAGAATAACAAATTCAAGCCAAAATGGATGACCCTTACCAAAACAATATAAACCAGCAGGGAGAAACGTATCCCACATATGGAGAAGGAGGAGAGTACACTTACCCCTATAAGACAGACTACCCTCCTCAGGGGGAGGAAGATGCTGCTAGTGATGTCACAGAGGGGCATGATGACGATGATCAGATGTACGAGGGCGAGTACCAGGGCATCCCTCATCCGGATGAAATCAAGGAGGCACGGAGAGCCGCCCGGAGGGAGGCCCGCATGAAGGCCAGGATGGCAGCTGAGGTGGAGGAGGAAACGTTGCCTGATCAATACGAGTCCATCATGGAAGACTGCGGTCACGGCCGCTTCCAGTGGACCCTCTTCACGGTGCTGGGTCTGGCCCTGATGGCTGATGGGGTGGAGTGCTTCGTAGTGAGTTTCACCCTGCCCAGTGCTGAGAAGGACATGTGCCTGTCGAATGCTGACAAGGGCATGCTGGGTGAGTGAAGGAGCGGGGATCAGAATCAACTTTATTCCTAATCAGACAAAATCAGTTTGAGAAGTCTTTGTTTGTAGAAAAGCCCAATCGAAGAATTAGACACATTTTTTGACGTGGTTCAACGCAGAGTTTTCAGAACTAAAAACAAAATGTGAAGTGAATATAATAGCAAATGTTAATGCTCCTCACATACTTTCAATGAATATACTTTCTAGATGTCCCAGAGAGTTTTATATTTGTCAAATCAACATATAGACCTAAACCATTTTAACACGGGATGATACATAAATAATTTAAAAAGTAAAATGTTGTTCCACATTTCACAAATGCTTCCCTATCATCTCTATGTAATTACTTAAATTTCAATAATTTAAATTATTATTATTATGTTTGGGACAGTATGCTTTTTTTTTAATTAATACTTTTAATTAAGCTAGGATGCATTAAGTTGGTCAAAAGTGACAGTAAAAACATTTAAAATGCTACAAACATTTTCTATTTCAAAAATAAATGCTGTTCTTTTTAACTTTATATTCATCAAAGAATCTTGAAAAATTGTTTTCAAAAATGATAGTAAGACAAACACACATTGTTCTTGAGCAGCAAATCGCATATCAGACTCTGATTTCTGAATGATCATGTGATACTGACTGGAGTAATGATGCTGAAAATCCAGCTTTGCATCAGTGCAATAAATTACATTTTAAAATATATTAAAATAGAAAATGAAATGGAAAAATTTATTCCAATAGAGAATAGACATTTCAAATAAATGCTGTTTTTTTTTTTTTACTTTCCATTCATCGAAGAATTCGGAAAAATATTATGCAGCACAACTATTTTCAACATTTAATAATAATAAGAAATATTGCTTAAGCACCAAATCAGCATGTTAGAATTACAATTCATTTTTGCATCACAGGAATAAATTATATTTTAAAATATATTCAAACGGAAAGCCGTTATTTTAAATTGTAATAATATTTTGTAATATTACTGTTTTGACTATATTTTTGATAAAGCAGATATCAGATCTCATGTGCACCCTGAAGTGTAAGTGTACAAATGAGAATGTTTCTTTGATCGCGTGCCATAGTAAAGGAGAAGCAGGAAAAGTTTCAATCAGGGATGAAAGTAGTCTGCTGTCTAGTACTGTGTGTAATCCACAGGGAGGTTCACAATCCCTGCCGCGTGCCTGATAATCACTTATCCCATTTTCTAATTAGCCGTTTGAGACTGTGTGTGTGTGTGTGTGTGTGTGAGAGAGAGAGAGAGAGAGAGAGAGAGAGAGTAGCAGACCACTGATAAAGGCAAGAGAGACAGAGACAGGGTGTGACATTCTGATGCTTTTGTTAAATATTCATTGTGATGAAGATCACTGATTTGTCCAAACTACTAAATACAAAACCTCCAGAAGGGATATTTCACACAAAATTGAAATTCAGTCATCACCTATTCATCCTCATATCATTCCAAATCAATATCACTTTCTTTCTTCTGTGGGACAGAAATGAAAAAAAAAACTGGAAACTGTTGTTTTCAGTTTTTGACTGTGTGGCTCTGTGTGTTCAGGTTTATTAGTGTACGTGGGGATGATGATCGGCGCTGTCCTGTGGGGCGGTCTGGCTGATAAACTGGGCAGACGGCAGTGTTTGCTCTATGCACTGGCCATCAACTGCATCTTCTCCTTCCTGTCCTGTTTCGCACAGAGCTACGGCTTCTTCATCTTCTTCAGACTCTGCTCAGGAATCGGGTGAGTCTCTCTGAAAGCAGCAGGAAATGATTTACGCATATACACTACCATTCAGAATTTTGAAAGTCACTAATAGTATTTAGTTCATTTTTCAGCATTGCTTGTGCAGACTCATTTACCATAGTTGTAGATTACAGCAATGAGGAAATCTCTTACTATACTACAGCTTTATGGTCAAATGAAATGAGATCAAGACACAGTCTCTGATGACCTCCTGCAGGATCGGTGGCTCAATCCCTGTTGTGTACACGTACTACGCTGAGTTCCTGCAGATGGATAAGCGAGGAGAACATCTCAGCTGGCTGTGTTTGTTCTGGATGCTCGGTGGACTGTACGCTTCCTTCACCGCATGGGGAATCATCCCACATTACGGTCATTCATCATAAATCATAATTCCTTTCTAATAATGTTTTCTAATAATGGCAATTAAGTAAAAGCACATTTGAAACAAGAATTGCAGTGAGCAAAGAACTGGTATGTTACATTTAAATGAGCCTTTTTTGAATGTTAAGTCCCAATGCAGGACCTTGTAGCGGAAAGCAATAGTGTTTAAATCCATAACAATATGTGACCCTGGACCACAAAACCAGTCTTAAGTCGCAGGGGTATATTTGTAGCAATAGCCAAAAAATACATTGTATGGGTCAAAATTATAGATTTTTCTTTTATGCCAAAAATCATTTGGACATTAAGTAAAGATCATGTTCCATGAAGATATTTTGTAAATTTCCTACTGTAAATATATCAAAACTTAATTTTTGATTAGTAATGTATATTGCTAAGAACTTCATTTGGACAAATTTAAAGGCAATTTTCTCAATATTTAGATTTTTTTTGCACCCTCAGATTCCAGATTTTCAAATAGTTGTATCTCGTTCACATATTGTCCTATGATTCCTAACAAACCACACATCAATGGAAAGGTTATTTATTCAGCTTTCAGATGATGTATAAATCTCAATTTCGAAAAAATTGACCCTTATGACTGGTTTTGTGATCCAGGGTCACATATTACAGTCTGGAAGTAGTTTGATCTACCAAAACCACTTGTCAAGATCCATGTTGTCATGTTTCTCCTGAGGTTTCTGAGGGTTTGGGTTGTTTTTTGTCGCAGGCTGGGGTTTCAGTATGGGGACAGAGTTCCAGTTCCACAGTTGGAGGGTGTTTGTGCTGGTTTGTTTTCTTCCCTCTGTGGCTGCTCTCGCGGGGCTGGTGTTCATGCCAGAAAGTCCTCGTTTCCTCCTGGAGGTAATATGATAGTGCATGAAGGTTTACTAGTAGGGCACACAGAATATTATCCTATTTTTTCACATAAATTTATTTGGATTTAGATTTTTTTGGATTTTTTTCCTCTCAAGAGCCAAAATTTTTATTTAGATTTTTCCTCTCAAAATCCAAAATGTTATTAAAATTTTAATTGATTATATCAATTGACACAGTGACACATTAACATCATGACAAATCAATAATGCCGAGTAAAAAAGCAGAAAAGCCTGTGCACAATGTCCTTTGAGACAATATTTTCAAACATCTTTATTCAGATGCCATGATAATACAAAAGTGCAGTGCATAATAAAAAAGTGCACAGTTAAAGACAAAACAATTTCAAGATCACATCACCGTTAGTGTCTAATAAAATTAATGAGCAAATAAAATGACAATAAAATAAAATATTAGATAGATATTAATTTAAGTAAATTTTGCTCTGGACAAAGCAGTTTATTAGCTGTTGTACTGCCCAACACTACTTTGAGTTTTATAAAACGATGTACTGTACACTCTTAAAGGGGTCTTATGATGCGATTTCAAGTTTTCCTTTTTTTTTTAGTGTTACATGCTGATTGTGCATAGATAAGATCCCTGAAGTTGCTAAGACTAAAGTCTCAAAACCAAAGAGATATTCATTATCAAAGTTAAGAGTCTGCCACACCCCCCTAAAATGGCTCGTTCTAACACGCCCCCACATGTCTAAGTAACGATGTGGGAAGATTTGCATAACACAGCCCAAATGTATACGCAAAGAAAGAAAGCGTGGTTTCAGTAACAGCAGTTAGTGTTGAAACAGCCATGTCAGGGAGCCGCTGTGGGTTTTAGGCGAAAGCACGAGGTTGTGTGTGTGAGAGAGAGAGAGAGAGAGAGACAGGGTCACAGTGGAGTCAGCTGTCTTAACCGTGGCTTGTGTACTGCAAACATATATTCATCACTGTGTCTGTCACGCGACTCTGTTCCCCTTTTGGGCTCTGTCTTTACATTTATTTTGAAAGATGAAGCTCGCGATTATGGTAAGGGGCGTTACATTTCCGACAAGTGCTTGCGGTGTTTGGCCAATCACAATGCACTGGGTCAGCTGGCCAATCAGAGCAGACTGCGCTTGTCGGAAGGAGGGACTTTGAAGAAAACGGGCGTTTAAAAAAAAAAGAAAAGCGTTTGAGAGAGGTGGGGCATAGAGGACCTACAATAATGTACAGTATTTGAAAAATAATGGGTTTTTTGAACATGAAAACTTGTCAACATATTCTGTTACACCAAATACACAAAATAATGATCTCTAAAAAAGCATCATATGACCCCTTATAAAAAAAAAAGGTTCTTTATTGGCATTGATGGTTCCATGAAGAACCTTGAACATCCATGGAACCTTTCAAATGCAGAAAAGGTTCTTTGGGGAACCAAAAATGGTTCCTGTATGGCCTCACTGCAAAAACACCTTTTTGAAGCCTTTATTTTTAAGAGTGTGCTGATTGTCAAAATGGCATATTGTGAAAAATGTCATATTTTTAAGGCATAAAGTATATTCTATTTGTATAAAATGAGTTCTTATAATTGGTGCACACCCTGTTAAAAACCCCTGTGCCATACGAAATTCATGGTCTTTTTTGTGAATTTCAGACGGCAAGACACGATGAGGCCTGGATGATCCTGAAGCAGGTCCATGACACCAACTGGAGAGCGAAAGGAGAGCCAGAGAGAGTGTTTCAAGTAAAGATGTCCATTTTAAACTACTAGACTACTAAAAGCAGCTCATATCCGTGTCTGTGATGAGTTTACTGAATTGGTGACACTTGATAAGTCCTGTTATGTGGCTCAGCTTACATGGTCTTATCTATGAAATAAATCCCTCTCTTTCAGGTTTCACAGATCAAAATGCCTCAAGCACAGGATGACGAGTTCATAGAGATTCAGAGTGAAACTGGCACTGCCTTCCAAAGATTCATGGTCAGACATATGACCCTGGTTAAACAGGTAAGCACCATTTGAGCTAAAGACCTGAATGATAGCTAAAATGTGAGGCTTGTTGAGGAGAGGTCTACCATTACCTTTCTCTGGCAGATGATAAAAGCATTGAAGCATGCAATACAAATATTGGATGTTAGATGCTTGTTTTGCTAAAGCAAATTCAGTGTTTGTTTCCATTGTTCTCCGAAGGTCATGAAGAACCTGATGTCACTCGCCGCACCTGATCTCAGACTCCATGGGTTGTTCATTGCCATTGTGTGGTTTACAATGGCCTTCAGGTGAGCAGCTCTCGATAGAGCAGCTTCGTAGCGGATATAGTGAGCTTCACGCTGCCTACTTTCTACCTCGCCTATCCTAACAGTCAGAGAACCTCATAAATCGCTGTTTTGAAATGTTCAACATACTGGAAGGCAGTATAAGTGTGATAGGCATTAAAAACTCAACTCAGAATCAGTATCAGTACATAAGGTGACATAATAGTAATCATGCAAAATAATGTTTAAAGCAGTGCTGTCAAACGATTAATCGCGATTAATCACATCCCAAATAAAAGTTTTTGTTTACATAATATATGTGTGTGTACTGTGTATATTTATTATGTATATATAAAGACACCCACATACAGCATATGTTTGAAATCTTCATTGGTATATATTTATAATTATAATTATAATTAAAATATCATATATCATATATTAATATATTTAATATATAAACGTAACATATTTTCTTAAATATATACATGCATGTGTTGGTATTTATATATACCTAATAAATATACACACACACATATATTTTGTAAAAAAAAACTTTTATTTTGGATGCAATTAAATTGCGATTAATCGTTTGACAGCACTAGTTAAAAATCAAAAACTGTTAAAATAATAGTTGATAAACGAGAGTTCAATAGAAAAACATAAATATACAAATAAGTACATATACAAATACTTTAAAATACAAATCATGTTAATAAAATAAGTTGTAATATTTATATTAAAAGTTTTAATACAATATTTAAAAAATATATTAAACTACCACAGTTCAAACATTTGGGTCAGTAAGATTTTTTAAATCTTTTGAAAGAAGTCTCTTATGCTCAACCAGGCTGATTTGTTTGATCAAAAATAGTCAAAAAGAGTATTATTGTGAAATATTTTTACCATCTATTCTATAACAACCATTGTCTGTTTTAATATATTTTTTAAAATTTCTCTTTAATAGCAAAGCTGAATTTTAGCAGCATTTACAACAGTCTTCAGTGTCACATGATCCTTACGAAATCAAGAAATGTTCTTCTTTTTTAATTATTCGTTGTTCTGCTACTTAAGGAAGTATGAAAGTGTTTCAGGATTCTTTGATGAATAAAAAAAAACAGCATTTATTTGAAAAAGAAATCTTTTGTAACATAAAAATCTTTTGATTTTGACTTGTGATCGTTTGTAACATTATAAATGTCTTCACTGTCACTTCCAATCAATTTACCTACCCCAATTGTACACAACTTTTGTGTATGTTAAAAATAAGCAATAAGCCCCGTGAAGCCGTGGTATACAGTGAATTTATAACAGCTAAGGGTCGTTGTTAGGCACGACGCGAAGCGGTGCAACCCCCTTAGCTGTTATAAATTCACTGTAAACCACAGCTTCATGGGGCTTATTGCTTTTATAAAACGGTTATTCCATATACATAGTAAGGTTTCACAAAATAAAACAGAGCAAATAAAGTGTAATGATATTAATAAAAACATAATTCTTCAGTCAAACAATGTAGTTCCTCAGAAACGGTTGTGGTTTCAACAAAGTGGTTGCCGAGCAATACACAAATGTAAAAAAAGGTGTAAGTTTGTAGAGTCATTTACAACTACTTCGAACTTGGCTCAACCAATCAGAATCAAGGACCGGAACTATCCGTTTTATAATTATTCCTTATACATGGCACACACTAATGAATTATAAATATATTTATAGTCATCATTTCTCTTGTTCATTTGCCATCTTGGAGGGTTTTATAATTTATTATTATTTTTTGACTGCACTATGGACTGCATTATGTTTCTCAGTCATCATGGCTGGGTTAACTTCAAGAGCAGTGAATGGGAGAGTACCACAAATATATTTTTTTGCATTCCCATTTGCTCAAATAGCAAAAGAAAAACTCCACGATAGTGTTTTCATGACTTTCAAAAAAAGGGAAAAAAATTGAGAGAGACTGATAACGGCAGTCAGACGAGAGAATGATGTCAAATTGACCATCAGTCCCATAGAAATTTGATGCATAGGTGATATATACAAAGTATAGTGTTATATATCTACATAGCCTACATTAAAAAAAACTAAAAAACATCAAAATATAAGAAAAACTTTCGAGGATTTACCATGCTGATGACCATTGAACACGTCATCACAGTCTCGTGAAAAGGGTCCATTGTGATTGTCTTTTCCAAATTGCATGTCAGGCTGCCTAATGAGGTATCTTTAGCCCCCAGCATGTCTGGAGCATGTACATAATGATCTCTCTGTAGGCTTTAAAACAGAGCAAAATGACTCCTTTAACAGTAATCAACCTACAGCATTAATTCATCTTCCCCCACACAGCTATTATGGCCTGGGAGCGTGGTTTCCTGACCAGATCAAGTACCTCCAGTTTGAGGAGTACGAGTCCAACGTCAAGATCTTTCATCGTGAGAAAGTGGAACGCTTTCATTTCAACTTCACACTGCAAAATCAGGTCCACAAGGAGGGGGAGTATATCCATGACAGGTACATTTATTTATTCATTTACAGCAGTACTTAACAGCATTAACTTAACAGTCTCTCTGTCTTGATATAAATGATGTTTTATAGAATAAAGGACTATTGCAGGTACCGTTCAAAAGTTTGGGTGGTTAGGATTAAAAAAAAAATACAGTAAATACAGTAATTTTGTGAAATATTATTACAATTTAAAAGAACTGTTTTCGATTTGAAAATATTTAAAAGTGTATTTTATATAAATGTAATTTCATGTATGTGTATTGGTTGAGCAGTCATTTTTGTGTACTTTACATGCAGGTTTATCGACATAGAAATAAGAAACGTGAAGTTTGAGGAATCACTCTTCGAGAACTGTTATTTTGAGGATGTCAGATCAACAGACACCTTCTTTGAGAACTGCACCCTTAAAAACACAGTCTTCTACAATACTGGTATTCAATAAAAATTTTTTAGGGATGCACCGATATGAAAATTTTGGCCGATACCGATAACCGATTATTCTTTATTTTTGAAAGCCGATAATCGATATGTTGGCCGATAAATCTATATTCAAATTGTTATATACTTTTTGAGAGCATGATTACAAAAAAAGGTCTCATCATTAAAAACCACATACCGAGCACTTCAACATAAGCGGCCTAGTTTGAACGGTGTACGTTTTAAAAAAAATTTACTCTCCCATTACCAAATTTAGTCATAAAAAAGTCTTACAAATAAATAAAATAATGCATAAATAAGGCAATAAGCACTGGACATCATGACACGTGTAAAGAATCAAAATGAATGCACCACAGATAAATAAAACAGAATAGCATCTGCACGGACAATAATTAAATAATTTTAATTACTAAACCATATTGCTGATGAAAATAATAATAGAAAAATACAAGTGGTTGTTATTAATAATGTATCAATGATTTTGAAAAAGTAACAAACTAATACCACTGTTTTAAATAGCAGCCGTTGAGCTGCGAGTGCTGAAGCTGAAGAGCTGAATGAAAATGGTAAACTGAAGCGTTTTGCTGGCAACTTAATTCAAGGAAATGCATCCTGAGATTAATAATACAACATAAACATAATATTACAAAATGATGCAGTTATTGCGTGCTATAGTCAGAATGTGTGATCCTGTTGTGGATGCGCTCTTCCCATATCAACGCGCTGAAACACAGCAACTAAACCCAAAGAATTCACAATGCTTTATTATAATAATGTTCTCATTAGAATGTTATATACACGACATTCCCAATCATAGTTATTAATGTTGTGCACTGCTGTTTGAGCTTCGTGCGCTGAGCTAAAGATGATCACCGGTAAACTGAAGCGCTCTTTTAACTTAACCAAACGCATTCTATATGAGATAAATCAGATATACATCAAATAAACACAATATTACAATGTACAATTGCACAAAAGGCTGCAAACGAACAGCGCGCATCTGAAGTGTCTCTGAAGGAAATAATGCATTATTTATCGGCTTTAAGATATCGGCCAAATTTTCTTATCAGGCCGATACCGATAACAGAAAAAATGAGCATTTATCGGCCGATACCAATATGGTGGCCGATATATCGTGCATCCCTAATTTTTTTATATATCTATTATATATTAACCTTTTTAATAGGTTTCTGAATGGTTATTTGCGGTTTCCTTTCATTAACTGTCATTTTTGTCACGTTTCTTGCAGACCTGTGGGAAGATTCCAAGTTCATTAACTGTAAGCTGGAAAATACAACATTTCTGCACCCCAAAAAAGGCTGCCATCTAAATTTCCAAGAGCAAAATGACATCCTGATCTATCTAGTCAGCTTCCTGGGGAGTTTGTCTGTATTACCGGGCAACATCATAGCAGGTCTATTAATGGATAAAATAGGACGATTAAAGATTATAGGTGAGTGGTTACACAAAACTGTTATGGCTTTGTCAATGTCTTTCAATGGGCTTATAGTATCTAAATGAACTGTGTGTGTTTACAGGGGGATCTATGTTAGGCTCCGCTGGCTGCACGTTCTTCCTGCTCCTGTGTTTCAGTCAGTGGGCTGTCGTCTTCTTCCAGTGCCTGTTCTTCGCAGCCAGTGCTGCAGCTTGGAACGGCATTGAGGTCATCACAGTGGAGCTCTATCCAGCCTCGAAAAGGTACAAAAGATCCATTACAAGAAACCAACTCTGATACTTAAAATTCATACAAGTCATTTATTTAATAAACTTTATTAAAATGGCAATCACTTTTTGAACTACACTACCATTCAAAAGGGGTTTTGAAAGAAAGCTCTTCTGCACACCAAGTCTCCATATATTTGATCAAATATTATTATTACAAAATATTCATATTATAAAAGATTATTACAATTGGAATTACTTTTTCTATTGTAATATATTTTAAAATATAAATTATTTCTGTGATGCAAAGCTGAATTTTCAGCATCATTACTCCAGTCTTCAGTGTCACATGAAATCATTCTAATATGTTGATTTTTGTTGTGCTCCAGAAATATATCTTCTTATCATCAATACTGAAAATAGTGCTGGTTAATATCTTTATGAAAACTGTGTTTTTTTTTTCAGGATTATAAAAAGTTCTATACAACAGTATTTATTATAAATACAAACCTTTTGTAACATTAGAAATTGCTTTATTGTCACGTTTGATCAAATAAATGCGTCCTTGCTGAATAAAAGTATTGATTTCTTCATAAAAAATCTGAAATGGCTGGTAAATGGTAACATAAATTTAACAAAAAATAAACATAATTTAGATCATTAAAAATCTTTAGATATTATACTGCGGTCAACGTGTAAAGCATGAAACAGAACAAAAGAAATCATATTTATATATATATTTTAAAAAGGTTAGAATATATGCCATATTTATTTGATTCATTCACAAAATTGAGGCTGCAAGAGACAGAAGCATAATTTATATGTTCTGTTAATCTTTTAACTTTTTTTGTTGTTGTTTTTGTTTGTTATTTTGTGAGGTGTACAGTTCTTCTGTATAGTCTATATTATATTCTGTAAGTTCCCAGATTTTTACCCCTACTTTCAAAAACGTTTTGTCTCGAAATTTGTAGAAAGCCTTTTTTTCACTATAATTTGAACAATCCAGGTTGACAACAGTGCAATATAAAAACAACCTGAACTTCAATGCCTCAAACTCTCACTACATCAAATTACACATGATGTTGACTCTGAATAAAGCTATATAATACTGTACTACTTCATCTTTCCACACTGTGCTCACTCATCCATGATTTGTGTCCTCAGAGCCACAGCTTTCGGTGTGCTGAATGGCACATGTAAGCTGGCAGCTATCATCAGCACTTTCACCTTTGGCAAGGTAATCGGCATCACCAAGGTCATCCCCATCATCTTGTCCTTCTCAGCACTAGTGTGTGGAGGACTGCTAGCGTTTAAGTTACCTGAGACACGAGAGGTCATTCTTCAGTGAAAAAGCCAAACTCTTCAAGGCCTCTGCGTTTGGTCCAGCTGGACACTGGATGATCGCATGCTGGACAGCAAAAGGGCTGAATATGGTGTCATGCTAGAACCACTGTACCGTAGTATTACGGTCATAGTATTACTTCTTTTAAACTAAAGTTGTAGAGCACATATGTGACCCTGGAGCACAAAACCAGTCTTAAGTCGCATGTGGTATATTTGTAGCAATAGCCAAAAATACATTGTATGGGTCAAATTTATCGATTTTTCCTTTATGCCAAAAATCATTAGGATATTAAGTAAAGATCATGTTCCATGAAGATATTTTGTAAATTTCCTACCGTAAATATATCAAAACTTAATTTTTGATTAGTAATATGCATTGCTAAGAACTTCATTTGGACAACTTTAAAGGCGATTTTCTCAATATCTGCATTTTTTAGATTCCAGATTTTCAATGTAAAGCGTATTATTCAGCTGTCAGATGATGTATAAATATCCATTTCCAAAAATTGACCCTTATGACTGGTTTTGTGGTCCAGGGTCACATATTTGTTTAAAGTGTTCACAGAGGCTATATTTTGAGTAAGTAATCCAAAGTTTGGAAATATGGGGAAATATATTTGCAACAATTATACAAATTATTTAGATTTGAGCGTCATTATCAAATTCCCTTTTTTATATTGGAACAAATAGTAACTTTTTGACTGTAAGTTCAATCTTTAAATGAGATCTCTGCATTTTACTTTTATTTAATATGTAAAAATGTTGTTCTTTTTGTTTTTTGGTGCAAAAATCTTTACACCAACTTCATCCGCTAGTTTTTGTTGTGTTGTATTTGTTAATACTGTCATATATGTTTATTTCACATTAGATAATTATATTTTCACTGTGTTTTAAGTCAAATGTTCTTGGATTCCCATCTTTTCAATTATTGTTTGTCATGCCTTTTAATTAGAAAATGATACAGAATGACAATATTGTTTGTATGAGGATAGATATTTTTAAATTTGACTTATGTGAAGTGTGTATCATGTCAAGTGTGTATGCTCATTTCCTGTGAGAAAATATGTAGATTGTGTGATTTTGATTTTATTTTTCTGTTTTAAACACAAAATAGTAGTTTTAAGAGTTTCTTTTTTTTTCACTTTTGACCACAAAAAAAAGTTTATTCAAATGTATTTTATTTTAATAGGTCAGCACTGATTAAATGCTGCAAAAGGGCCTCCATAGCAAGTCTTAATAGCTTTATGTCAAATCTAAACTATATTCTTTTTGTATTTGTTCACAAATTTAAATAAGAAAAGATCAAATTGTGTTGTTTTTTTTCTTCTGGTTTGTGATGGTGTAAAAATAAAATATAAAACATAATTTTACTTCTGATTTTCAGTGTCTGGTGTTCTTTCTCAGCACAATATATTAAAAATGGGAAAGAAAAAGAGAAAACCAGTGTTTTGGTCTTATTTTAAGTTCCCATGCTTTTCTGTGAGTATGTGAACATGGAAAGGCACTTGTAAAAACAAAGCCAGGGCTCACGTGTGAATCAGTCACACCTTTTGTGATGGTCATTTATTTATGCAAAGGTGTGAAACAAAATCCAGATAATTCTTTCACCAGATTTACTTGATTATAAGTGTCTGTGCATTCTTGTAAAAGCTAAATATGCTACTCTTCTCATTTTTTTTATTTCTTATATTCTTAAGTTTGTGGCTGCATAATGTTTTCCTCTAGTTAATCATTTAGAAAACCATCATCAGCATTATTTTTCAGTTATGTCAAACAGGGATGATAGTTTTAATCATGCACAATGTGCTTCTTGGTTTAAATCTACTCTGTGATTAAGTCGGTTGTCACGTTTCATACCAAGGGTGTGAAAGGCCTCACTTTGCTAGGTATTGCCAGGCCACAGTAAAAAAAAATTATTTACCCAGTAAAAGTACAGTAACTAAAGTCAAAGCAGGTAACACGCAAATTACCAAATGTACAAATGCATTGTCATGCATGTTTGCACTACAAAAAAATAAGCACGAGGAACAGATATTTGAGTTGTGTTTCCGTGGGAGTTTGATAGAAGTGTGGAAAGACACACACAGGTGCCAGCTTCACTCATTCTACTGCAGTACGGAGGTGCCAAATCTAGCACGCTGCTCATTCACTCTCACACTACAGAAAGACAGAGAGGCAGCCTGGAGGTCACAGCATCGGTCACTGAGGTCAGAGAATCCATTCTCAAGCAGTGGATCTGGAAGATTTGAACAGTTATCTGGTTCCATTATATCTAAGGGCAAACTAGTCAAAACTATTATGACAACAAATGCTCATTTTTATTATTTGGAAACCTCGGTGTGGCTGACATGATAACCTGATTGGAAATCACTTTCTTGGAAGCAGCACAGGTTATTAGATATGGATAAGCTGTTTGGTGGGACTGATTACATTTTCTGGTGTGGTTATGTTTACACACATTACAGACGTGACGTCATCTATTGTACTCACCGCTCGTTCATCGCAAAGCTGGCGGCTTATTTCAACTTCTGCAGCTCTGTCAACTTTGGTTTTAATCGAGATTGTATTATTATTTTATTTTTTTGGTCTGTATACACACTTCTGCGTTCACATTCAAACAGTCGCGCGACGACAAACAGTGTTTGGTTTAACACTGTTGCTGCGGGTTGTTTTTCATGTCCGTGGGCTGAAGCGACCCCAATGGCGTGATATTTAGCCCCTAAAATACGAATTTTACCAGGGGAACCCCACCAAAAAACATGTATTTTATTCCCCCGAATGCAATTTTTATCTGGGAAACCCCCTCGAAACGCGATTGGGCTAGTTTTGAGTAGCAATTGGGCGGGTTTTGTTGTGAAAACCTGGCAACCCTGACGACGGACGTCATCACTACAACACACATTCTACAAGGCCTCGACAACAATGCTATCGAACTTTCCAGAATTCCTGCTCCGATCTGCATTCAAGACTTTCCAGAAATGTAAAGGCATTTTTCCAGAATCAAAATCCAGTATGAAGAATCAAGTCGACAGGTGGCATTTAACTCAACAATCTCCCAGAACAATATAGAAACCACATAGCAACACGCCAACATTATTTTGATTACATAAATGCAGCCTTGGAGTCTTACCATCTCCAAACGTTTTAGTGATACTCTGTACATTATACATTTAATAAATTGTATATTAATATTTTTCCATTTAATCAAATATGTAAGTCTAAATGTTAAAAAAAAGCTTATAGCCTATATGTCTAGCTATAGCCTACACTGATCAATCAATCTGTTAGACTACAATTAGTTTTTTTTATAATGTACTCATTATCACTTTGAATCTCTGAATGAGAACCACTTCACTGACCACAGTGACTATATCGACCACAAAACTGCAAAACTGGTCACCAGTCTGTGTGAATGTCACACCTCAAGTGCAATCTGCTAATGGAGTTTATTAAGCATCATTAAACACAATTAAGGTCAATTATGCTACTTAGCTCTTTGAAATACAACCCCATACAGACAGCTGGCAGCAGTTTTGAATTATTAGGCTGAGGATTGGGACCATATCTTATCTATAATTTGCTGTAGGATGCTTCCACTGATAGTGGGAATCATCAAATGATTAAGCTCAACTGTTTTACCTTACTAGTTTAACCTAAATCTAAAAGATATAAAATGCTACTGAAACATGGTTATTTGATATACATTATACGATTTTTTTATGTTGTTCACCAATGCTGCATTTATTTGAATAAAAATAAAGAAAAAACAGTAATACTGTGAAATATTACAAGTTAAAATAACAGTTTTTTTTAATTGAATATATTTTAAAATGTAATTTATTTCTGATACAAAGCTTAATTTTCAACAGACATTACTCCAGTCTTCAGTGTCTCATGATCGTTCAGAAATCATCTTAATAAGCTGATTTGCTGCTCAAGAAATATTTCTTCTAATTCTAAAAGTTGGAAACAGTTGTGTTGCCTAATATTTTTGTGGAAACCATGATGCATTTTTTCAAGATTCTTTGTTGAATAGAAAGTTCAGAACAGCCTTTGTTTTTATATCTTTTGTAACATTATATCTTTATAATGTTAATGTTATAATTATATCTTTACTGTCACTTTTGAATTATTTAATATATCCTTGCTGAATGAAACTATTAATTTATTTTTTTTTAAATCCTCTTTTTTTGTGAATTATCAGAGGTGAGTTTCTTAGATAAGTTTTAAAGTTTTAAACGGAACCCATACATTGTTTGTTCAGTTGCACAAGATGAGTTTTCTTGGAGAGTAGCTGCACTAGTTTGTTGTTTTGAAGAGGAGTCAAAATTCACACCTCTGCTCCTGCGGCCTCTCTGAGTCTTTCCCAGACAGATCCAGGCCGGGTCCTGGGGTCTGAGAGACAGAGAGGGCTACCGTAGGCCTGCAGAGGTGTCACCTCGCACCTCTGAGTCCAACATATAAACCTCCAGCCTTCATTCCAGCCTTCATTCACCCTCAGAGTCGCAATATGGAAAGCTCAAGCCACAGCCAGCAGAACCAGTGGAGCAGCTCGAGCTCAGAGTCAGAGTTTTACAGCGTTTCCTCTCCAGACACCGTCTCGCCGGATCCATCCATGGACCGGGGCTTCTCCCCGTCCCACCGGGCCCAGCCTGCATGCTCAAAATCAGTCAAACCTGCAGGTGTCGTCAAGAAGAAACGCAGATTAAGGCTGAAGAACCCGAGCGAGCAACGGCAGAATGCCAGTGAGAAGGAGAAGCTGAGGATGAGGGATCTAACCAAAGCTCTCCACCATCTCAGGACCTACCTGCCTCCGTCCGTAGCTCCCGTAGGCCAAACCCTGACCAAGATCGAGACGCTCCGGCTCACCATACGCTACATCTCGTTTCTGTCTGCTCAGCTGGGTCTCAGTGAAGAAGAGCTGAACCACAGGAACTCCAGCGGCTGCTCCTATTCTCCAGAGATCGTTTTTTTCCCTTTTTTTTTTTTTTTTTATTTTTTTTTTAGTTTTTTTTCAGTATAGGTTATGGCTGGAGATTGGGTCGAGCAAGGACAGGGTTACGGTCACTATGATGGACAGTATGAGGGTTGCTCTAGTCATGCAGGGCACTGTGATGAGATCAGCATGGATCAGTATGGTGGTTCCTCACAGCAGCATTCAACAGAGCAAAACTTCTCTGCAAATGTAGATGGCTTCCTCCAGTCACAACAGTGTGCTCAAACATCACAGACATACCAGGTATGTAAAAACTGCTTGCGTTTTTGTTTTTTTTATGGATGATAAAAATTAATTCTTCTTTTAAATAATTTTAATTATTTAATTATTGAAATATAATTTATAAAATATTTATTTATACTATCATTTTATTATAAGTATATTTATTATCTAGTTGACATTTAAAATAATTATTAGATGAATGTAGTATGTTATATCTATATATATATCTATATACATAAATGTGTGTTGTGGTGTGTGTATCTATGTATATATATCTATAGAAAATAGAAATAGAAATAGAAATAGTGCAGACGTAGTAAAAATCATTATTTATGATACAGTCTCTATTGTAATTACTTTTTAATATTACTTCAGTTGTTTAATGAATTATATTTAGCTGACCCCAATGTAACTTTAGTTAAGTTAATTAATCGAAATCAAAAAAAAACTGCAGACCCCTGCAGTAACGCAACGACACTAAGGTGGTCGTACAAGACCAGGTGAAAATCATTGGTATAATCATATTTAGATACGCAAGTGTATCTGGTCACAGTTTCACTTTTCAAACTTTAAATAATCAAAACCTTCAGGAAATGGAATCAATACAGTAATTAATAGGAATACTAATAAAATAATTATTTGCTGATAAGACAATATATAATATTATATATATAGATTTTTTTTATATATTATATATATAATGAAAAAAAACATCTTCATAATTAAACAACTATTATTTCAAATATATTTACAGATGGCAAAATAATATCTGAATTCACATATATATGTTATGAGCACTGAACACAAGGCAATTTTTCATACTTTGAAAATAATGCCACAATCAGAGTCATGCAATCAACAGTTGAAAATGAACAAGCAAACAAACAAACAAACACATTTTAAAGTACTGTACTCTAACCAATTATCTATCTAATCCTCTGTTTCAGGTGTATGGCAGAAACTTTGGCTATCATCTTGTTCCTCAAGCTTACTGGAGCTGACCGCAAAAACGTCTCCATCACACCCAATGCAAGACTGGTACCTACTGCTGTATTGTGTACAGTAAATGGATGTGGTTGTTTGGCTTGTGAAAGCAATAAATGTGAATCAAAGTTAATCCTGTTATTCTTATAATTTAAGTTATATGTGTTATCCTTGTCTGTCCTATGTAAATACAAAACTATATTTGATATGTATTTATAATAAAACATGCATTATTACAAATAGTTTCTCTTTTCTTGTTCTCTATACACTGGTGTTTCAGTCATGTTGACTACAATAAAAAATGTAATATGTTCATTAAAATATATCTAACATTTATAAATAGAAATCAAAGAGGGATTTTATATATACTTTTTTTTTTAATGCGTGGTGTTTATTCTGTCCTTTCTGAATCACAGCCAGGAAGACTTGGCATGGGAGTCTAAAGAAAACATTACATTTAGCGCTCTCTATTGGTCATCTGACAACATTCACTAACAGTGATGACATTATACAGCTTTATCATAAACTGGCCTTTGTTATCGGCACAAAATGTACATAATATAGTGGTCAGTTATATTTGTAGATGGTCAGCTATAACATGACAAAATAATATTTTGTCCCTGTAAGTCACTTGTGGTTTGGGTTGCTAACTTTCTACCACCTAAATGTGGGAACTACATGTCCCACAATGCTCCTCAACTACTTCCGGATTCAGGATCGCTTGAGTTAAAAAGTCCAACCTGTCACCAGATGTCAGTAAAGTCTGAGTAAAATAACCTCTACGTACTAAAAAGTAAAAAATAAACATACTTCGTTCTTATCTTTTGAAATTGACTGTTGACAACAAAAGACAGGGTGAAAGTTTGTTTTACACGTTAATATAGTTATAGTTTGTAAACTGATGATTGACCGCGTTTATAAGTGAGTTAAGTACGTCTTTAATGCGATTTGACCTGTAGCTCATAAGACGTAGCCTACTTTTTAATACTAGGGTGGATTTATGTCAAGATGACCACTTGAACGTGTATATTGTACGCCTAAATGAAATTAAATCGGTGTAGAAATGTTATTGAGCAATCAGTTTAGACCTTACCCTTACCAAAAAAGTATAGTATACTTCAAGTTGATTTTAGTAAGTATACTTAAGTAAAGTTTAAGTATACTTTATGTAGTAAGTATACAAATATCAGTGTACTAGTAGTATACTTGTAAGTGTACTGTTTCAATACTCCTTGGGACTAAATTGGCCCACTTTCTAGTATATAAAAGTATACTTTTAAGTATACTTTAAGTATAACAGTAGTAAACTTTGAGTACACAACTAGTTTACATCAAAATGTTTCGTTTTGTACTGCAACTATACCAAAAGTGAACTTATAGGTATACTGATAGTTTACTAATTAAATGCTTGTAGCATTTTTAGTACACTTTGAAGTATAGTCTCAGTAAACTACTAGTTTAGTAGTTTTATACTGTAGGTATACTCGTAAGTTTTCTTTAAGTGAACTTTACATCATACTTTAAGTATACTATTATGTCCCTATTTAGGTATTAATTTGTATATATTTTGTTACATGAATATCTGAACATACAAAACATCAAAAGAACAGGGTATCTGCTTGTAAACAAAAACATTTTATTCTAGGATAAAGTGGATAAGTTTCATAAATAAAAAAATAAAGAAATAAACAACATTTTGAACAAAAAGCTGAAAAAAGACTATGAATTGGATTCAGAATGATAATCAAAACGTAGATAAAGTCGATCAACACCCCAAAGCTTGACAGTCATTATTACCTCTTCGTTGGTCGACATTTTATTCCATAATGTTACACAGTTTTGATGCTGTTTTATGTCTGATGATCGTGTTAGAATACATGTGGAAGCATCTGTTGTTTCGGTTTCTTCTTCACTTGTGTTTTTCAGAAATTCTGTACAGTATAACAATGAAAACACGGATTCTAAGGAGCACAATTATAGCTAAAATATATTTAGACTTTTTCTAAGTATAAGTCAAGTATACTTAAATGCCATTTTAAGTATATTTCTGAGAAGTACATAAAGGCCATTTCTGAGAAGTACATAAAAAGTAGACTACTTTCCTATTTTTAGTTTAAAAGATGTATACTATTAGCACACTTGAATAAACTTCTTTTCGTAAGGGTAGTCATGGATGGCAGAAGCGAATAGGCCTATTGAATTCTATGCGGAAACGATAGCACGCACTGTATAACGGAACAAATATTAAATCATCGTAATAAAAGAAATGCAGCACACAATATGACCAAACTTTCGTCATGACAAGGTAACAAAGTTACGTTGTGACAACCGTAAAAGTGAGATTCCTGTAGCCTATTCATTGCCGCAACGTAACTTGGCGACCATGTCAGTCAGTAACTGTGATGTGGCAAATGATATGAACAAATAATATCAAACATATTAACATGACTGAAAGCATAGCCTAAGTTCGGTACTGATCGTCATATTAATAAACAAATATGTTCTATCAGTAGGCCTACTTGCAAGCGGACAAATGATTAGCCTACCAAATAATCACAGACAAATATTATCAAAAGTATTTCTGGTAGACTGTGAGTAATATTACCTAACCAATCTGACGCAGACGCAGTTGTTGAACTTTTTTGATATAACTGTCTATAAAATGTCAGACGCTGTCCTCTTCATCAACTTCAATGACATATGTGACCCTGGACCACAAAACCAGTCATAATTTTCTGAATAAATAAGCTTTCCGTTGATGTATGGTTTGTTAGAATAGGACAATATTTGGCCGAGATACAGCTAGCCTATTTGAAAATCTGGAATCTGAGGGTGCAAAAAAAATCTAAATATTGAGAAAATCGCCTTTAAAGTTGTCCAAATGAAGTCCTAAGTAATGGGTATTACTAATCAAAAATTAAGTTTTGATATATTTACGTTAGGAAATTTAGCCTACCAAATATCTTCGTGGAACATGATCTTTACTTAATATCCTAATGATTTTTAGCATAAAAGTAAAATCTATCATTTTGACCCACAGTGTTTGCTTGGCTATTGCTACAAATGAACCTATGTGACTTAAGACTGGTTTTGTGGTCCAGAGTCACACATAGGCTAGTTATAAACTTTTATAAAAAAAAGCTGTTTATTCATTGTAAAGTAAGAGTTCACGGCTCAGACAAACAAATCTATTACTGTTTATGGTACTTGTGATAATACAGCCTTGGTGATCATTATAGACATGCAAAAACCAATCTGGGATTTTACCAATCCCAAACATTTGAACAATAGTGTACATTTTGGCAATACCAAGGTTTCTGGACATATATCTTGGTATTCGACAATGTTCTTTCTTTCTAACTGTGAAGCACCATGTAAACACTTTTGTAAACATTCAGTACCATGGTATATATCCAAATATCACCACCATCACTACATTTGCAGTACTGCCAAACTATTTAATTCTAAGAAATACATTTGAACTAATGTTCAGGCTTCCTCAGAAAACAACAAGAGTTAAGAGCAAAAGTAAAGTGTTTGGCCAAAATCAATGGAAACTTGATTTGGTTTTTTGTTCATCTGTAGATTAATAACTATTCCTGATGGATCTTTACCGCTTGTTGGAAGATATTTCACCCTCATTGGCTGTTTCCACGTCTGTTGGCCTGTGTACAATGTATTGCCACTAGATTGTCTGTTATGTTCTGATTCAATGAATCTTGTAATTGTATTGAGTAACATTAAATCTGTTAAAGCTGGCATCATAATAACCAAGCAAATGTGACATTTCCTGTTTGATTGAACTAAAACAAGAACCAGAAAGGAAACTACATTGACCTCTGATCACAGATATTATTTATTTTGTAAGTTGTAGTGTATTCCATCCAAGCACGATCCTTCAGATGTGATGTGTATTCATCAGTCTGTGACAAGTGAAGCCTATTGCTCCTAATGAAGTTCAGCTGACTGTGAAAAGCCTGTTCACGCCACGAAGTCTAGCCTCAAACCTAGTTGTTGAGACCTCCCTCACAATACTCATGTCCTAATGTGAGCGAGTTGCATTTTAAATGCATAGAACAGTTGTGTGTGAATTACAGTAAGTTGTGGAAGTAGCCCACAAAGTTTATTTTGCCAGCTTGTGGGGGATATTTGATGTGCAAATCCCAATGTCAAATACACGCATTCAGCTCTTTCATCTTGGAAGGCAAATACACAATTAAAATGTGTGAATGTGTAACAATCACGTGTTAATCGGCTCATAATCACTTGGGTGTTAAACAAAGTTAGAGGAAATCCCCCAAATTAAAGGGTTAGTTCACCTAAACAAATCGAATTTCCTTATAACGAGATCTTCACTGGACATGCATTTGGCAGAAAATTTAACTGCTCTGTCGTTGGTACAACCAAAAAAAAAGACCCTATAAGCTCCACCAATGGATCCTCTGCAGTGAATGCCTTCAAAATGAGTCTAAGCTGATAAAAACATCACAATAAATTCATCATTTAGGCATTTTAAACTTGAAACCCTTGTTTCTGACTAAAATAGTCCTCATCCATATCCATATCCATCCATAGTCCATAATCTATAATAATGCTTTGTGCAGTGAAAAAGTCCATCCCCTGTTGTCCTCTCACATCAAAGTCCACCAACATGTTTAGAACTGTTTGGACTGTTTTTGCTTGTAAACAGTGCTTGATTTGTGTATATTTCTCTCCTGATTCAGACAAGACGACTTTTTTCCACTGGTGAAAGCAGTATTATGGAAAGAGAACTCATATTGTAGCTGGAAGTTTAATGATGTAAGAAAACGTCTTAATGATGGATTTGTTTCTTACAAACACACAGCTTTTCACTTCACAAGATGTTAATGATGGACTGGAGTGGTGTGGGTTACTTGTGGACTATGTTTTTTTTTTTTTAAGCTGTTTGGACTCTCATTCTGACGGCACCCATTCACTGCAGAGGATCCATTGGTGAGCAAGTGATGGAATGCTAAATTTCTCCAAATCTCTTCTGAGGAAGAATCAAACTTGTCTACATCATGCATGACCTGAGGGTGAGTAAATTGTCAGCAAATATTTATTTTTGGATAACCTATTCCTTTAAGTTATGTAAGAAACCCTCTCATTCTGGTAGTTTAGTTCGGTTTACCAAATTCCAATGTCGTATCTGCAATCTACAGTCACATGTGAGTTCAAATAGAGCTAAAAACCAGCATGTCTGTCAGGACTAGTGTTTTTCTGGTCCATGAGATCTTTCTGAACTAACACCGTAAACATTTCAGAGGTGTGACCTCACACCTTTGACTAGGAAATTACACAGTCTTCTTAGTTAAAACTGACATTTAAAATGAAACTAATACATCATTTGTGATCACATTCATTGAGCACATCGCTGAGAACTTTCGGATGACATTGCAACATATATCATTTATGTTGATATCGATGTATATATGTGTGTCTCTGTTGATGCAGGAGTCAAATACGACACTTCTGTTTGTGGGAACTGCAGTCACTGGTCTCGTCCACCACCATCATCTGCTTCATCACTACAGGAGCCCTAAGAAGGTGTCATTTTCAGACCCCTGAGGTCAAAGCTTCATGTCTAGCTATGAATGTAATCAGAATGGTGTTAATCATGTTAACATGAAGGAGCGGGTGTGATGTGATTGTGTTTTTCTCATGCTCCTCTCCTCACATATTTTGATGGAAGCCAGACTTACGGATGAACTAGGTCTTATCTGTCGGTAGAGCTACTGTGTTTGTTAGTCAGGGAATGATTTGGATTTGTAATCTGAGATGCAAACGTCTCTGACCTGAATCAAACATGTCATCAGCAGTAAATTAGCATTGACCTTGAAAAGCCCAGGGCCTCGGGAGTCTGAGATCATCAGGAAAATACACACAAACTCAAACAGAAGTTCTTCGTTATGGTTGGTCAGCTTCAGACAAAGTGCAGCGCTGAAGCCATTGGTGCATGTCTCAGAAATACTGTATACGATTGATTTGTGCATGCACTTAGCGTTTCAACACTAGCTTTGTTCTGGGTAGCCAACAAATAACATGGGGATCAAGATTTATGTTCAAAGGTATTAATGGAAAGTGCTGTAACTAGTCATTATATGTTTTTCAGTATTTTTAAATCATATTTTAGCTTCACTTAAATAGTGTTTTGTTGTGACAAATAAAAAATACATGTAATTTTAATCATTTAAAAAAATACTATGTAGTTGCTCTTCAAGTTTAGTATGTGAAATTGCAAGATGTATATGTTTAGACAGTATATACCATGTTCATCTAGTTACATCTATTTATAAATATGAATTTCGGGTTCAGTAATATATTTTTTATGTTTTTTTAAGAAGTCCCTTATGTTCTACAAGGCAGCATTTATTTGATCAAAAATACAAAAATATAATAAAAAATGTATTCAATTGTTACAATTTAAAATAACTTTTATATTTGAATTTATTGTACACTGGTAGTGTATATTAGCATTAGATTATGCGAATGTATGTATAGTAAGGAAAAGTTCCTAAGAGTTGAGTCATATAATTAGTATAATGACTTATATATATATATACAAATGTGCCTACATTTTTACATACTCTCAGTTACGTTTATAGTCCTTCAGTATGGCAAATAATTTAAAAGTAATACATTAATTTTAAAAGATTTTTTTTTGAAATATTAGTAGTTGCCCTTCCAATTTAGTGTTTTAAAATACTATCTAAATTCACAATAACCTTTCAGAGGTTGGGTCAATAAATTTTTATGTATTTTAAAGAAGCCATCTTATGTTAATTTATGGTGGGATATATATATTATAGATTTTACTTTTACACTGTAACAATGTGCATCATTCTGAAATGGATGTAAAGTGTGTGTGTAGCTATCTCTGAATAGATTAATTTAATTCTAATTAATTACAATAAATACATTAAAAAATTCATGCATTGTTGCTGTTTTTGATTTTGTGTTTATAATTGTTGCCTTGAATGGTGTGTATCATGAATCTATCATCTGTCTGTCCCTGTCTGTCTCATTCTGTCTGTCTGTCGTCTGTCTGTCTATCTATCTGTCTGTCTGTCAATATCTATCTATCTATCTAATCTGTCTGTCTGTCTGTCTGTCTATCTGTGTCTGTCTGTCGTCTATCTGTCTGTTTGTCTGTCGTCTATCTGTCTGTCTGTCTGTCTTTCTGTCTGTCTGTCTTTCTGTCTTT